>CAXKVY010000251.1:0-569328 GCA_964058915.1 Tetropium fuscum | reverse complement strand
TTCATTCGGCCGCTTTCCGGCGCAACGCCTGCCGAATAATGTAGAATGTGACGTCACAGCTCGCTTCGGACCGAGTCAATTTTATCCCTGTTTAGATATGTCGTATTGATCGCGAGGAATTAGAAATTTTTTTGTGAAGTACACGTTTTACTACAACGTTATGATGTTTTTTAGTATTATTTTTATATTTAAAATTTTAGTCATGTTCCCTATTCCAAATGAGGCTAGGAGACCACTTTTATTTTCATTGCTAGCAAAGCGTGAAGCTAATGTAATCTGATATACAGGGTGAGTTATTTTAATCTTCGGATGAAAATGTCTCCTCCGGACAATGAAAAATCGACAAATGGTCCAGACGAAAGTTGTTTAATTTGAAGGGGGACATTTGTTGGCCTTAACCCCTTTGACCTTGGGTCAAGGGTTCAAGGTCATTCAAGGTCAACTTTGTTTCCTTAAATGCAACCCCCCATTTTTTACATTGGCAGTCGGTACGTTAAAAAACATGAAACTTTTTCCGAACATTTTTTTTCCAAAACGCACATGTGCCGGAATAATTCAGTTACCAAGATTTGAATTCTCAAATTGTCTTGTTCTTTTTAATGGCGAACCGTAAGCTTATTCAAAAAACCATAGAAGACAAAAAGTCTGCAGAATTTTTCAAGGAATCAATTACCATTTTTAATTAATTGATTAATTAATTATTCAAAATTAGTTAATTAATTTTCCAAATTAATTAATTAATTTTCCAAAACGCACATGAGCCGGAATAATTCAGTTACCAAGATTTGAATTATCAAATTGTATTGTTTTTTTTAATGGCGAATCGTAAGCTTATTCAAAAAACCATAGAAGACAAAAAGTTAATTAATTAAGAATGATAATTGATTCCTTGAAAAATTTTGCAGACTTTTTGTCTTCTATGGTTTTTTGAATAAGCTTACGATTCGCCATTAAAAAGAAAAAGAAAATTTGAAAATTCAAATCTTGGTCTTTTTTTTGGAAAAAAATTGTTCGGACAAAGTTTCATGTTTTTTTACGTAGAATCGATTGCCAATGTAAAAAATGGGGGGTTGCATTTAAAGAAACAAAGTTGACCTTGAATGACCTTGAACCCTTGACCCAAGGTTAAAGAGGTTAAGGGCAACAAATGTCCCCCTTCAAACCAAACAACTTTCGTCTGGGCCATTTGTCGATTTTCATTGTCCGGAGGAGACATTTTCATCCGAAGATTAAAATTACTCACCCTGTATATTTCAGTTTCTGTTGGAAACATTGTTAAGTACTTGTTAAGGTTACTTTATAAAGGTCACAGGTACTATATAAAGGTCACATTCTTAGTCAAGGTATTGACTAAGAATGTAAACTGTGAACATTTGCTAGTGTTATAAATATATGTAGAACCCAAAATTAAATCCAAATTTGTCGTAAAATATGTTGAACAGTCTTTAACGGATCTTTATCCTAAGAACATACAACGCTACTAGTGGTAGATTGCAGTTAATGTTATATGTCATGAGAAATACATATTTCAAAAATATCTTAAAATATATACTTAAATTATTTCCGCAAATATGTACTATATTACGATACCTAAATGCTTCTATTTTTAAAACTACTACATACAATATAGCTACAATCCTGAAATAAAAAAAAACAAATCGTAGTATTTAGTTTAGTTTGAAAACCCTATTTAACCCACATTGGATAAATAACTTTCTGATTTTGCAATTACTGTGGTAATTTATTTTAAGATATAAAGGGAGTATTAAATTAATAAATCTGGACTTTCCAGATTAAAAATTTGTGACCCTTCACACCACTAATAGCAGTGGTGTTTCTCAATGTGTCTTTATTTTGTACGGTTTACCGAGCTACGTGAAATATTGCGTAAATTAAGGTAACAGCGGAAAAAATATGAATTGAAATTGCATTTAAAATAATAGTTGCAATTTGCTACACTCTGAACATTATTCAATAAAAAAGTGAATGTCTCTTCTCTAAATTGCAACTAATGGTTGGTAGATTTATTTTTTACATAAAACATTGTTTAACTGAACTGGCTATTCCAGATAATAGCTGTGTCAAATGCAGTATTATACCAGGTGTGTTATAAATACAGGGACGGTCAATTATTTCGAAAAACAAATCTGAAAAAAAATTGGGGGTACCCATTTAAAATTTCAAAGTTTCACCCGGTCAAGTTTAGTGTCGCTGAACAGATCTTTTAAAAATATTGGAGATGTGTTTTTTGTTTTTTAATTCCACGTGCAGTATTCGAAATAATTGACCATCCCGGTTTATATGACACACCCTATAGGTATAAGATAATGTGCAGTCTAGATACCCACTGATTCTCTTCTTATGTTCCTTAGGTATGCAGTTATCGGTTTTCTCATATATTAGACGAATAATTATTTTTATCTATAATAATATTTATCTTTCTGAAAAAGCTATTCAAGGTGTAATATATTCAGGGTGTGCTATATAGCTATTCAGGGTGGTATGTAAGTAGATAATTATCTAGTTACATACGTAATATATGTAATATAAGATACAACAATTTTTTTTTTTAATTATATTTATGAAAAAATCGCATACCGTTACCGCATACGAGATGTTTACACATCAGTCTCGAGTACTAGCAGATTCGCTCTATTTTTTATATGAGCGTAGATCCGATTTGTTTTCGTTTATTATAAGCTACAAGTATTTATAAAAATATATTTTCATATTTCAATAAAAGTAGCCTGATAAATAAAAATGATACTTTCTATAACAATTATTATTATTTGTGTAAATTTATTTATTCGTTTAACGTTAAAGTGTTAAATAAAAAAAATGCATTTATTTACACTTGAACAGTACGCAGATATTCAGCCCTATTACGTAACTTGAATGGAAATGCTAAATTCGAATAAAAATGGTTATTGCAAATTCAATAGCTGTGGGAGTGTGTATGATATATAGTTCAGTAATTATAAAAATTTCCATCGCAATAAATGTTATCTGAGATATTTCTTCTGTAACTGTTAGTTCTTCTATTTTTTTCTATATACCATAGTTATCGAGAAAATCAATATTGAAGAAATTCTAAAATTCGTATTTATAACCCGCGCGGCCTGTACAAAAAATTGAATTGCTCGAAAACTAAGCAAGCTAGGAAAAAAAACCAAAATGGGATTTCAAGGGGACATACAATGGTTTCATTTTTTGCCATTATTTCGGGCTATTGATATTTATCAGTATATAAAAATAACAATATAATGTAGTTACTTGATTTCTTGCACTTTTAACTATTCACAGACGCTAAAAAATAACTGATTTAGTATACGTTGTAAATGGTTGTAAATAAGTTATAAAACCTTTTAGTTCAAGGTAGTACTTTGATGCAGACAAAGTTTGGGTAAAAATGTTCATATTTACAAAATTACCAGCATGTTTAAATTAACGAATTTTGGCTATTTTTTTATTGTTTCCTAAAAATAAAAAAAAATCTTGAAAATTTAGATGTAAAATTTGTTTGCATTTATTTATTTTATAACTATTGCCTTTAATTATTTGATACTTAAGATATTGCATAGAAAAAAATATCATTCAAATATTGCATATGCAGCCTTTTTTAGTATTTTTTTAAAATTAATCTAGTGTCCTTGTATTTGAATATGTTTAAATGTACCTACCTGGTCCAGAAATAAAGATAAGAGCTTATATTGTTTAATCGTACCATTTAAAAGTATATACTGCGTGTTCATTTGCTTCCATTTTCCATAACATCTCAAGATTGGCAAAAAATCAATTATTACTTCAAAGTTGCAAAAAATATAGGGACTTTTATTATTTTTTATGGTTACAATATAAGGTTATCAAATGAATATGTTTAATATCTGATTCTATTTTTTATAATATGATAACAATTGGCAAATATATACTTGAAAAACATGAAAAATAAATTTTTACTAACACAACCTCAAAAACCACAAAAAAATCTAGTTACATTTAAAATTTTCTATGGTAAAAAATTGCAGGTAATAAAAACATTTCATTTGCTTTCTTATTTTCTTAGATATGTCGACAATTGGCAAAGATGTTAACGATTAAAATATAACGTATTTTCGAAAAAGGCAACTTTTCTTATATCTTGAATATAGATTTTTTCGAAAATTATGGTATATGCACAAAATACAAGGTCTTACAAGACAAGCCTTTACAATAAGAAACTGCGAATTCTCATATAAATCATTATTTTCTGTGTCAGTTCTGTCACATAACCTTCACCATCACATTTATTTTCATCAAATGTAAACATGTACCTAACAAAAAACTTATTAGCTGCATGCTGCACACTTCATTTCTATGCATGTATTGAAGTTCAGAACCTGCCTGATTTATGATATATCGATTTGATTTTGTTTGGAAAATATATTTAAATACTTTTAAGATTGGAATATTTAGGATGTTCAAATACTTCTCAAGTATTTAAATACTGCCCAAAAAGCATTTAAATACTCTCCAGTTATTTTAATAATTAAAGTATTTGAATACTTCTAGGATCATTTGCAAAAATACTAAATAATAAATATTTCAAACAGGGTATTTGTAAATATGACTCTACAAATACTTATTGCAAGAAGTATTTAAATACTCGGTATTTTTCAATACTTTTTAGTATTTAAATACATTTGAGTATTTGGAAATGCAAATAATGCCCAGCTCTGTGGCGGTAAGAATGATAAACCCCAATAAATATAAATAAGGCTAAGAATTAATTGCATGTACAGGTGAATTCTGTGTTCTACAATTTTAGCAGTCGGTCACAATTGTGGGCATCGTTTTTCCCCGATAATTCTGAAGCTCGGATCTATAAACAGCCTGTGCTTGTATTGGACGTGAAGAACTTCAATGACTGCTACCTCTTGGGTGTGCCTTTGTTGGTAAATATACGTCTCTCAAACATTCAGTTAGTGTAGGATTCCGTGACTTCCGTCCACGGGATGGGCGTCGCCTCCGACATTCACGATTCATCCTCTCTTAACAGGAACTCTTTTGTCTAGCCTGAGCTCCTGAGCAATTTCAATAGCACATGTCGTATACTGCTGCACAACCTTAAGGGCCTTAGTAGGTTCCCTTCTCTGGAAGAATAACGTTTAAGGTTGCATCCATGTGTTTGAGGCGTTTAATTAGGGAGTTCTGAAGGACTAATTAGTTAATTGTTAATTGATTAATTAGTTAATTGTTGAGGCATGTTGAGTTTAAAAAATTAGTTGATCAAAAACAAAGATAAGCGTGGAGAGCCTACTGGGAGGAAATTTAAGACTACTCACAGGCTGCCAACAGGCTATGTAAAATTCTAGCTAATGACAAAACTATGATATAGAAAAGGGATGATGGTACTAGGACCAACAACCTTTGCGAAAGCCTAGAGCTGCTCATGCTAACTTCCCTGAATCTGTCACAACAGATCTAAGGGAATGGCCAAATGGTCGACACGTACAGATTTCACTGACAAACCGCCAACCAAATACTAACTGAAGACAGAATCAAATGGGCAATACAGAGCTTCTCCCCATTTAAATCGCCGGACATTAATGGCATATATCCTGGCTAACTACTGCCGCATCTGGTTGGGATGTTTAGGTTACATCCTAAAAACATGAACCGATATAAAAGTATTCCTCATACCAAAAGCATACCGTCCTATTAGTTCAACTTTATTCCTACTGAAAACAATACAATACTAAACAGAACTAGCAGGTATAACCTTAGCCGCAGGAGATATTGGCCGCTGACAAATAACAGGCAAGACAATCAGAATCTGCATAGATAGTAGACAATCACTACTGGCACAGAAAAATTATAAAATAACTAAAGGAATGTGGGAATATCACAATTGCGAGAGCGAGCAATTGTGAGAGCTTGTCAGATGAATACATCTCCCTATATTGGGTCAAAGGGCACTCACAATGCAACGGCATAAAGAAGCTGACAAACTAGCCAGGAAGGCAGCCAGCCTACAAATCCTTGGGCCTGGTCCCTCAAGTACACTACCAATTGCAGCGAAACTCCAAAAAATCAAGGAAATATCCATAAGAAATTTAAGACGTTATGGTATAAAACAAGTAGCTGTCAGCTGGCCAGAAATCTCTTGAGATATACCAGCGAAGAGATAGCGAGGAATTATCTGGTAATGTCTAGGGAAACCTACGATTTGTAATAGGAATCCTACCGGACACTGTGGGGTAAGGAAGCAGCTCCATAATATGAGACAAAGTAACACACACATCTGTAGAGGATGTGAACAAAAAGATGAAACGGTAGATCATGTACTTTGTGAGTGTCCCGCCATGTCATCAACCAGGAAATCCATATTGGGGGAACGTTGGTTGAACGTTATTATGGACAATATGAGGGAAAGGCCCCTATGCCACATCATCGCCTTTTTTACATTAGTCCTTATTTACTAGGTACTTTTTACATTAGTCATTATTTACTAGGCCATCAACCTAGGGAGACATTTCCCTCACGGAGGAAGTACTAGGAGCCCAATGGGTCCTAAGTGCAGCGGAATATTTGATCCGCACTCAATTACATAATACAGAATACAGAAGGCATTCCAGAAAATGTCCAAGACCTAACTTAAGTTTCACACAGTGAAATATCTTGCTGGTTCCGTCGTGGTAATCTGGAATAAACAGGCAAATATCTCCATAGACGTCAGGAATAGGAGCCTTAAGGACGAGTAGATCCGTGTCTTCACCTACAATCACAACCAGTGATTCCTGATGTCCTGCTTCGGCTACCGTTAAACAATCACCGCATCAGCGTCATCTTCTGCGTGTACACCGTCGATTCTTGTGGTTGCAAGGTGGCATGATAGAGGAGCGATTAAGCGTTTCTTGTTCTCCATAAATGGAAATATTCCTTGTAGTACTGTGATTAGCGTGTAAAGGATATTGATATACATGCGACAATTATCTACAAAATGGATAAAATGTCCACTGTTGTCCTTTTTTTCCAATTTTCCACAATTCTCCGCAAAACTTTTTGTTTATTTTTTGTCTAAACTGCACTGGCCTATTAACAGTTTCTCGGAAGTTTTTTTTTGTCGGATGACTTTCTTGGTTTGCTGAAATCTGCCGTTGGAATGGGTCTTATTTGTTTCGGGTCTGTCATAATTTCTTAAAAGTGGGACCACAAGAAGACAGTGGTGAAAAATATTGTAAGCGATATTTTTTTTAAATAATGTTCTGAACAGGGAAGAGAGCAAAAGATGCATTAGATCTCGAATGCTTTGGTAATGTTGACGAAACCACCACTACAACAGGTATTTCGATACCAAGTTTTTAGATACGTTTTTACAACAAAGTGGTGTGTATTATTACTAAATTATATAGCTGCATACCTGCTAGATTATGTAAATTATGAACTTACTGTTCTCATATAATCTACTTCGCAAATAGGCAATATTTACTATTTTCTTGGTGAATGGACAATAACTATGATTTTACCAGTTTTATAGTTTTTAATACATGGTGATTCACCATCTAATTATTGGTTCATTTTTGCTTACCGCCCCGTGAAATTATTGCGTTGCACAATCTAATGACATAACAGGTCGTATACATATTTTAGCCGGTTTTATGTCATGCCATATCGTATGCTCTGTCGTAGTATTTAATACCCAACTACAATGCTTTTAATTTGCGTAAATTACATACGCAATTTGTAACAATGTAGGCATGATATTTTACTTTCTTTTTTATATAACATTTTTACTATTTACGCACTCAATGAATTATGTGTTATTTTATGGTAGTCAATTTTTCAGTCAGCGCACAAATAATAAGACAAATAAAGACTGGGCCATAACAATTGTATTTATATTTAGAAAATATTTAGAAAAGCAAATTATATTTACCGAGCAGTAGGTACACTTTTTAGCAATCACCGACATTATTCACTGAGGAAGATCCTCATTGGTTTCATTGCCTTTTACCTGAATACGAAATTTAACGCATCACATAATATTAACATGCATAATAGTTCTTAACAGTTGTTATCACGGACCTTTGTACTGAAAAATGTTAAGACTATTTTCTGTATTGTTTTATTTTTATTCCTTTGTGATCATTATCGCATTTTCTACATACTTGTGTAAATTAATGGTAAAAAATAACTTTCATGTGTTCATTAGGTTGAAATGCCAACGTTCACTTAGGTATTAGTGTTAATCCCTGACCACAAGCTATATACGCTTACTACTTAATGATATAATTTTATTATGTAATATATTATGTGGATATCGAGCGATAAAAGTCTACCATTAGCTAGGATTCATAGACCCACATTTTTTTATAGAAATCTGAATTGGAGCTAGCTAATTCACAAGATTGAATAGCTAATTCACAGCATTGAATTTTTATATTCATAGAAACGTTGTTGTAATTTAATGCCATGAATTTTTTGATTCTAGTCCTTCTTGACTCTATTTATTTGAGATTATAAATATTTTTCATGATTTTTCTACTTGTGAAAACTACATACCACTAGCTTTGTAATATATATATATATACATATATATATATATATATATATATATATATATATATATATATATATATATATATATATATATATATATATATATATATATATATATATATATATATATATATATATATATATATATATATTGTGAAAAGTAATCTTGGGTTTGTAGCATTTCATTACATAGAAATAAGCAAATAGACGAATAAGAAGGAAAACACACTTACCAGTGCTATATCTGGAGATATATACGGAAACGAACCACTATACACACGAAAACGAACCACTTAGAAGTTGTACAAGTTCTTTCACCTTTCTTGAGGATCTTCAGAGCAGTATACGATTTATTTCATTGATCATTTATACTTGAATTTAAAATATTAATACTCCAACACTTGCAGTGACGTTTTATGACATTAGTTTTTGACTGAACTGAAATTCTTAGAATACACAAACCTAGTCTACTATTTATATTTGTTCTATTTGAACATGTTATATATAAAAGCATTAGGCATACAGTTATCCAGAAGATGTTAAACTTTAAAATGCATAAAATCTTGTTGAACCTATTGAAAAACAACTACTTTTTCCAACTATATGCGGGAAAATATTGAATTACATATACAATAGAGTTCTGAAGCATTCAAAGAGGGAGTGATACAGAAATTGCTTGCTTAGTCAAAACTAAAATCATTTGTTGGTGGTATGTATTAATTGTTTCTTCGAAAATTCGAAAAAAAGATGAAGATCCTCAAGAAAATCGAAAGAACTTGTACAACTTGTACACTATACTTATACAACTTGTACACTATACACACGAACACGAACTAAGTGGTTCGTTTTCGTGTGTATAGTGGTTCGTTTCCGTATATATGTCCAGATATAGCACTGGTAAGTGTGTTTTCGTTCTTATTCGTCTATTTGGTTATTTCTATGTAATGAAATGCTACAAACCCAAGATTACTTTTCACAAAACAAATATGAATAGCAAAGAATTTGAAAGCTAATATATATATATATATATATATATATATATATATATATATATATATATATATATATATATATATATATATATATATATATATATATATATACATATATATAATAAAAAAATTATTATTATTGAATTCTTTATTAAATTTAATACTTGTCATTTAACCCGCGAAGAATTGTTTCGATGGACCGCTGAAAAACAGATTGTAGTTTATTTCTTTACTATTCATCGGTAGCTCCTCCTAAGCGTTTTCAATTGCATCCCATAATTTCATTGAATTTTGAGGCCACATTATTTTTGTAGGTTGTTTAAGTTAATGTACCGGACACATTTTTGAATACTTCTTTAGCCGCATAAGAGTGAATTTTCAAGGTCACGTCACGACACATTTTCTAACGTTTTCGTCTCGCAAGTGAGATAAAGCATATGGCAGATGAGGGAGAGAGAGAGAAACAGAGATATTGAATGCAGCTTTGACATGGGCGACATGGTAATCAGTTAATAAAGTAGTGTTAGGTTAGCGAGTATTTAAGTTATTGGATCCACTAGAAGCCATACTGTTTGTAAATACGTAACAATATTTTCCCTCAAAACTATTCCTTTGGTATTTTCCCTCTATCCTCTTTATATACTTAATTTATTTATATAACTGTGCTGCCTCGTTATATATCTACATTATAGGTATACTATTAACATTATATGTACGATCTAATAATAATTTTAACAATATTTCAATGTTACATAATGTCAATAGAATTAAATGCACTGGCTTTCTCAATGTAGACGAAAGCATTTCCCATAAATCAAAAGCAGATCATGTTAATTATCTGTTTGCTAATTATTGTAGATCCAACCTACCTAAATGCTGATTCGCATAAGTATTTTAATTAAATGAGGTGTGAAGCATCGGCATCCAAGAGCTAAGTAGACATAAATTTAAAACTTATTACGTGTTACCAAAGAAAGTGAGACAAGATTTTGCGTTCAGGAAATTTATTACCAAAATTATATAGGTCTGTCTAAATTGATATTAGAGTGTATTACAGCTGTATTCTATGACTACAGGGGCCAAATATTAAATGATGAGGTAACGCCATTAGAAACGTTATATTTTTAGGAATATTATTTTTGAAATTTTTATTCGGAGATTATATACATATTATATATATATATATATATATATATATATATATATATATATATATAAATATATATATATATATATATATATATATATATATATATATATATATATATATATATATATATATATATATATATATATATATATATATATATATATATATATATATATATATATATATATATATATATATATATATATATATATATATATATATATATATATTATATATATATATATATATATATATATAAATATATATATATATATATATATATATATATATATATTATATATATATATATATATATATATATATATAAATATATATATATATATATATATATATATATATATATATATATATATATATATATATATATATATATATATAATACAAAATAAGCTAAATAAAATACCTTCACATATACAGGAAAAAATAAAAGAGAAAAACAAGCTTAGGAAAAGGTGGCAAAGCCATAGGGCTGGCCCCGACAAAACTAGGTACAAAGCCCTTCAGACGGAAATAAGAATAGAGATAAAAAATCACACAAATATGGAACGACAAGCTCCTTGCAGCTACATACAAAAATAACTCCTTATGGAAAATTATAAAAACCATCAAGAAGAAAACAACGGAAATTCCTACCCTTAATTGTAACAACATATTGATACAGAAATTGCTTTCGGAGTCAAAACTAAAATCATTTCTTGGATTGGAGTCGAAAATTCGAAAAAAATCCAATTTTCACCCTTAAATATTAACTTAAAAGCTGATAGCTATATATATATATATATATATATATATATATATATATATATATATATATATATATATATATATATATATATATATATATATATATATATATATATATATATAATATATATATATATATATATATATATATATATATATATATATATATATATATATATATATATATATATATATATATATATATATATATATATATATATATATATATATATATATATATATATATATATATATATATATATATATATATATATATATATATATATATATATATATATATAGGAAGGAAAATATAGGAGGAAAATATACCTGTACAATTGTTGTTAACCAATTATTTAATATAATCTTTGCTGATAATGGCATTGAAACGAGAAATACTTGTATTTTTATCGCCTACTTAATTCATTCCCCTTCACACTTAATTAATTAAAAACTCGGTATTTCAGAAACTTCTATTCGTTGTATTCAGAACCGTATAATGTAGTAGTTAACATCTTTTAATTATATTCATACATTCCACAGTCGTAAATTACACCGCAGATATTCCTATTTTAAATTGGTATGTAATTTACTGGCATACTTACAAATAGTCCGCAATTGCAATTATTAAATAATACTTTCCCTGGACGTTAATTTTATGCCTTGATTAACGTGTCAGTATGTATTTCTAGTATTAATCTAGTCTGTAGGGGCAAAAAAAGTCTTTGCCTTACAAAAGGTGGGGCAGCACTGTTTTTAAATATTTTCTTCAGGTCTATGCCTTGACAAGAAATCCAATTTTTCTACCTTGAGGAGGGACCGATCGAGCCGCCATCTTGATTATTTTTTTTTTTAATAGCCGCAGCGATTGTACCAAGAACGAAAATGTCTTGAATACAGTTAAAGAAGGCAAGATCCTCACATTTTTGTATAATGTTTATTATAATATAATTTTGTATAATTTTTTTGTAAGCCTAATTTAATATGTAACGAGTTCCATAGGCGTGGCGCAAAGGTGCACATATTTTCCAAAAAACAATTTACACTAATTTTTTTATGTTTTTCCACAGCCAATAACTTTTATACAGCGAATAACAATCGAAAAAAACACAAAAAGGGAAGTCGACTGTTTTTTCTTGAGAAAAATGTTAATCTTTCCGCGCTGTAACTCGTTACATATTAGACATACAAAAACATTTTTAATGAAAAATTTGAGGAATTTTGTCTCTTTAACTTTGCTGAAGGCATTTTCGTCGTTGTATCAACAGTTGCGGAGTTGCGGTATTTTGAAGAACATTTTTTTTTATAATTTTAATTAATTATCGGACCCCCTTATGGTATTTTATATCTACTGATTTTTCAAAATCATAGCTGATTAGGTGCTAGTGCAAGATTTCAATTAAATCTTGACATTTATTAAACTCGAGTTAAATACAAATTTACCGAAACAAAAAATTACGTACGCTTTCTCATCGGCCATGAAATTTATCTATGTTTCGACAAAATCAAGGTCACATTTAGACACATATAGAATTTAGAATCATCTTGGAACAAAGAGAAACCAAAATCTCCACTCGCAACTTGCAAAGATGAAGGAAGTTCAGGAAAAGGTAAGTAAAACTAATTTTACTTCCTAACAGAAAATTTTATTCACAATTAGATCTACTAAATAATCATCAAAATAAAGAATGCGATCGACCAACAATTGTTAGTTCACTACAGAGTTGAGCATCTGCTTCAAGTTCACGGAGATCATACTCGAATTCTATTATTTCATACTATTATTTTTTATTAAAATGTTGGATAATTAAATGTTTGTTATTAATTTTCAAGCCTTTCAATAAAAATATTGTTAACTTAAAAAATTGTATTGGTAATTATTATTATGAACAAAAAATATAACTGGGAAATAAATCATAATTCCGAAATTATTCCATGGTGACATTTTTTTAAACTATTAAATCGTTCTGTTAGTTTATCTAAAAGTATCAGTCACACAGCTGTCATCTACTTGGAATACTTCAAATAAAAATCCCCGAGCAGCACAACTCCTCCATTTCACCCTGTATAATTAAATTAGATCACAACAAAATATAGGTTTTTTTGTTCACTTACCGTGTCTGTTTCCGGAACGGTAAGTGACACTTACTGGTCCAGAACGACTGACATTTTTATTCGGTTTCGGTTATATTTCTATTTAAAGTAATCTTTGACATTACATTAAAAAATTAAATACTTATGTATAAATTCCTTTTAATTTATTGCGATCGCTCAAGAAATAGTCTAAGCATCACTACTGTTAGAAAGCTGGGTTTTCATTGGTTGCGTATGTATGTATCGTATCAACGTATCGTATCATCGTAGCGTTGCATTTTGCTACGGTACGCTGCAATGTGTGTATTTTTTTTAGCGTGGTGTATCCATATCATTTGCGCGAACGGGAGTGATACTAACGGACATATCAGGTTTTTTTGTTAAATTAGTGCCTTCCGCATAGCAAGGAGTACACCTCAGTAAGCAGCAGCCGCGTAGATTTGTATTCATTATTTTCTGCTGAAAGAGAAAAAGCAACGAAAACCACCACGCTGGTGAATGTCAAAGTTGTACGCAAGCAGAAAGCAATATAGAGGAACAAGTTTATTGGATGACCTTTATTCCACCCCATAAGCGCGATGACTACTGAAGAAAAATTTTGAACAAGAAAACGACTTGTTAAAAATCCCGTTCACATGCGACTGTGTGCGTATCGTATCATTGCTTTGATGTTTCTGTAAAAAACCGACAAATCACGTCCGTGTCGTTTCTTTGTAGCATATTATTTGATACATTATGCAACGGTTTTACATTTCACTGATACGCAACGATGATACGATACTTGATTTTGCAACAAATGGAAGGGTTATACCGTTCTCAGACAAAATTGGGGATTTCGACAATTTTAAATTGTCAAAATAGACATTTTTATTCGGTTTCAGTCATATTTGTATTTAATATAATATTTGACATTACATAAAATTAAGTACGTATATATAAATTCATTTTCATTTATTGCGATTGTACAAAACATAGAATAAGCATAACGAACGTTAAGGGTTATGCCAGTCTCAGACAAAATTGGAGGCGTCGCGTCGGTCGCTTTGCTCAGCCTCCAAATATTGTCTTCTAACGGTAAGTTATCCTTACCGTTCTTGATACTTAAAAAGTACTAAATATACTAAAATGTCTAAGGATCTACCTATAATCTGAAAATAATATATTGTAAATCAGCCAGTCATTGCGCATATAACGTAGTTAAGACGTAATAATAAATTCTGATGTCAGAGAAATCAAATTGTGTATACTGACGCACTATTAAGTAGGTATATTATTATACGAATCGTGTTCAAGAAGTGAAGCTATTCTCCTTGATTGAAAGATAAATTAACTGCCTAATAAAAAATGCAAGTGAAATGAATCTGCGTCTTCAATTTATTATCTTAATTCTACGCGCTGTTCACTGTATCACTGTAAATAATCATTATAATGTATTTATGGATGTAATAATAATTGCATTTTTCAACTTTTAAGCAAATTACAGTATTATACTTGATGGCGAAATATTAGTAAATGTGTTATATATTAACAATTTTCTTTCAATTAATAAAAATTTACATTTTTACCATGATTACAGATAATAAATAAATTTGCTGATCCATTTCAGTTTTATTCAGGGGTTTTTAAATATACATGAACGAGTTAATTATTGTTTGTGCTTCTTAGAATATTGTTACGGTCAGTAATAATTAAGATATCTGACAAAGCAATTGCATTGCCTCATAAGTAGGTAAATCTAATTTCCTGTGGTTTGCCTATTTTATATTGTTAGAGAAATATAAAGTGCTAATTGTATAAAATACTAAGTACTTGAACATAATAATAACCATCCAGTTGCGTACTGTCATTTTATGTTGTCAATGATGCCAGCTTATATATATATTTATATATATATATATATATATATATATATATATATATATATATTATATATATATATATATATATATATATATATATATATATATATATATATATATATATATATATATATATATATATATATATATATATATATATATAAATATATATATAAGCTGGCATCATTGACAACATAAAATGACAGTACGCAACTGGATGGTTATTATTATGTTCAAGTACTTAGTATTTTATACAATTAGCACTTTATATTTCTCTAACAATATAAAATAGGCAAACCACAGGAAATTAGATTTACCTACTTATGAGGCAATGCAATTGCTTTGTCAGATATCTTAATTATTACTGACCGTAACAATATTCTAAGAAGCACAAACAATAATTAACTCGTTCATGTATATTTAAAAACCCCTGAATAAAACTGAAATGGATCAGCAAATTTATTTATTATCTGTAATCATGGTAAAAATGTAAATTTTTATTAATTGAAAGAAAATTATTAATATATAACACATTTACTAATATTTCGCCATCAAGTATAATACTGTAATTTGCTTAAAAGTTGAAAAATGCAATTATTATTACATCCATAAATACATTATAATGATTATTTACAGTGATACAGTGAACAGCGCGTAGAATTAAGATAATAAATTGAAGACGCAGATTCATTTCACTTGCATTTTTTATTAGGCAGTTAATTTATCTTTCAATCAAGGAGAATAGCTTCACTTCTTGAACACGATTCGTATAATAATATACCTACTTAATAGTGCGTCAGTATACACAATTTGATTTCTCTGACATCAGAATTTATTATTACGTCTTAACTACGTTATATGCGCAATGACTGGCTGATTTACAATATATTATTTTCAGATTATAGGTAGATCCTTAGACATTTTAGTATATTTAGTACTTTTTAAGTATCAAGAACGGTAAGGATAACTTACCGTTAGAAGACAATATTTGGAGGCTGAGCAAAGCGACCGACGCGACGCCTCCAATTTTGTCTGAGACTGGCATAACCCTTAACGTTCGTTATGCTTATTCTATGTTTTGTACAATCGCAATAAATGAAAATGAATTTATATATACGTACTTAATTTTATGTAATGTCAAATATTATATTAAATACAAATATGACTGAAACCGAATAAAAATGTCTATTTTGACAATTTAAAATTGTCGAAATCCCCAATTTTGTCTGAGAACGGTATAACCCTTCCATTTGTTGCAAAATCAAGTATCGTATCATCGTTGCGTATCAGTGAAATGTAAAACCGTTGCATAATGTATCAAATAATATGCTACAAAGAAACGACACGGACGTGATTTGTCGGTTTTTACAGAAACATCAAAGCAATGATACGATACGCACACAGTCGCATGTGAACGGGATTTTTAACAAGTCGTTTTCTTGTTCAAAATTTTTCTTCAGTAGTCATCGCGCTTATGGGGTGGAATAAAGGTCATCCAATAAACTTGTTCCTCTATATTGCTTTCTGCTTGCGTACAACTTTGACATTCACCAGCGTGGTGGTTTTCGTTTCTTTTTCTCTTTCAGCAGAAAATAATGAATACAAATCTACGCGGCTGCTGCTTACTGAGGTGTACTCCTTGCTATGCGGAAGGCACTAATTTAACAAAAAAACCTGATATGTCCGTTAGTATCACTCCCGTTCGCGCAAATGATATGGATACACCACGCTAAAAAAAATACACACATTGCAGCGTACCGTAGCAAAATGCAACGCTACGATGATACGATACGTTGATACGATACATACATACGCAACCAATGAAAACCCAGCTTTCTAACAGTAGTGATGCTTAGACTATTTCTTGAGCGATCGCAATAAATTAAAAGGAATTTATACATAAGTATTTAATTTTTTAATGTAATGTCAAAGATTACTTTAAATAGAAATATAACCGAAACCGAATAAAAATGTCAGTCGTTCTGGACCAGTAAGTGTCACTTACCGTTCCGGAAACAGACACGGTAAGTGAACAAAAAAACCTATATTTTGTTGTGATCTAATTTAATTATACAGGGTGAAATGGAGGAGTTGTGCTGCTCGGGGATTTTTATTTGAAGTATTCCAAGTAGATGACAGCTGTGTGACTGATACTTTTAGATAAACTAACAGAACGATTTGCTAGTTTAAAAAAATGTCACCATGGAATAATTTCGGAATTATGATTTATTTCCCAGTTATATTTTTTGTTCATAATAATAATTACCAATACAATTTTTTAAGTTAACAATATTTTTATTGAAAGGCTTGAAAATTAATAACAAACATTTAATTATCCAACATTTTAATAAAAAATAATAGTATGAAATAATAGAATTCGAGTATGATCTCCGTGAACTTGAAGCAGATGCTCAACTCTGTAGTGAACTAACAATTGTTGGTCGATCGCATTCTTTATTTTGACGATTATTTAGTAGATCTAATTGTGAATAAAATTTTCTGTTAGGAAGTAAAATTAGTTTTACTTACCTTTTCCTGAACTTCCGTCATCTTTGCAAGTTGCGAGTGGAGATTTTGGTTTCTCTTTGTTCCAAGATGATTCTAAATTCTATATGTGTCTAAATGTGACCTTGATTTTGTCGAAACATGGATAAATTTCATGGCCGATGAGAAAGCGTACGTAATTTTTTGTTTCGGTAAATTTGTATTTAACTCGAGTTTAATAAATGTCAAGATTTAATTGAAATCTTGCACTAGCACCTAATCAGCTATGATTTTGAAAAATCAGTAGATATAAAATACCATAAGTTTGGGGCAGGGTGAGCGCTCAAGCTCGGGGTCCGATAATTAATTAAAATTATAAAAAAAAATGTTCTTCAAAATACCGCAACTCCGCAACTGTTGATACAACGACGAAAATGCCTTCAGCAAAGTTAAAGAGCAAAGCCTTCAGCAAAGATATATATATATATATATATATATATATATATATATATATATATATATATATATATATATATATATATATATATATATATATATATATATATATATATATATATATATATATATATATATATATATATATATATATATATATATATATATATATATATATATATATATATATATATATATATATATATATATATATATATTAGTAGCGCGTGTTTGACTTTAACATAATTGTGCTTAATTGGGCCTGTCTACATTTAGCTTTTTTGATGGTTTCTTCTACTTGTTTTTCGAACCTAAACCTGCGTTCTATATTAACCCCTAGATATTTCAAATGCGTTATATTTTGAATGTTTATTTTATTTATACATATTTTTAATGTTATTGGTTCCCGTTTTCTGGTGAGGACGACCACTTGCGTTTTTGCCTCGTTAATGTTTAACCCCCATTTTTTGTAGTATGTTGTTACGTTATTTATCTGCTGTTGCATTAGTGTCTGTAATAGTTTTGGGCTCTTAGAGGTAGTAATAGTGGCTGTGTCGTCGGCGTATAATGCAACAGTAGTCCTATGGTCTGTAGGGTTTGGGATATCGTGGGTGTATATATTAAAAAGTGTTGGTCCTAGTGCCGAGCCCTGTGGTACGCCTGATAACACTGGGCGGGATATGGATGTACCCTTTTGGACTGCAACTACGAAGGTGCGTTCGGATGTGTATGACTGTATTATTTTTATAATACGAGTCGGATATTTCGCTAAATGTAGTTTGTATAGCAGTCCAGGGTGCCAGACTTTGTCAAAAGCTTTCTCGAGGTCTAGGGAGACAACCCCTGTGTATTGACCTCGATTTAGGTTGGTGGTAATGTATTCACAGATGCGGAACAACTGTTGGTCGGTTGAGTGGTAGGGCTGGAATCCGTATTGGAATTCGCTCATGACATTATTTGTCACTGCGAACTCCAATACGTAGGATTGGATTAGAGAGTCAAAAAGCTTGCCCATGGAGGGTAGTAGGTTGATAGGTCTATAGCAAGCTGGATCGGAATATGATTTATTTGGTTTGTGTATAGGGACGACCTTGGCTGTTCTCCAATATGCGGGATAATGGGTTAGTCTCATGCAGGAGTTATACAGGTTAACCAGGAACATTACTGCAAGGTGGGGTAAGTTTTTGATGGCAAAATTAGGAATATTGTGAATGCCGGGTGCTTTTCTCTTTTTAATTGCCTTGATAATACCGTAAAGGTGTTGCGGCGTAAAGAAGATTGGCGTATCTGTGTTGTTTAATTCTGTGTTATCGAGTGTATTTATAAATGTTTGTACTATGTTTTTGGTTGTCAGACTTATGTCGTTTGGTGTGAATTGTTTGGCAAAAATTTGAGAAAAGCACTCGGCCTTCTCTGCATCCGTTTGTACATCACTACGAGCTGTGTTTAATATTGGTATTGGCGGTTTTGCTTTCGTGAATCGCCTCGGAAGATAATATGGATCGTCAGGGTGGGATTCTATAGCTTTTATTATTCCGCTTTCTCTGAATTCTGTGATTTGTTTTTTGATTCGGTTTGTTAATTTATTAATTTGTGCGCGGTATGTTGGGTTTTTAGTCCGGTAATAATTTTTCCTGGCTTGCGTTCTAAGTTGAATAATTTCTATAAAGTGTTTTGGGAGGGGATGCCGCATGCAACACGTCTGATGGGTCAAGCCATTATAGCGCTGTAACTAATTTAATTATTACCAAAAAAAATCTGTTTCCACCATTACAAGTTTTAGTTAAGGATTATTGTTTTAGGGGACTCAGTCCGATGTCAGTAGCATTAAGAGTAGGATTGTGACATACATATTAAAGATATAAATTTTATTTTCAAAATATTCTTTCTTGTTTTATGACATTTTCAGATTACAATTACCTAATTGAACCTCCTCTGAAGTAAGAATGCTCATTGCACTGGTATAGAATCCTTCAGTATATATACAAGTGTGTACATAGTAGGTACCCACTTAAAATTACAAAATTTAAGAAAATTTATGTTCACATGAACTGGCGTCCAATAAAAGAAGGATTCATGGTAAATAAAGTAACTATCCAAGAACTATATTAATCAAATTATCACTCCACGTACATGTACATAGACGTAGAAATATTATTAAATTATAGGCATTATAAATAAAATAATATTAATTTGGATTATAAATAATAAATATATGTTTTAAACTTGAATTTTAATAATATCAACAGAAGAAGTCATATTTGAAATTAAAGCTTTTAACCAATCAGAAAGAAACTTCGAAATCAAATATAAAATTAAATCAATCAATTAAAATTATAGCATTAAATGATGCAATTTGATTGGTGGAATACAAGTACACCACTCAGACTGCCACTAGTAGATATTTACCTACTTGTTGTTTACTACAGTCACTTGTTCTATAGAGACCTAGAACAGGAGAAGATCTAGAATATTATATAAAATTTAGATTTAGAAACAGAAGATATTATATAAAATTAGATATAGCACTAATGTTTTATTAACACAATTTATGCTAGCGGCAGATCAAATTTTGTTACCAAAATAAAATAGGGTGTAAGTTACTCTCCATATTTCAATGTTGTTCCAGAAAGACAAGCGGTAGTAATAGTTATATAAAATAATTGGTTGGTATAATATAATAGTGGGTATAAAGGGGATAATAAATAGTTGGTATAAATATGTTAAGGGCGAAGAGAGGCAGGCTGATGAGAATTATGTAGAAATAATTATAAAACTAAGAGAAATGTAACAATTCAATATTTTTGAAAATAATTTACTTTCAATGAAACATGCCATTTAAAAAATATTTTTATGATAATTGTATAATATGACTAAGTTGACTTCCACAACATAAATGTGGCACAAATGTTTATGATGCGTAACTAAGAAGTGAATAAATATTTTAATTATCAGAATCGACAAATCGTATAATCACTTACATAATTATTTCGTGAAATGTAATGTTTCACCAGTTCTGACTCCAAACATTTACTTAATTATTAGCAATTGTTTTATTATATAGGGATTTTTTTTGATGTTTTTAATTGTTTATTGTTTTGTAAGTAAATACTAAACTAACAATTAATGTGAACAGTACCTACTAGGACACATATGGCGTTTGCTATACTACGACTATTTTGAATTAATCAGCAATCTCATGTGTTACTTACTATAATATTTGTATTGTATAACATCATCAACCAATAATTAAATTACCCACAAGGCACTTGTAATGCCCTGCAATCCAGTTACTTTTAGAATGTTGCCCGCCTTCCAGAAACATGCCAATAATTATAATTTGCGCCCGAGATACGTTAAGGTCCTGCTGTCAGTCATTGTACGGACCATTTTGTAGATTGCTCTTATTTTTGTGTAATTAAGTAATTATGTATTGCTTTTATTGAAAGGTTATATAAATAACTTAAACAAATGAAATCAATCTTTGTCAAGACTGCCCATCTTAGGACGTTGCTTTATTAAGTTGTTGAAAAGTATACAAAATTGCACTGAAAATAATGTCACTTTAACCGACCCGTTCTCCAAAAATAAGCTGTTCCCTATTTTGGTAAAAATAATGGGAATTCCTGATTAATCGCCATTCAGAATCAGGTTATGGCTTATGTCTAAAATAAGATATAAGATTATTTTCTAATAGGGTATAAGATAATTTTCTCACAGAAATATATTGATACAGATGCTCCTATTTTATTAGAAAATATTATATATTTGAAGTGATCAATATAAATAGCAAAGAACTTGAAAATTAATAAATATATTCCAGGGTGAAAGATAGAAATGTGTGTTCTACGAAATTTCGAAAAAATAATAATTAACACATAAGATCAAACTAAATAATTTTACTTTGCCACCCAAACAAGCAATTTTCTGTATCACTCATCACTCTCTCTTTAAATGCTTATGCATTCTGTTATATAGTTCAATATTTTCTAGCATATAGCTAGTAAAATTAGTTGTTTTACTATATTCTACAAGATTGTGCATTTTAAATTTTAATATTTTCTAAATAAAGATAAGCCTAATACTTTTATATATAAATATGTTCAAATAGAATAAGTATAAATTATTAACTAGGTACCTCGTTATTTTATTATCAATGTGAGGATTGCCTATCAAAACTAATGAGTATATATATATATATATATATATATATATATATATATATATATATATATATATATATATATATATATATATATATATATATATATATATATATATATATATATATATATATATATATATATATATATATATATATATATATATATATATATATATATATATATATATATATATATATATATATATATATATATATATATATATATATATATATATATATATATATATATATATATATATATATATATATATATATATATATATATATATATACATATATACTGAGCTCGTAAAGTTTGGAATAAAATCAATTAATCGTTATTGAAGGATTTTCACAGGAAATCCTCGGACACGTATATATATATATATATATATATATATATATATATATATATATATATATATATATATATATATATATATGTATATATATATATATATATATATATATATATATATATATATATATATAAATATATATATATATATATATATATATATATATATATATATATATATATATATATATATATATATATATATATATATACATATATACTGAGCTCGTAAAGTTTGGAATAAAATCAATTAATCGTTATTGAAGGATTTTCACAGGAAATCCTCGGACACGTCAACCTTATTTTATAAAATGTCACTTTTTTCAGCCATCGATTTTTTTTTTGTTTTGTTCGTTTTTGAGCTATGACGTCATCGACAATTTTTTTAAATGACAACCCATATTTTTTTTTCACGGATTTCGATAGAGCACATTTTTCTGAGTGCGAATATGTCAAAAACATAGTACCTTTAACATTAAAATTTTCGAGATATTCGGTTGCAAAGTTTATAAAATGTACCATGGCACCATGCATAAGCTATCGGGCGGGTCAAGATTTTTAATAGCTTATTGATTCTAATAGCTTATAGCTTATTACATTTTAAAAGATTAAGGAGTAATATTATTTATTTTGGTAGCTTATCGAACATTTTGAAAGATTTGGGAGTAATCTGTTTAATTTTTTAACAACAATTTAAACAAATAAAAAAATATTTTAACAAATAAATGATAAATAATTAAAGTAAAAAATAAAATCAGAGTAAATTTTCAAAGTGACCTCCATTCACTTCCTGCCAATATCCCATCCGCCACTGAAACTCGTGCAGAACCTTACCAACAGTATCGGGTTGAATGGTTCGAATTTCATTGCGAATTCTGTCCTTTAATTCTTCGATGGTATTTGGTCTATTGAAATAGACTTTGCTCTTTAAATAGCCCCATAAAAAGTAGTCTAGGGGAGTGAGATCTGGAGATCTAGGGGGCCATTCGATAGTTCCCCTGCGACCAATCCAATGGTTAGGAAATACATGGTTTAAATAATCGCGAACGATCACTGCAAAATGGGGTGGTGCACCGTCTTGTTGGTACCATATCGTGTGATGGGGCAGATCTGGATCTACGTCATTTGGGTAAAGTACCGCAAGTGCAGGGACTAAGTCGTCTCTTAAAAATTCTAAATATATTTCACCTGTTAATACGCCTTCAAAGAAAAATGGGCCCAAAATACGATTACCTACAATACCAGCCCAAACGTTAACTTTTTGTGGAAACTGACTACGAGTTTCCATTTTCCAGTGTGGATTTTCAGGAGACCAATATCTACAGTTTTGCCGGTTAACTGTGCCGTCGAGATAAAAGGTAGCCTCGTCAGAAAAAACAATATTGCGTAAAAATCCGTCGTCATCAATCAGGCGTTGCAACATGGTTTGGCAAAACTGTAACCTACGGTCAGGATCATCTTCGTTTAACTCTTGGACCAAAACCACTTTATACGGATGCCATTTGTTCAATTTCAAATATTTCAAGACGGAGCTTTGAACTATTCCGTTGTTTGCCGCCACTTGGCGGGTGGGTAAATGGGGATTTTCTTGAAGCTCTAGTAGAACATTCAATTTAACATCTTGTTGCACTGGTGGACGACCCGTTCTAGGGCGATCTCTCGTATGACCCACTTCTAAAAACTGTTGTTCTATTTTGCTAACGGTGGACTGTGTAATTGGTTCTCTGTTTGGATATTTGTTGTTAAATAAACGGCAAACTTCTACTTGTGTGCGAGCTCTGTCCCCGTAACCGATCATCATCAAAATTTCGATTCTTTCCCTTTCACTCAAACGACGGACCATTTTTAAATAAAATGAATTATGATGGAATAATGATTAATCAACTTACTTAATGATATTATTCAACTGATTAAAACACAAACTTGCGAGGAAAAACTTCAAAATTGTGACAACTGTCAAAACTGTTGTTTTTCCTGCGCTTTCTTGATAAATGATTAGCATTTGGTCATCGCTTGTATAATTCATTCTTAAAACTTTGCAACCGAATATCTCGAACACTTTAATGTTAAAGGTACTATGTTTTTGACATATTCGCACTCAGAAAAATGTGCTCTATCGAAATCTGTAAAAAAAAAATATGGGTTGTCATTTAAAAAAATTGTCGATGACGTCATAGCTCAAAAACGAACAAAACAAAAAAAAAATCGATGGCTGAAAAAAGTGACATTTTATAAAATAAAGTTGACGTGTCCGAGGATTTCCTGTGAAAATCCTTCAATAACGATTAATTGAATTTATTCCAAACTTTACGAGCTCACTGTATATATATATATAAATATATATATATATATATATATATATATATATATATATATATATATATATATATATATATATATATATATATATATATATATATATATATATATATATATATATATAAATAGTTGGGGGAAGTAGTTGTTTTTCAATAGGTTCAACAAGATTTTATGCATTTTAAAGTTTAACATCTTCTGGATAACTGTATGCCTAATGCTTTTATATATAATATGTTCAAATATAACAAATATAAATAGTAGACTAGGTTTGTGTATTCTAAGAATTTGAGTTCCGTTAAAAACTAATGTCATAAAACGTCACTGCAAGTGTTGGAGTATTAATATTTTAAATTCAAGTATAAATGATCAATGAAATAAATCGTACACTGCTCTGAAGATCCTCAATAAAGGTGAAAGAACTTGTACAACTTCTAAGTGGTTCGTTTCCGTATGTATGTCCAGATATAGCACTGGTAAGTGTTTCTTCCTTCTTATTCGTCTCTTTGCTTATTTCTCTATGTAATGAAATGCTACAAACCCAAGATTACTTTTCACAAAACAAATATGAGTAGCAAAGAATTTCAAAGCTAATAATATATATATATATATATATATATATATATATATATATATATATATATATATATATATATATATATATATATATATATATATATATATATATATATATACATATTGCGAAAATAAATCTTGGGTTTGTAGCAATTCCTTACATAGAGAAAAGCAAATAGATGAATAATAAGGAAGATACACTTAGCAGTTGTATATCGAACCACTTAAAACTTGTACAAGTCCTTTCACCTTCATTGAGGATCTTCAGGGTGATGTACGATTTGTTTCATTGATCATTAATATTTGAATTTAAAATATTAATACTTCAACACTTTCAGTGACATTTTATGACATTAGTTTTTGACGGAAGTGACATTCACAAAAAACACAAACCTATTCTACTATTTATATTTGTTCTATTTGAACATATTATACATAAAAGCATTAGGCATACAGTTAGCCAGATGTCAAACTTTAAAATGAATAAAATCTTGTAGAATATATTAAAACAACTACTTTTTCTAGCTATATGTTAGAAAATATTAAATTACATATACCATAGAATTCTGAAGCATTTATTTACGAATTTACAGCGAGTTTTTTTGTCATGAGTTAAGTGGGCCTAGTTTACGACTACATCATATTAAAATTAAATTTTTGTTTTTTGAGATTATTAAGATTTAACTGATATATAATTAATTTATTTCCGTTGTAAATATGATCAATTCAGTGACGATAGAAATATTGTGATTCAAAATATATTTTTAATAATGTATTATAACGATTAATATATATATATATATATATATATATATATATATATATATATATATATATATATATATATATATATATATATATATGAAGAGAAATAATATGAATAATATGAGAAACACTATTTTGTGTAACTCGCATCCTTAACCCTTTCAGGTTGCCTTGCTAAATTAAATTAGCCCAATTTGCCGTTTTGAGCTATATATTCCGCTCATATTTCGCTCATTAATCAGCAAAGAAAAATAACGTTTCTTCTCATTGTGTTATTTTTTAAATTATTTGATTTTTTTGTGTTGAATTAAATTGTTGCCTTGTGTTGAATAAAATTGATTTTTCTTTCTACTAAAAGGTATCTTAAATATGATGCAAACAATCCCCAGATGTGTCATATTTTCCCCAAATATCATACCTGTGAAAAATATGTCATAAATCCTCCCTGCGGAAGGAGCGCTAGCGAGTTCCGCAAAAGGATGCGAGTCTACTCGTTACACAAAATAGTACTTTACCCAACTGATTACATAAATAGCTATTATTACTACCACTAATAAATTTAATATAAATATCGGGTTCCTGAAAATATCCACGAGCATAACTTTTTATGATTGATTTATTCAAAACAAAAGTCATAATTATCATTGAGTGTCTCGTAACATTTACTTCATACAAAAGTGCATATTAAAATGAAATTTTATTGTCAGAAACACATTTTTTTACATAAACTGTTATTGTGCACATTTTTCTATGATATATTTTTGACATATCAAGTACTTGATCAATTAAGAAATGTTATAATTTACATAATGCATGTTCTTTATAATATGCATTATGTAATTAGAAAAATTTAAATATGGAAATGATTATAATTTAATTAATAACTGTCAATAAATAAATCAGGTCACTATATAAAATTGTACAGTGGTTTTTATTAAATTGAATATTATGCAAATTGACTAGACTTTAGTTGTTCGATTTTCACTTCTTGTATTTATAGAAAGTCTATTATATATTTAGAGTAAAATTGCCTTGATGTTAAATACATTTTTATAATAATGCTTTAAGATAATATCTGCATGGTATATATTACCGTTGATTATACGAGTAATTATTATGTCTATTATATCTATTATATGTTTAATAGGGCATATTTTAGTGAGAGGAGTCGTATTTAAACGTTACTTGTATAAATTGTCTGTTGCCTTTGATATCAAAATATTATAAATATTAATCCATAGCAAGTATGTAACTCGAAGTAATATGAAATTGGCAAAAAAATTTCCACATATATTCCATCAAACTGCTGCTAAAATTCTAAATGTGAGCATCTACATCATCTTTGAAAAAATTCATCTACGACATATTTGAAAAAATTAATTTACTTATAAATGAACTTACATAATATTTACATACAACTTTTAAAACTGGAGCATCAAATTATACTGAGGCATTATATAACATATCAAAAAATGACTCTAGGAAAAATATTCAATTTGAAATAATTATTGTAGGGAGATGCTGAGGTGAGTGCAAACTAAAAATGATAAAATCGTATATTATATACCAAGGGACTAAAGTGCATCATTTAATACCGCGAACAGGGTTTACCGCTCGAGAGTATTAGTCCGAGGGCAAGGACAACTCAGGGCATTAAATCACTTTGGTCCCATGGCATATACACTATTTTTGCGCATTGCGAGTAAAAGTTAAAAAAAAATTAATTATTTCAAATATCTGTCCATTAAAAAAATAAGTTCTTTAGCAAAAAATGTATTGAAATAAACCATGTTAAATACAACGATGTTCTTGTTTATCCCTTACTCTATTAAAATCTAAATATTTTTCATTTCCGCATAGAAGTATAAAAACATTAGCGTATAACAAATTTGACGTGATTGACTAATGTAAAAAAACGCACTCCTCTTTAAATGGTCATATGGTTCGTGCCTGTATTTGTTTTGTTTTACTCCTCATCACAAGCAGCGAGCAGCAGGAATCAAGAAAACGGTTACACGCAGCCTCACTAGCTAGCTACCGACACCGAGCTATTAAAATATATTTCCTTAGTTTTGCAGTAAGTAAGTACTAAATACAAAATTCTGAGACTTCAAATATTAGCATATACCTATTTATTTGTATTCATACCACTCGAAGTAATATATACCTAATTATAAAAATAAACTGCACATCAAACATCACTACCTAAAATCTATCGGTTTCCATTGATCTCTACTCGTCTTGATAACCCATCCTTTTCTCCTTGCTGCGGCTCTGGCACAACATGGCATTTTGGCGCCCTTTCTCTGATTTTTAATAAAAACATAATTTTTAAATAAGGTTTAAATTGAACAAGGCACTTACATTTGCCTTTATAAAAATTCGAAGCATAAAACTATAACTGACTATTATTCTAAATAGAAATGCAAATAATTTCATTAATTACATTGACAATATAGAAAAACACATTGGCAGAAACCTTTAAATGCCGGCAGCCAGTTTGAGGCTTATGTCAACCACATGATCTAGACAACCAATCAAAAATTGGTCATGCTGTTGCCGCTACTGTCTTTATATAGTTACTGTAGTCAAAAGACTATATGAAGTGCAAAAAAGTATTAACCTTAACCGACCTTGACTTTTTTATAATGAAATAGAATTTTTTATATTGAAAGTAGATAAATGTTACATAATATGATGAATATTGCCCATGCAATTTCAGTAAGTATCGAAAATAAAGCATTTGTACAAAAGATATTTCATTCATACAACATGGTCATGTTACTGATTTACGTTACGTTAGTTTGCATTAGACATTAGACTATCACACCGCAAATCAATAAGGCAAATCCTGCATTTCGTAAAATCATCATAAAGTATGTATAAAGATTTCACCGAATGTTGTGAATAACTAATCCATATGTTCGTGCGTTAATCTATACGTTTTTATAGGCATGCTAAACCACTCTCGATATTTCAATTTCTCCGTTAAATTCTTATCAACAGTAGAAATTAGGTCTAATTTCTTTTACGTGATTTCCATAAACATGCGTTATTTCTAATTCACATTACTTCTGTAAACATATGTCGCCAACATTAATCTGTTAATGCCAAGTTATTAATAATAATAGTTTTTTTTATAAAGTGCCAACTGCTGCCAAGATCAAGTTTGTCGTAAACTCTGACTGTTAATTTCTGTCTAGGGGAGTTATTAGTCATTTTATTGAAATGATAATTATGATATGATGGTTTCCGCCAAAATACGTTACAGATCATACATAGTCAAAATATAGTTGATAATAATGCTTATGTTTATGTCCAACGGAACATACTAATTACAGAACAATTTAAATTAAGGATATTCGTAAAACCTTCTTAAAAAAATAAAATTAAGAAGCTACCTAACAGATAGAAAGCAGTATATAAAATATGTATGTATAGACAATTATATGAGCTCTATAATTAGTTCTGGTATTCTCTATGTACAAAGATAAAGTACTTAGGCAATCTAAAATGGGACTGCCGATATCGTCTCACACATTGTATCACACAGTGATTTGGTATCAAAAATTAAAAGTACCAAAAATCAAATACTTTAACAAACTTAATGAAATGTACCTAAAAATTATGGATTTGACTGCAAGACAATTTTATTGTCAAAATATACTGTTATTAATGTACAAGAATAAAAATTATTTGGAAAAAATAAACTCACATATAATACCAGACCAAACGGTCAAAGGTGATTTTGCATAGGATCAAAAATATACAATAACTTACAGGATTATATGAATAACCTGAATTGAATTAATATTTTTAAAACAAAAATTAAACGATTGATAAAGTACAAACTAGGAACAAAATACATCAACTTATAGACATAAGAGGTAGTTAAAAAACTATATATTTACATATAATCATACCTATAAATACTTATAATTATACTTGACCACTTATTTACCTTTTCATGGGTCATGATATATATATATATATATATATATATATATATATATATATATATATATATATATATATATATATATATATATATATATATATATATATATATATATATATATATATATATATATATATATATATATATATATATATATATATATATATATATATATATATATATCTTACCTCAATCGTATTGTATTTCTAATGTTATTAATAATAATTACTTTAATATTATTTAGTTCATCCACTGTTTTATACTGTTTCAGTGATTTATTCATTTAAGTCATGTACATCAAAAAGTTTACCCTCCTGTGGACTTCCGCAATGCTAATTGTTTTTTAATCATAACATGTGAGAAGAAATCGTGGATATTCATTACATAGAGGAATCATGAAAGGAAGAACACTTACCAGTTGTATATCTGAACATATATACTACAATGAATCATTTAAAATGTCACATAAAAGTGTCACTATGAGAATAACAAGTATTAATGGTAAATTAAAGTATAAATGATCAATTAAACAAATCGTACATCATTCTCAAGATCCTCAATAAAGGAGAAAGAACTTGTACAACTTCTAAATGATTCGTTTCCGTATATATGTCCAGATATACAACTGGTAAGTGTTTTTCCTTTGATTATTCCCCTATGGAAATAATTGCTACAAACACAAGATTTCTTCTCACATAATAAATATGAAGAGCAAAGAACTTATGGAATGTAATTTGATGTTGAAAATGAAGTTCACACATTAATGAAATATATTAAGAACATTAATATCACCTGATTACTCAATGTTATATTTAATTTTGAGGGTAACATTTTTCTTAAATTTACATGTCTATAATATGGAGGAGCTAAGGGGACTCGTATAGTTGGAAACAACAATAATTCCTCCCCGTTTACTGTGAAATCTACGATGTAAATGACATAAAATTTATTGGAGCATTTTTGTGGAGAATTTTATGTAGATACATTTTTTAAATTAATATTTTTTCGATAGGACTAATACTTTTCGGGATTTGCAAAAAACTGGTAAAAAATCTTAGAACGTCCCCCTTGAGAGCAAGCAGTATATCGAAGCGGAGTATCCGCAAGCAAATAGTCGATATTAAATTATGTGAAATTCTAAATATATGGTTGGTAATCGTCTTGATATGAATGAGTGATCTGCAGAAGAAATATAAGAAATTTAACTGGCATGCCAAATATTTATACAAATGATTTATTTTGACCTATTTTCCCCTCTGAATATGTCCTGTGGAAAGTGGTTAAGTACATAGTGTGATAATGTGATTTTTGATGTTTAATTTATTTATTATAATGTTGCTTTATAATTTGTTGAAGTTTTTTCAATTTTATTCTTGGAAGTATTGATAAGATTCAAAATTTTATAGCTTAGTCAATCACTTTATAATTAGAGCAATGAAACATATGTCTCAAGGAGAGTTCAAAACAAAACAGAGTTCCCTGATTTGTTGATTAGTTCAAATTATTGTTCTGTAGAACTGAATATGTCTATGAAAATTCTTAGTGGTTAAGTTTGAAGAAAAGATTATATTTGATTTTATGATGATATTAAGTTTTGATATTAAGTAAAGTTAATTTAATTAAGTTTTGATGATATTAAGTTATTATCAAAACATGTGATTAGAAGAGTGTTTACAACTCTTGCAATTAAATTTACTTATTACCTATTTGCTATTACCTGACCTACCCTATATACCTTAGAACTATAACTATATGTCCTATTATAACTTAGGACCTATCTATCCTATATAACTTAGGAACATGGGATATAAAAATCCTGGGCGAACAAAGAAAAATTATGAAAATTTGCTATTGGAATAAAAATTCAATAAAATATTTTGGTTCTTACCTTTGTACTATCAGTTATTCCTTTAAACCTTAAACCTTTGAGGTCACTGGCACTCGCGGAAAACAAACACTACACTAAACTCGTTGGCCCTCTGGCAGTGGAATGCAGCAACTCATACCTCTCGTACAAAAACTTCTACACCCTCGCTCTGGATTGAACAGCTAACAATAACTTACAACAACTATTTCATCTTAGAGTTATATAATAACTTCTCTGAAATACTGGTATTTGGTATACTCACTTAATTATATTTTAAACTTCGGCTTGATATGATAATATCCAATATTACCTACCTAGAATTCATTTTATGCTGGTATTTTAACCCCATACCTTACGTTTAACACCATACCCTACGTTTATTATCCTACGTTTCACTAGCAATAGTTTTTACACATATATGATTTACTTTGACGTTTAAATATTAGGCTTTTTTTTTAAGTTACAGAATTTACAATAATCTTCAAAAGATACTATATTACGTGGCTACTTGTTCAGTGCCATAGCGTCTTCTTTTTAGATATTGCTTTTGGCAAGGAAGACCGGTTTTTAAAACAATGCTTCCTGGATATTTCCCCTACTTTGTTATCAATACATTTCAATTTGGATAGGGCTGGAACCTTTAATGTAATGATAACACTCGAAGTAGTTTCCACAAACACCGAAACACTTTTATTTCGTTCGACGCGCGTTTCGTCAACCAAGTTGGCATCATCCGGAAACGATTAAAACTGAGTTTTAATCTAACGTCGATTAAAACAGAGTTTTATCGACGATGAAAACTCAGTTTTAATCTAACGTCGATTAAAACGAGCAAAATAAAAGTATTTTGGTGTTTGTGGAAACTTTTTGGGGGGTTTACATTTCAATCTACCAATCACATGAGTTTATGATTTATGCTTTTAACAATTTTGCAACAGATATTACTCAAACTTTATCACTACACATATTTTTAATCGTTACACATGTTTATTTACTTTTTACGTCTGATGTAGGTACTTGTACCTCCATTTTGAACCACATCTCTGACTGTATGATACGCGTTCTCGGTTCGTAGCTAAACAAACGGTTTAATCACGTTGCCCCACGGTTTGGGTGTGTTTTCATGGCAATATTTATAAATTTAGACATTCTTTTTTATATTTATATATTTGATAAATCATTATGTGATATGTCGAAGCTATTTATATGCTCTTTTCACTTTTCGTACTAATTTTAATTACTATTAGTAATTTCAAGTTGTTACTAAAATTATTAGTTTGTAGCCAATCAGTGTGTACTTTACAATCACATGTCTGATGCACTGTCTATGCTCCATTTTCTTTTGCCGTCATTCTATCATCTTCCATCATCTTTAGCCACCTTTCATGCATTCTACGCTCACTCGTGCCATTATCTGATGCACACAGCCTGTTTGTTTTTTACTACACTTTATGGGAATTAATTTGTTACTATTTTCTTAGCTATTTTCTCGCTTTTCTCAATAGTTTAATTCTAGCAAGGTTTACCTATTGGAGATAGTTAAACCAAATTAAACCAAGTAGTTGTTGAATATTTCGATCATTTGCTTAAAAATTCTCGGCATGACCCATAAAAATAAAAATAAAAATGTTTGTGAATATATAACAACATGTAATTTTTAGGCACTATGTCCTATTTTGCAAAGTAAATTGGCAGATACTGCTCAATATTTGCATTTTTTAAACAATTTATTTGTAATTTCGCTAGTTAAAACGCGTCATAATTATCTGGGCTAATACTGTATATTATGTTACATTAGTTGGTCTTAATAATTAAAAGCTCTTATTCTCTGGCGATAGTAAATGTTACAATACTTACTTTTATAAATCTGCTGAGCATGCATATATAGGGCGATTATGAAAAACGCTGTTTACTCACCCAGTTTTGTCCAAAAATATTGGATTTTTTAAAAAGGTACTTCAAAAACTTTTGCTTGAAAACTTTTTGTAAAAGAAATTTGAAGTTTGATTGAAATACAGGGTTTCAGTTAATATCAACATTTCACTTATGATATAGTAAGACTAACACAAAAATCGGCCAAACGTAAACATCAACGTCAAATAGTTCCATATATAATAAGTTGTAAACAATTACACGGCCACGGGCGTCGGGTTTCGGTGGGAGGGCTTGAAAATACCCCTCTTTTGGTAAGATGGTAATTTTTCACAATTATCTACAAATATCTTGAAAACTACGAAGCCTGGCACAAATATATGATTCTTCAAAGATGAATGCATCCAAAACTGCGAGTGTCCAAGGAGTGGTCTCAACTGCTCAAGTATGTACAGTAATTGCTCAGGACCTGCATGTCTTAATAGAGATACCGTGATCATCGTCAACGATGTGAATAATGATCTTCAACAGAACGAAGAACAAGAAAATTTGTTTCCTCCCACCAGACTGAGTGAACTATTTGATGCTGACTAATAATGAAATTAACAATTAACCCTAAAATCTATAAGATTATTATTATATTAAGTTCTTTTCAATATAGATTTTTAATGTAGATAAGGACAAATTATGGGGATATTTTGAAATAAAAAACTAAAGAAAATCAGAAATCTATAATAAATTGGAGCAAAAAGTGGGTACAATGAACTATGGCTAATAACTTGTAATGGACATATTTACTGTGATTACCTATGACAAATGAGAAATTATGGGTGCAATATGTATCTATATATGCATAGATGTATACATTCTGCATAGGTACATTATTTCGTTACTAATTTATACTGTAATCATTTCATGTTTTTTCAAGAAAGTGCACATGAAATAGAAACAAAGAAATCTTTGCGGCTCCATATCATGAAAACCGTTCACTTTACCATATTTTTATGTGACAATTGTTATATGGAATGTAATACACAACATTTGCGTATAGGATGACGTTTGCGCTAAACCTCATATACTTTTATGGATTCTCTTTATCTAACATGCTAAGTTGCTTGGAGTGTTCTTTATCTAACATGAGAAGTCTTCGGCGTCCTTTGATATTTTTTTATATTTCTTATATTTATTACCTACAACTCTTAAACGTAACTTATTAAATTAAATGTGAGTAAAGTAGGTCTTGCAAACATTTTCTTAAACCACCATATACGAATTTAGTCATTCAATAGCTCTGTCAGTGCATATCATATGAGATCAAGAAAAGGTGCACGAGGCTAGAAAATTGGTAATTTTATTTAATTGCTCGTTAGGAGACAAGTGTTGGTTATGACATAACCCCTACTACTATAACTATTGCTACTATAACTTATTGTGTGAATGAGTGTGCTAATTGGCTATGTAACAACTCACAAAACGATCCTTGCTGCTAGATTTTATGAGGTATTTACACTACCAGTCATAAATAATTAAAGAACATTCAATTAATTGAGATGGCTTATCACTTCTCGTTTTTCCACATGGCCACAAACACTTTAAAATTTAAATCAATTTATTTTATCCCTTAATCTGTCATTAATATAATTTCAAATCAAATCACAGGTAAACAAATGACCATTAATTATAAATTAAATAATAAATTAAACACTTCTCTATAAAAAGTACTCTTAAGTACCTACTTACAAATTTAGTGACAATTTAACAAAAAGTAGGTTTACCATAAAGGAAGAATTTGGAATGCAAGCGAATATTCGAACCTGTAGTGTCTAAAAGGGTAACAAATGCATACGCGTTATTTAAATAAATAAATCCAATTTTCACCCTGGATTTTTTCGAATTTTCGAAAAACCAATTAATACAAAAGACCAACAAATGATTTTAGTTTTGACTAAGCAAGGAATTTCTGTATCACTTCCTCTTTGAATGCTTCAGAATTATATTGTATATGTAATTCAATATTCTCTAGCACATAGCTAAAGAAAGTAGTTGTTTTCAATAGGCTCTACAAGATTTTTGTCCATTTTAAAGTTTAACATCTTCTGGATAACTATATGCCTAATGATTTTATATATATATGTTCAAAAACAACAAATATAAATAGTAGACTAGGTTTGTGTATTCTAAGAATTTGAGTTCTGTCAAAAACTGATGTCATAAAAGGTCACTGCAAGTGTTGGAGTATTAATATTTTAAATTCAAGTATAAATGATCAATTAAACAAGTTGTACACCACTCTGAAGATCCGCAATGAAGGTGAAAGAACTTATACAACTTCTAATTGCTTCGTTTCCGTGTGTATGTCCAGATATAGGACTGCAAGTGTATCTTCCTTATTATTCGTCTATTTGCTTATTTCTCTATGTAATGAAATGCTACAGACCCAAGATTATTTTTCACAAAACAAATATGAATAGCAAAGAACTTCAAAGCTAATAATGTAGCTAAAGCTAAAGCTAATAACAAATTGTAACAATTACTGATCTTTGCTACACTGAAACTTAACCATTAAAATTTGTAAGTAACGGGCTACGCCCATATCCTGCCTGATTAGTAGGGTGTATTAATAAGTCCTTGCGAATTTAGTATGTTAATTTAACAGAAAGTAGGTTTACTATAAATGGACAATATTTATATTTCTGCTGCTGTTAGCAACCTTTACCGTCGCAATTTTTACAGAGCCTATTAGTACGGAAATGCAATAATTAATATCTAGTTCATTAGTATGTCGTTAGTAGGGTTTATAACGATCATTATTAAATATACCTAAAGTTATTGTTTTCATACTAATTTCAGATATGCGCCGTTAAGGATAACGAGTTGTCGTGCATTCACATTAAATTGGTACCTAACCAAATGAGGTATCTATTTTTGGAAAATAATGCTTATGAGGAAACCCAATTAAAACTACACGCAATTGTAACTCTTTTCACAAAAATAATATATTTTTAACCTAGTTCTTATTAACTTCAAAATAATCTTAAACTTCCGACAATAGTTTCAAAATAGCAAAGGGCTATATAATTTTCTCTTCTATAGGCTATATAATTTTCTTGTGTTTTGAAACATTAATAAGGTATTGTACATAGTGCGACATAATAACGGAAATTCTGAAATTGACAAGAATAAAGTTCCTCAACTACAGCAGACGAACGAAGTTGTTATGATGTTCATGTTCAGGATTGAATGACTAACTACCTTAAAGGGTATCAACTATCAGAGAATGATTATATGATTAATTTAACAAACAAATTAAATCTCTCAGCTCATACAATAGAACAATACAATAGAACAAAGAAATATTAGTTAAGAAATACAGAATAACGGGAATAACAACGAACATCAACTAATAACAAAATACCTACCATACATACCTAATTTAACTCCAAAATTGAATAAAAGTCACAACAAATGAGGTTTTTTAGGAGAAATAATTTAAAAAGTTTTTAATATTTGGGTGGGAACTCCTTACAGAAATGAATATGACATAAAATATTTGCCATAAAATTCTACATCATTAATGTTCCATAAACTTTTTGCTATCGTTAACTCTCATAAATATAGTATGAAATATTAGAATACGTTGCCAAAGTTAGGCAAAAAACGGGTAAAGGGACATATCTTGAAATACATTGGCCATAGAAAAATTTTACATGCAAATCAGATTTTCCTACATAAACCAGGCTAAAAGGACAAAAATATACTTACAAACAATTTTGTTATTACTACTATGTCTCTTATATTCTAGCCCGTTTCCACACCACCGCTGAGGTAGAGCTTCCGCGATTTTTAAAGTGATTTCCCCTTGAGGCCCAATCCACTAAAATATTAACTACTGTTTATTCAATCATGGGATTATCTTCAGGTAGTTCTTCCTCTACCACCGAATTAAGACATCTTTGACCATAACAATTGGAGCACATTGGTGAACAACTTTAATCCAACCTTAGCACAACAGCATCGTTTTCCGCAACCCTTTTTACAACCGCAAGATATGAATGGAATAATAATAGTAGGAGCTGGAATCTCAGTTGTAGGAATAGGGAACATTCCCATTTTTTCAGTGCATAAAAATGTTCTACCATACTAAAAAATAATATATGCAAAATATGACGCCTTAATTCCCAATAATAAATTTGTTATAAATTATTTATTAGTCTCGCGCGCAAGCGAACCATTTCAAACAGGTTCAAAGTCGTGACGCTACAGCCTACAATTTACAAACGATGAGGAGACCGATTCGGTCGGCTACGGGAGATCCCAGCAGTTGCCCGCTTGATTTCATAGTTTTCTAGCGCAACGAATACCGAATATTGTAGTTTGTGACGTCACAGCTCTTTTCGGACCGCTTCAATTCTATCGCTTATATTTAAAATTCTAGTTATGTTCCCATTGGCACCAAAATTTGCCTGATTGTTTTCCAATCCCATTTATTAGGATTCAAATTTTTTCGACGCCACAAATTAATTTGTTGAGAAACGCGATACAAATGTTGTTCTAAAGCAGCACATTTAGGTGACAGTCTTGATAATATCACTGCTTGATTAGATTACCCGACAAATTTATTAAATGAAATGAATCTAAATTGATATAACGATGTAATAGTTCTAGGTGCCTTGGATAAAGCTAGTGTGACTTTTTCTCCAGCTCGTACAATGTTTGTTTTCATCGATGATGGATTGTTAAATAAATTCAAAGCATCGTCCAAGTCCCTTCTAGTATTTATCAAGTTTGCAGTTTGTGTTTTTCATTTGCCAAATAATTCTGATATAGTATCGCATCCACTGAATGCGTGAGCAATTCTTTTACAGTTATGAAGGACGAACCTCGAGATAACTATATGCCCCTTCCTTGATGTTTCCTTGAATGTCTCTTAAAAAATCGAATATCTTTATCAAAAAGACAAAGAGCAATTGTTGAGAATGAGTTGGTCAACATCCTGTCCCACGACAACTACTATGGGATTTGTTGCAGAAAGAGCTTAGATACCTGCATATTCTAATTTTTCCATCAAACGTTCTGTTTTAGCCAAATTGCTCGGCAAATTTTTCTGTGACTTAGGAACCGGAGTTTTTTCGCTGAAAATTATTTCGTGTTAAAAGTTTTTGTTGTTGTTCAATGCCTTTTATATTCTCCTTATTTTCAGCATAACAGTCAAATACTACGATTACTCTCTGACCATACCGTTTTGTAATGAAATTAATGTAAGCGGTGTATATGTCTGCAAATGTACCTTGTTTCGGCCAAATCACTAGATGAATTAAAAACCCACGTTAAAACAAAACGCGCCGGGAGCTCTACCTCAGCGGTGGTGAAGACGGTCTCGAATATAAGAGACATAGTTGTAATAACAAAATATTCTGTAGTCATAGTTTTTTGTCCTTTTACCCAGGTTTATGTAGGAAAATCTGCTCTGCATGTAACATTTTTCTATGGTCAATGTATTTTAGATACATGTCAATACTCGTTTTTGCCTAATTTTAGTAACATGTCCTAATTTTTCAAACCATATTTGTCAGAGTTGAGTTAAAGATATAAAAAACATAAATGAATGAATTAATGTTATACCGAATATTTTAGGTCCTATTCATTTTCCTCGTCAGAGTAAGTTTTTTAGAGAAATTAAAAAAACTAGCGCAAGGTCACATTAGAGGGTGGTACTGAAGCAAAAGGGCAGGCACCCTCGTGAGAGGCGAGAACTCTTTTGATCTGCATTTGGATGTCTGTTAAGAGTCTGCACCCAAATTTTTAAAACTATATTATTTCTCCTATTTGCCATTCTAGTTGCTAATTTGCTGTGACTATGTCTTCAATACCTTCAGTGTTAAAATTGTAAATTAAGGGAAAATTTTATCTTTAAAGGTAAAGTTATTATTTTAACCTCACGTTTATGTAATTATTGTTATAACTAATTACAATTTTGTAAAGATAAAATTGCTTCTAGATATCTTGAAAAAGTGGTTTGAACAAAGGTACTCAAGTGAAAAGGAGGAATGTACAAGGGGCCTAATGAGGCCTACTACGTTCTGCAGTGGAACTGAAACCACTATACTCTTACCCACATATATATATATATATATATATATATATATATATATATATATATATATATATATATATATATATATATATATATATATATATATATATATATATATATATATATATATATATATATATATATATATATATATATATATATATATATATATATATATATATATATATATATATATATATATATATATATATATATATATATACATATATATATTAGCTTTGAAGTTCTTTGCTATTCATATTTGTTAATTATTCTTGGGTTTGTAGCATTTCATTACATAGAGAAATAAGCAAATAGACGAATAATAAGGAAGTTACACTTACCAGTGCTATATCCAGACATACACACGGAAACGAACCACTTAGAAGTTGTACTTAAGGTGAAAGAACTTGTAAAACTTCGTTTGTAAGTGGTTCGTTTCCATGTGTATGTCCAGATATAGCACTGGTAAGTCTATCTTCCTTATTATTCGTCTATTTGCTTACTCAAGATTACTATTCTGAACCCTGCTATTCTGCTAAACCCAAGATTACTATTCACAATATATATATATATATATATATATATATATATATATATATATATATATATATATATATATATATATATATATATATATATATATATATATATATATATATATATATATATATATATATATATATATATATATATATATATATATATATATATACATATATCCATATCTTGAGAAAGATTACTATTCACAAACCCAGATAAACCCAAGATTACTATTTACAATATATATATATATATATATATATATATATATATATATATATATATATATATATATATACATATATCCATATCTTGAGAAAGGTAAAAATTGCCCACAGCTAGACAAAACTTTGTTTCATATTGATGGTGCAGTCACAATTTTAAGAGATGAAATAAAGAATACTGTGTTTTGGAAAGAAAAAATATAGAAGTAATATGAGTTATGTTAATGAATACAATGCTAATTATGCCATTACTATACAATCAAGACCACTATCCAACAGATAACAACAGACGTTTTCAAATACCTGGAGCTGAAAATTCAAGCCCTGGACGATGTTCATATTTATTATAATCAATTTAGAAATGATTTCTCAACTTTCTAGATTTCTGTATACCAAGTCTATACATTTTAAATTATAATAAGCCTCATAAACCATAATAATTTATCATTGACTACGATACGAGTATCGTACAAATCTTTATTAATGATTAAGATTTAACAACATATCTCTACTTTGCAATCTTATATATGCCAGGTTTAGATCCTTACCAAAGCGATTTTTACATGTTGATAGCTACCCCCAATTAATTATACCTGAACAACTAAATTACTTATTTTAATGTCACTATAATCTCAATCTTAACATGTTTTTTATAGCTAGAATGACGAAAATTAATGGATTCAAGTTCATACCAGACTACGCCCCTATTATATTACCGGGACTGTAGATTCCTTTCTAAAATAAGGTTTAATTAGAAAATAGTCATATACAAATATAAAAACAATTTCTAATAATTAAATTCAGAAACCAAAAGACAATAGCTAATGGCTCTTTAAATCAATTATAGACAGAATGCACATAATGACCTTTTTTTGTCATTTTTATAAATAAAATGACTTCTGACCGAACATAACGTATTCGCTCTAATACCAACCCAGATTAGTTCCTTCAACTACAGTTTTTAGATGCAATTAATTGAATGATTCGAAACGAGGTAAAAATACTTATTGCATAATAACGCAATTCATTTTTGCTAAAATCCGATTGTCAAATATTTTGTAATGTCTTATATTGAGCAGTGAGTTTTTTATATTGAGCAGTAAGTTAGTGCAAAATGATAATATTAGTTATTGATTAAATTAGTTAGTCTCAACATAGATTAAATATGGCTGCTATTTCTATGCTCTTTAGTTATTTTGGAGGAAATAAAACCAAATAATGTTTTCGAAAATAAAAATTTTGATTTTAATATATTAAATGGCACAAAGAATTGAACGAAATAAATGATCTTTTTGATGTAAAAGTAGCTGTGATTAAAAAATGCAATATGCAGTGCTACTTTTTCAGAACTTTCTAATTCTAATTGTAACATTCACGATTTTAAATATAGATCGCTACGAATGGCCACCACATAGCCGCAGACTGACTGCTATTTATGATTGGTATGTCTTTTTGTCGAAATATATTAAAGTGTATGCGTTATTGCATATCATTGTCTGAACTACGATTTATACAATTCATATTACGCAAGCGTTAAAAGTAATGAAATGACTAATTTGTTCTAGACATTTTTTAAAAAGTTATATATAATTCAATTATTAACCTTATTATCCATATTTTAAACCAAATCCAAAATGAGAGCAACAAAATGTAATCGGTGCATAAAATCAGTTAGACTCAGTGAATAGCTGATAGTTCTAACTTCCCATTCCTTTTATAACCTAGTCAACAAGTGCCATATTGCTTAGCCTTTACCGAAAATTATGATATACGGCTCATTCGATTCGGAATGATATCTAGAAACTTTTTGAGGGATTTGAAGTGGGGCCGGTAAAAATTACAAAAGTTATAAAGAATTTTGTAAAAAACCGTTTCGTTATTGAAAATATCTCAAAAACTATTGCAGATAACGGCAATCAAAAAAAAGATCCTTACAGAGCAGGAAATTTTCTAAAAAAAAGTTCCACCTCCCGGTACTCTACCACCAATATTTATAAGTTTAATTTATATGTGAAAACAGGGCTAAAAACGGGTGATGTTGCTCCGCGCGCGACGGCTGATTCGGACACTTTAAAAATAAAAATTATTTAAACCCATTAAATATGAATATTGAGAAATAAAAAATGCACATACCTTTTGGATACTTGAGTAAACGATAAGCTATTAGAATAAAAATTTTCCCCATAATTTTTTTATTTGATATGCTTGTGTTAATAAACTTATTTTGTCATGTTGTAAATTAACATAAAAACCCTGATAATTGTCCAACTAAAAACCTTTTTCCACTACTTGGGGCTATTCTAGAAAGGCTTTGGAAAAGATCCCCGTTAGAAATATTCCACTTTGTTATTAACAATCGAACCAAATTTAAAGAAAGTGACAAACAGAAATACTAAAATATTTAAAATTATATAAAAAAGTGAGACAATTTTTTTCATATAACATACTTACACATGGTTGTTTTTATTATTTTTTGTAGCATTGAAAAAAAATTATAACAAAAATTATTTTATTTAGCACAAATCGTTTATTAAATAAATGAATAAAATAGAGACAAAAAAATATTTTTCAGAATATGGAAGGGTAATATGGTTCCTTAATATGGTTCCTTAATATAAATATTTAGTAACAAATAATTGTTAGTTAACAAATGCGCTTTTAAGCATTTTTTCAATTTTTAGCAAAATTTTTTTAAGTAACTATTTTTTTCTTAAAAGTCATTATATTTATTCTTGATTAAAATCCAAAAAAAAAATTATCTCATATTTAAACAAAAACAGTAAAAAATTATAAAAAATCATTTTTATGTAGCTCTCAATAATACAAAAACGATCTAATACGAGTATTTGAAAAAAAGTGGAAAATTAATTTTTTTTAATTTTTACAACGGGGATCTTTTCAATGCCTTATAACTCGTTAATGTAAAACTTGAGAAAATAAGTTAATTAACAAAAGCGTATCTAATAAAAAACTTACGGGAAAATTTTTTTCCACGTGGATTATCGTGTATTCAGTATCCAAAAGGTACGTAAACTTTTTTATTTCTTAAGATTCATACTTAATGGGTTTAAATATTTTTTATTGTTAAAGTACCCGAAACGGTCGGCGAGCGCGGAAGTCACCTCACACGTTTTTGGCCCTATTATCACCTATAAATTAAAATTATAAATAGTGGTGGTACCTCTTAATAGGATATTTCCAGCTCTTTAAGGAATTTTTTTCGATTTCCGATATTTCCAAAATATTTTGAGGTATTTTCAAGAAACGAAAATTCCCTGTTTTTACTAAATTGTTTACAACTTTTGTAATTTTTATGGGGTCCACAACAACAACAATTGTTGTGAACAAATTGAATGGGAAGATGCTATTACATACAAAAAATATTCAGTAAGTCAAGGGGCAACATAATAAGATAATAATCAAAGTATATCTATAGTCTAACCAGAATGGTTAACAAGACGAGACTATTTCCGGAGAGGTGTCATATTTTTTTGACCGATTTGCCCCCAGGAACGATTCATATCCAAATTTTTTTCTACACTATCTTCTGCACAGAAAGAAAGAATAATTTAGTAGTAACAGAAATGTCGACGGATATACTGAAGAGGCCACAAATAAATATAGCAATGCATAATTTTTCACATTGAAAATTGAATTTCACAGAAAAAAGCAAGTATTCTCAAATGCCTCTGTAAGACTTGTTCATACAGAAATCAAGAGGCAACTCTACTATTTCATAAATTTTAATTTTGGTAGCTATGAACTATGACTGCCGCATAATTTGGAACGACAATCGGTAAATTTAATTTGAGAAAATAATACAGAGCTTACTCGCTATAATTGGTTATCGCAGAAAGTTACGTAAATTAAGTTCAGTAAGGTACTCTGGCACCATGTTTTATTAAAAATTGTGTTAGAAATTCTAACAATCACGTAATTTTCCGAGAAACGACTTCATTTTCAAATTTTCAGTGGCGCTCACATCTTGATTACATATTTATACACTGGCACCACAGTAGTCCATTACAATATATCTAGCTGTTGGTGCTAAGATAAAGAAGAAAAAACCCTCGATGGAGACGCTGACAACAGTGGCAAGAATAATGGTTTCTTAAACCATCTTGAAATATTCCCTGCGGTTCCAAAATATCGAAATTAATTGCTATCACAATTTTAGATTTTTACACGACAAGTAAATTGGCCTATGGGAAAATGGTTTTCTTATTTTTTATTTATTTTCTATTCTACAATAATTGACATATCAATCAACTGTTTTAGCTCCCTTGTATTAAAAATCTCATATACCTATACAGGAAACAAAATTATATAATTGTTTTAAACCATAAAATAGATATTTTATTACTATCATAGGCCGAAATTAGAATGCTATATTTGGATAAGCAAGAAGCAAAAAATTGTCCTAGTCTGCAAAATAATCGTGACACTACAGAAAAACATGATTGATTGGTTGATTAAATATATTGATTACATCCAACGCTACACTACCATTTCTAAAAAAATCCATATACGAATTTCGTATGACTATAATTTAAGATGAAACATAGGTTGCTATATGTTCCTACTGTGTACATAAATAAATGGAATTCGTGTATTCCATTTATAAATAAAAAAAATTTAAAAAAATTATGTACTTCAAGACACAAAGGTAGTCTATACTTAATAAAGAGTAAATCCTTCTCCATGAAATATGTATAGGAATCTCTTCAGGACAATATATCGAGGAGAAGGATATTCACACAGGATAATGAATTAGTAGTGGGTTTCCCATTGTCGCTGATGGTTGCCAACATATAGAATATGTAGTCATTGGGAATATTTACACCATAGATAATTTTGAAATATTTTGCATAATAGATAGCCATATACAAGCAACTTTTTAGAAGATGAGGTTCTTCAACGAGCCAGCTACAAAGTATTTTAGTGTCTGAAGAAGAAGAAGAAGAGTTAGAAGAGTGGTGAACTCCATCCGGCAGCATGACTGAAATATTCTAGATTTTTGTAATATTGTATATCAATTTCTAAAGTCCTTTGCTATAGTCATATGCTAGAGCGGTTACCTATAGCATTACCGTTTTTTATCCATAATATCCACTGGTTATTTAAGCGTGTTTAAATTAAATATAACATAATAAATTTTACAGGAGAGCGAAGAAACGAAAATACGTAACACTCAGTTTCAAAAAACACCAATTTCAAAAAACACCTGAAGACGATTCCAGATGCTCAGCAGTCGAAACGTCATGAACGAGAAACCATAATCAAGACAGCGAAGACCGAAACTCTACTATAGTCATATAAAATTGTCTAAAAACTTGAGACATACATTTCATATAAATTATGCTTCTATTAAATAATAGGCGGACAATATTTTGTAATGTGTATTATGTAAATAGTAAAAGTAAAATAATTATTCGATCTAAATTATTTTTTATAAGTAATAGAGTAGAGATAAATACAATTTAACGAAACTAGAACAGAATGATTTCGGTCAACAGCCTTTTGTTGAATATTAGGTACTTTTTTACCGCAGCCGAAATCACAAATATATTGTCCGTAGTAAAATGTCTACTGTACCTTAACATATTGAACCTCCTGCTATGACGCAGGAAAATGATACAAACATTGCTTCCATTTAAAATGCACTGTCATTAACATATTGTACTTTATATTCTGGAATCTTATATTGTTATGTTATAACCTTGCAAATGAGAAAAAGCTAAGATAAATATATCAATGTTGTCCATGTGAACGCCATTCAATGTTATTTCACAGCTGTAATAATAATAATAAAAATACTAATAGAAATAATAACAGACATAATCGGTTATTGTAAATATTCTTGTTATTTTTTTTGTTTGTCCCAATTACCAATTAGGTATTTGCCTATTTAATCTACGTCATTCATGGTTAGGGAGAGAAGTTGATCACATCGACAACAACCACAAATCCCGAATATTGTTACAATTTCGAAAGCAACCAATGTTCATCAGGAGCGTTCAACAGAAATCGTTCAACCTCTTCTTTAGTTAAAACCTTTGCCTTTTTTGGAATATAACAAGCTCATTCTTTCGTTTGAGAAATGCCAACTAAAAACGCCAACTAAGCGCCATATTTAGCCATATAATTTTAAATAAAAAACAAACCTGCAAATGTTTTTCCTTGACTTCTAAACAACTTTTTAGCACCGAACAATTTGCCCTTAATGTAATCGGCCTTAAAAGACTAAATCTAACAGATAGTTGATCCATGAAAACCACCATAATATCGTCTGTTACCCCCATAATCACACCTTTTTTTCTGAAAATTTTTTAAGTCGCTACCTTGAAGATTATTTTTCTGGTAATAAAGTTGAAGTTACGCTTGTGGCTTCCTTAATTATTACTTTGAGCACATTAGTTTCCACAATAAACAATATATGTGGTCATGTGGAGCTTATTTATTTATTTATTTATTGACGTAACACAGGACAAATTACCTAAATTTACAATTACATCACTTAATTTAAACATAACATTCAGTATAATCTTAAATATAAACAATAAGTATATAATCAATAAGTGCATATTTCGTAGAAAAAACATAGTGAAAGAAAAGTGAAAACATAGTGAGCATATAAAATCAAATAAAACGTAAAGAAATCATAAAGAAAAGCAAATAAAACAGGATTGGGAAAAAAATTGACGGAAAACTATGTAAAATGTGGACAATTAATTATTTGTATAAAAAGTTATTAACTGTTTTTTAATTTTTTGGGAGAGTTTTCAAATATATTAATTGTTGAACAAACTAAGTTTACAATATTGCACATTGTGACGACAGGCGAGTTTTCTCTAAGTTTTGTTCCTTAAGTATACCAAAATAAAATATTCCTAGGTCTTACACTATGTGGATTATAATAATTTAAAGGTGATGAAATTTCGAGAGAACACATACGTTCCGTTACTATATTAAAAATAAATAAGACACTAGATATTTTTCTTCTTATTAAGCAGTAGTCATTGTAATTCGGATATGTTTTTTGTGGTATAGGTATGACAGAAATGTTTCGTATGCTTCCGTAAGTTTCGAATGTCTCTCAACAGTCCCAGGGTCCCAAATTTGTGATGCAAATTCCAATTTGGACCTGATAAAAGAATAATACAAGTATTTACAATACTACATATTACAATAGTATTTACAATAATACATGTATTTCGCATAATAAAACCCAAATTTTTGTTCTAAAAAATGTTTTAAAAAATTAAGGTCTTTATTAAATAACACCCTTAGATACCTTTGCTTTGTCATTTGAGTCAGTTGTACATTATTTATTTTATATGTATATAATAAGGGATTCTCTAGTGAGCAAGTCATGGTCGTACATTTTGTAGCATTCATAGGTAGCTCATTACTTTCGCTCCATGAGAAAATACTGTTGACATCGTCGTGTAATAATTGCGTATCCTTTTGAGTTTCAACCTCTCTATATAGCTTAATGTCGTCTGCATACATTAAACATTTAGAATACTAAATGCTTAGATATGTCGTTAACAAAAAACACAAAAAGCAACAGTCCTAGGTTATTTCCTTGAGGCACGCCAGTTTTAGTCAAATAAGGTGCCGACAGAGTGGTTTTACACATGTTTTATTTGCTGAGATCTAGATGTCAAATACGATTTAAAAAACAGTATCGAATTATTAGAGAATTTATAAGTTTGTAACTTACTTAACAAAATATCGTGATCCACTCTGTCAAAAGCTTTTACAAAATCTAAATATATAATATCCATCTGGCCAAAATTGTCAATTGTAGAACTTAAATCATCTGTAAATATCGTTAAATTAAACTATTGATTTTTTCCTACAAAACCTTGCTGGCATTCGGTAATTTTTTCCGTCATATGCGTACTTAACTTACTATAAATTATTTGTTCAAATACCTTTCCTACTGCTAACATTACATATATGGGTCTATAATTTTCTATATTTTATCTTGCACCATTTTTATGTATTGGCGTTACTAAACTTCTTTTCCATATGGCAGAAAATGTATTTGTTGTTACAGCTAAATTAAAAACGATATAGAGAGGAGGATGTTTAAGTAATTCACTACATCCTTTGATAATATACGGTGGAATACCATGACCGGGCGACTTCTTTGGTTTTAGCTTTTTAAGGGATAATCGAATATCTTCCAAAGCAATATTATTGAGAGGCAAATATTCTGTGGTGTCATTACTATTAGTGTTTGCTAGATTTAAGTCATATGATATGACCAATTATTGGGGATTTTTTTTGAATTTAATATATATATATATATATATATATATATATATATATATATATATATATATATATATATATATATTTTTTTTTGTGAAAAGTAATCTTGGGTTTGTAGCATTTCATTACATAGAAATAAGCAAATAGACGAATAAGAAAGAAAACACACTTACCAGTGCTATATCTGGACACACATACGGAAATGAATCACTATGCACATGAAAACGAACCACTTAGAAGTTGTACAAGTTCTTTCACCTTTCTTGAGGATCTTCAGAGCAGTATACGATTTATTTCATTGATCATTCATACTTGAATTTAAATTACCAATACACCAACACTTGCAGTGACGTTTTATGACATTAGTTTTTGACGGAACTCATTCTTAGAATACACAAACCTAGTCTACTATTTATATTTGTTCTATTTGAACATATTATATATAAAAGCATTAGGCATACAGTTATCCAGAAGATGTTAAACTTTAAAATGCATAAAATCTTTTTGAACCTATTGAAAAACAACTACTTTTTCCAACTATATGCGGGAAAATATTGAATTATATATACAATAGAGTTCTGAAGCATTCAAAGAGGGAGTGATACAGAAATTGCTTGCTTAGTCAAAACTAAAATCATTTTTTGGTTGTATGTATTAATTGTTTCTTCGAAAATTCTCGAAAAAAATCCAATTTTCACCCTGGATATATTTATTAGCTTTGAAATTCTTTGCTATTCATATTTATTTTGTGAAAAGTAATCCTTATTGTTTAAGTTGCTTATTGTGTAAAAGTTTGCTTATTTCTATGTAATGAAATGCTACAAACCCAAGATTACTTTTCACAAAATAAATATGAATAGCAAAGAATTTCAAAGCTAATATATATATATATATATATATATATATATATATATATATATATATATATATATATATATATATATATATATATAAATTAATAACAAATAAATAAAATATATAATAATATACGCAACATAACGGTTTTTACTGGCTCCGAAAGGTGACAGGCTAGTATAAAAGAAATAATTTTTAGTGCCATGGTTCCAAAAACGCATTAAGAACAGAAAAACAACTCGTTTAAGAGAACAAATGTATAATGGTCGTGGACACATCATAGTATTAAACTTGCAATTAATTGCCATCACGTAAACGTCACCCTGCGTCAATAATGGCTATCATTAAATTTTCGTTGAATAATATAATATTTTAACATTAGGAGGGACGTATAAAATTATGTTATGTACTTCAAAATACATTTTTTGAAATATAATGAAATATTTTTTAAGCACCTAAGGTCTACCCTACGGACTAAGTTTACCTGGCAAAGAGGATCTGAAAATAAATATTTTCTTGCTAGTAACCTGAGTAGATTTCAATGTTTATTTCGTCGATTATATGACTTTTTAAATAATAAGAAAGAGATTAAATAATATATTTTGACACAATGATTTGTTATTTGCTAAAAAAGTATTTACGTAAATTAAACAAATATTTAAATATAATTTGGCATTTCTTCTGTGATTGACCGAACCCGGAAAAGCAAGCATAGTAATTTTCAACAAAATTGCAGGTTGTCATGCCTTTGAGGCAGAGAAAATACAGTCGGGCTTAGATCGCTCCAGCGTCCTTGCCCAGGAGCCGATGCCCGCGATCTTTCGGTCTAAAAAACCTTTTCCGGAACCACCCGCCGACCTTGACGCTTTCAGAGCCAATTCCGGGGACACCGGACTATGCAAGTTTGCAATTCCTAACACCAGTGGCGCTCTTTGTCGAACATAGCAGGCATAAGAGTTAAGTGGAGGAGCGCAAGGTTTTATAAAGCCGGTGAATGCAAAGAGAAGTAGTAACCGCGGTAAAAATATAGGGCAGTGTTAAAGAGCATTTGCCGTAGTTCGGACGTGATAGTCGCTTGATAGTGACTAGTGTTAGACGATGATGGACTCGAGACAGTTTGCGATCGCAACCGCGGTTTTACTCCTTGTTCTTCTAGCGGACATCGGCCATGCAGTCAGAGTTGGAGCGAAGAAGAAAGGTGAGTCTCGCGAGGGAATCCTACCCCGGATTATTTTGGATTTTAAGGAGTTTTGTGTTGTAAAGTGCTACAGTGCTGCTCCGCCACAAAGGATTATTTTAGTGGTTGTGTGAGAAATGTTTATTAATCAGTTTTAGGACCGAAATTTGATCGGTAACTGATATCTTGACACAAGTATTGTACTTCTGTATTATTATACTTCTTGTTAAGTAAATACATTAATATCGATTAGAGATTTTCAGCTGGTATACCAATCACACAAAGTTTAATTTTTTTAAGAAATATTTACAAGACGTTTTTGCTTTAGAATAATAAAAAGTGGTATGGAATATCAAAAACAAAAACTTACCTGTAAAAACTTAATTATATGTACTTAATTAAATCAACAAACCACATGTGTGACAAGTAAAATGTTTCTATTTCAAAATGTTGTCAAAGCGAATTACTTACATTTAGCGAAGAAAATGTTCTATGATCATGCACGTCAGACTATGAAATCTGGCTTATGCAGCCTAGATATGATTTTATTCATCCACGTTTTAAAATTCACTTGTGTATCATAATAAAAATAAGACTTGAATAACATAAAAATAAGACTTGATAAGAAGTGATATTTATAAGTATATTGCCATATGTATGATAAATATGTTTCCACAAAATGAAAATAATATCGTAAAAATAAATTTGCTAAATATCGTGTATATTTTGTCAATATGCATAGACCGTAATAAGATATTCAATAATGCGAGTACATTATTATATGTCATATATATTATATATTATTATATGTCAATATATATTATTGGTCAAATCGTATTGAAATGTTCGCACATAGCATATAATGGAGACTTGGCATATTATAACACGCAAAATATAATTTGACCTAGTAATACTGGAGTGTCTATAATTTGATCCTGCAAGAGGTTGTAGAAATAATATCCTACTCGTAAATCTATCGCAGTAGACACATCGATCCACTCCACTGTATATCATATATTTAGATAAAATATTTAAAAATACAAAAATTAAAATGTTGAAAAATTACTAAAATAAAAAAAGAATCATAAATACCTATATTAGGTGAGAAAATCCTTCTTCAGCTGTTACTGTAATATAGAAGACCGCAGCAGGTAAAAATAATACATTTGTGGAACTAATTTTTATTTTTATGAAAAAAAAGTGGTCCCACTACGGCCGTCTCGCAACAAATAATCTATTTTATTTTTTAACCAAACTTGTACACACTGTATGTTATACAATTGAACGTTTGAAATGTCTAGAAATATTGTTGCAAATATTAGCTCAATGTCACTATTGATTAATATTAAATAATTTTCTAGGTTTAACAAATTTTGATATTTTTTAGTAGGTACCTAAATATGACGATTTTCTTTCCCAACGAAACAGGGTAATTCGAACATGAATCATTTCTAATCTTTCTGCGTTCTGTCTGAGGCCTACATTATTAAAGATTAAACAGAAGTTGAATTCGTATAGTACACATTTTCTGTGTAAAATGAAAATCGACAATTTTCGAGAGCAAAAATGTTGGTACCATTGCTCAATGGTTTTGGTGTTCGACATCAAATTTTAATTAAGTTTCAAATTGTTCATTCATTTACCGCGTTTTTTTGTTCACAGGCTATCTCAACTAATATTTGATACGTCTTTTTGTTAATTTTTGCGTCTAGACATTTACATAGAAAAACTTATTTTTTTAATGTAATATTATATCCAGTTCAGTGGAGTTGACTGGACGCACGATTTCTTCATAGTTGGATAGAAAATTTAAAGCTTAGTTAAGGAAATGCTGCTAATTTTTCAAACAAAAATATTTTCGAAAATTTTCATATTTTTCGAAAATTTCAAAAAAGGGGAAAATTGTAAAATTGAAAGGACGAATAATAATAAATACGAAACAGTCAAGTAGATTAATAATACGATAATTTCCACAAGTATAACAAACTCCCTCCATACGTTACTAATAAATGGATGGAAAATAATTGAAGCCAATATAACATAACAACTTATTAATACTTAGTAATACTAGCAAATATATATTTGATTTTACGATTACGATTAAATGTGTAAAATATTAATTGTCTTCATTAGAATAACCTGCAATAGAATCAGGCTCATTGCAACAAAAATAACTTTCCAAATATGTCAATATATGTCCAAATATGTCGTTATCTTTAGTATATGTATATGATAACATCATACAACTAAAAAGCTAGTCTTTCTGCAACAAAAGAGTGAAATGATAATTCACACAAATTACTAATGAACACGGATTTCATCATATGTAAAAATTTTGAGATTCTCTCCAGATTTACTACTTTAATAAGTATATGGATATCACATAAAAATCATATAATAAAAACAAAAAAAATCCTAGTTGTAAATAATCTCTCGATTGTTAATCATGGTGGGCTTTATAAATAAATAGATATATTAATTTATGGTGTATTTAGAATGCATCAAGTGTGAAACTATAGTATTATTATCTAACTATTTTAATACTTATTATATAAAATAATGTTTAATACAGATGTTATTAGATAGGTACTTATTATTCAAATTTTGATAAATTTAAACTATTTAATTCACGTAACTATTTTGCTAGCAATGTGAATGCCTGTCAAAACTAATATGACATAAAAATGCCACTATGAAAATCGTAGGTATTAATGATAAATCGCTATACCTGTTATTTGTCTAAATTTAAAATGCCCTTATAGATCTCAGAGCAAGAAGCAGTGATCAAGAAGCAAGATCCCAGTGAATCATTTCGTCCATCTTCTAAATATAAATCTCCGTTTTGATGCTAGGTCAGAAGTAGGCCAAAAAATACATATTAAATATTTAAATATACTTAAATAAATACATATTAAATATAATAAAATAAAGCACCTGGAATAGTTACATGTGATATCTAAAGTCGAATATCTAGGACTCTACATCATTTGTATCTGGTTGATGGCCAACAGCCGAAAGCTATTTAAAAAAAATTTTTTAAAAATAATGATAAATTGAAATGTCAATGACAATGACAAGTAACTTTGCAACTTCTCAAATATATATATGATGCGAAAGATTTTAAGGGGCGATTTTTCATCAAATACTAAGGAGAATCTTCCATATATTTTTTTTATAAAACTTCTTCCCCTCCAGCTGTCTCCAGCTGTCAGCTCCAGCAAATTACAGCTGTCTAAAGAGACAAAATTGTTTTTTTTATTTTCTACAATATGGAAGAATTTAGAAGAATGAAATTTGGCGGAAAACTTGCACTAAAAAAATGACAGTTTGTAACTACAATATTTTTCTTCAGAACTTTCCAACGCATTTTCTTATTTACATAATTTAATTTGGTGTACAAAGATGGCTCAATCTGCAACTTTTTTGTCTCCTGAGTTTTGTTCGAGAAATTGATTGTTTGCTCACAAAAGAAAAAATCGTACTCACTTTGCCTTTGAAATAAATTCACTGAGGCGTTATTATTCAGTGAAATAGTCAAGTACGCTATTGTCAAAGAAAATCATTATGACAAGCATTTAAGTCATGACATTTAAGTATAACTAGTACATTATGACATGACATTTAAGTATAATTTTGTTAATTTATCGCAATTTTACAGTTAAAAAAATAGGCACAGCTTGTTAAAATGGTAAACTATACAAATGCCGAAATGGCACATATGCATTTTTATATGGTCGTGCTGATGGAAATGCATTGGAAGCTCAACGGCTTTACGCTCAGATATATCAAGAGCGATCTATATATGTATATATATATATATATATATATATATATATATATATATATATATATATATATATATATATATATATATATATATATATATATATATATCTTTCGCATCAATTTAGAAACACCCTGTATATAATTGTATAATTAAGCACAATTATTAGAATTATAGAATAATGAGAAAATAGAAAACAATTTGAAAATATATTCAAATATTTTTTATATGGAGTTTTGAAATGGATTTCCCAACAAAATAATCTTTGTGAAAATATAATTTCAATGTTTCGCATTTAAATCAACCTTTTTTGCCATTCAGTGGACTGAACATTTGAATTACTTTTGCCATGTGGTATTCAGATTTGGTAGGATCAATAATATGTGAAACAGGGATTGAAAATATATGTTTCCATAGAAAGCAACGTATAACGGCCAGGGTCATTAAAGACCCGTTGTATTACTTGGTAACCGCATTTTCCCAATAAGATCTTGTCTGTAATCTAGAATCTAGATAAATCCGCTATAACACGCATGGGGAGCACAGACAAGCTTATAAAGTAAGCCACTGAAAGTGAATTTTACAATAATTTATATAATATACGTACTAAACGTCTACAATTCTACATTTCTAACAGCTCGTTCTCTCCGTTACGGGAAATTTCTGATAAAACTGGTTGACATGTCCTAGAAAATCTAGCTACATCTCAAGAGTACTTAGATATAATTTATATTGTTATTATACTTAATGATATTGTTATATTGTTAGGTGCAGTTCTTGCGTCACATAAAATTTCAAGGACGCTGCTGGGTTGCAATTCAAGGTCAGAAAGTCACGAATTCATAACTGTATAGCACATGTTTAGCACACCTGGACTTTTTCGCGTTAGTAATAAAAACTTTCTTAAGCATTAATGATCATAATATACACTATTAAATCAAAACGGCATATATCTAGTACGTACCACATTTTGATTTAATTTGAAATTCTTAGACACGTGTAACTTTTCCAGTCTAGATCTCTGTTTTATGGTTTTTCAGGCTTTCATATGAAATTCGCCGTATGTCTTGCACAATATGTTATGTTGTTTGATACTTTGTATACATCATATTCAATTAAACAATTAACGCTATTAAAACATAAACGCCTGCCTAATCTCTTACATTATTTCAAATTAAAATAGGCTTTATTTATTGTAGTATCTGAAATATTTTGTATTTACCTTCATGAGGAAGGTACCATATACATATTATGAAAATGATTTAATATAAGTATTTCGTCTCGGGGCACCCGGCCTTGGGTTACTGCCTAATCCCATGAACCATTGCAAATAAAGATGTTTACAATGTCACAATATTTAATAGTATTTGGAATATTTCTTATTTGCCTGCATGATGAAAGAAACTGTACAGTACTCAGCTACAAAGTACAGCATAACATGAAATGATATATTTCGACTTAAGCTGTTTCAGGTTGGGTGCTACTCATAAATGATTGCAAATATAAAGTCTTATATTTATTATAATATTTGCAATACTTAGTACTTACCTTCCTATAATGAAATAACCAAACCAAAAGTATAAAAAAGATACCAAATAATTATCCAGTAAAATTGCGATTTTTTGAAGAAAAACATGTTTTGGTATGATTTCATTATGCATCCGTTGTTGTTGCTAATGCTCCTTACAGGGCGTCTCAAATTTAACATAAAAAAACTATTCCCATTTTTGCACCCTATATAAGCCTAAACCTGAAATCTGAATAAAACATTTTACCTCAATGCAATTATCAAAGAAAAATGCTATAGCTCAAAAAAAAATATCTAAATCGATTATCGGTTCGCGGGAAAATCACCTTTGAAATTCATCATGATTTTTAGTTGTGCGTTATATATGTTGCGCAATGCAATAATTTTATTTTTATTCCTTCAAAACTATACATATTACTTCCTTACCGTTGCGTTGGTCTATTTCACTATTTCAGTAGCTATCACCTCTCCAGCATTCAGCCTTCAAAATGAGAAAAATCCTGCCTTACTCTGACATTTCCGTCTTAGTGTATTTACAACAATTTGTTTATATGCCGTAAGTACGACAAATGAAAGGTTTCGCAAAGAGTTATATGCATATTGTGTTTCAGGCAGGCTATTTTATTACCGGTATCAGGTAATTTTACAGTCTAAGTCTGTGAAGTGAATTGGCAATTATATAGATCTGTGTCACGTCTAACTTCTTTTTCACTTCATGATATCTCGCTTTTATATATATATATATATATATATATATATATATATATATATATATATATATATATATATATATATATATATATATATATATATATATATATATATATATATATATATATATATATATATATATATATATATATATATATATATATATATATATATATATATATATATATATATATATATATATATATATATATATATATATATATATATATATATATATATATATATATATATATATATATATATATATATATATATATATATATATATATATATATATATATATATATATATATATATATATATATATATATATATATATATATATATAATGATTTACTAATATTACGTCAAATATAATATCTAATTTAATAGAGTAGAAATAAATACAGGTACATTTAGTTCAAAACGTTGTAAAGTTACAAGCAAAATTGTAAATACTTAATTCAAGAAAAAATCGAAATTCCTTTATAATAGTATTTTTCAATACATATTCTATAAAAATTAAAAGAAAATTGAGACTTTTAAACATTTTTATTTAACCATATATATGGATAATCATATATCAATCTGTGAACTACAACTTCTGTAATAATTTTTCTCATATAAAGTACCTATACAGGCCAATTCAAATTAAGTGCACCACTGCTAACTCTAGTAATACACGAACAAAATCGATTAAAGTGGCAAACTAGCGGCATTTTAACGCTGATTTAGAAACAAAATAAAAAAAAGACAATTGAGCATCACCTTTTTGAAGTCTTGAGTAAAATAACATTTTTAAAAAACGAACACCCTGATATTATATTTTCTTCTTATAGAACTTGAGCTCTAGAATATAGTGATTTTTTTCCTACAGTGATAAATAACAAACTTATCAGGTTTATAAGAGCAAACTATAAATATGTGCCGTGAAGATAAAGTTGGCTGTGAAAACATCATGGCCGCCAAACACTGTAACATAATAGTTGTCACAGAATTTCAGGTGAACTTTTGGCACACAGCCGAGTTCTTTAGAATTCCATTTAAAAAAAATTTCTCAATAATTCAAAAACGCGCTACTCAAATGTTTTTTTTGTTTTGTTTATCTTAATCAGCGTTAAAAATGCCGCTAGTTTGCTACCTTAATCGATTTTGTACCTCTATTAATAGCATAGTTAGCAATGCGCACTTAATTTGGATTATCCTGTACATCTTAAGCAGTTGTTTCAACACTGAAAGACCATCTCGCGCTTCTTCTATTGTGTAATATTCAAAAGTATGATTTGGTTTCACTCTGCCAGTGATATGTCACATGGCACCACCCATACAAGTATATTTATGATATTAATAACATTAAAATCAACGTGCTGTGAAGTTCCGCATACGTATCTGCTACCCCCGTTAATATCTCCCTAGTTACAAAGTACCAGGCGTCTTTCTTGACTATACAGGGTGTTGTCAAACTATGTGAAAAGTTCGTGAAACCTCTTAATTATGAAAAATTTTGGTCAAATTTAGTATTTACACCGTGATAACTTTAATTACCCTATATATCAAAAATATATTTTTGTCATTGAGATATATGTAAAATTTGGACCGTTTCTGGACACCCGTTTTCCATCGGAACCTGCAGCTCTTTGATAAGTATGATGTTCATCCCACCTAATATATGGGATGCAGGACTTCATTTAAATCTTGTGCCATAGCACTGTTGGTCATAGCCTCAATTTTCCCAATTTCGAGCTTTTGGGACTTCTGATAAAAATACTCGTTGAATTTTAAATTGACACTAATTGTTGACAAGTTGAATAAATTTCTTGACAGTAGTGACATTAAATAGTCCTACTTATTATGAAGTATAATAGGTTTTTAAAAATCCATGCTCCCGAGTCTGCAAGTTTCATTTAAATTAATATATCCAATTTTGACATAATATTATGCGTCGATTCATCAACGCGTATTAGTGAACAAAACCATTCTTGATTCACTAGTGATAAAGAAAAATAATCAACTACTTCGGTAATTGACAGTAGTTTTTTATATCAATTTTTGTTTTAATTTGTACTCCAATTCAAAAAAAATTAAATACCTTAAAATTGGATAACATTTTGTATACAACTCGTGATTTAAATTTGTTATTATATTTAGGTAGGTAACTACACTATTAAAACTAAAATTAACTCTTACATATTTTGAAAACTCCTTTTGACATGTTCCTCCATGAAATTCAAATATATCAAGTCAATTAATTTATCAATACCAAATAATACGTATATCATATATCATATATATGTCGTATTCTGCTGCACAGTGGATACTAAAATACAAAAAAATAGTAAATTCACCGCCGCCAAGTAATCATAGTGTGACAATATGTCCTATTCTGTAATAAAATGAACGGAAGTACTTAAAATACTTAAAATAAAAATAAAATAATAAAGTAACAAGTAATTTGGGTTTAGTTTTCCCAAACATTTGCCATAGTGAATCTCCCAATCTCCCATAGTGAAAACAAATAGTACCTGTTTACAACCTTTTCCGCCAATTAAAACTATTTTGAAAGGAATATGAACACGCAATCGCAAGTCCTAAAAAGATGACCTAGAAAACAGAAGATTTATTTTAAAAAATCGTAATGATTAAAACTCTCTTCATTCATTCATGCAAAACAGATCTCGAAATAAAGGAAGTCTAAGGTAAAAACTTCTATACCTTCCGCATTTTAAAATTAAATAGAAATGATATTTACGTGTTTAATTTCAGGGTTACCATATTTGATCAAGTTGTTTCAAATTACCACCACTTTCATAACTAAGGAATTATTTCTATAAATAGGTGGTTGGTATAAATAAAGCAGTTATATACCTACAGCAAATTGCGTATGTAAATTTAATTAATATAATCCAATAAGTAATTATTTTATCAAGCTCACAACAATAGTCTGCAACAATGGTACTTACTACTGTCTTAAGAAATACACCATCTTAAATATATACCCAGCGCGAGGGTCTTGCGAGGCCAAGAGCATATCAGCGTATCAAAGTTTTGTTTAAAAGTTTTGTATCTAAGTTTTGTTTAAATAAATCTTCAATCGAACTATTTCTACATATGTTTTAATAATTTCAATAATTATTTGTTTCCCATTCACTACTTTTTAAATATTTTCAGTGTTGTTTACAAAAAAATGACCCGGGCACAATTCCTAGCTACGACGAGTTAATGAAACTGCAATATACACAACCTCAACTGTTTACGTAGTCCGAAATAATTTTGTGAATATAACCTACAAAACCTGCTGTGAAAATTTACCCACCTGCTACAGTAGCGCCACCTCGAGCGCCACCCTAATTTAACGCTTTTCAAATGACACTTTTTGATACACAGAGCGTGTTCCCCTTCACCTCTACCCTCCATCACTCTAATGTTAAACATACTATATATTACTCACATACTGTACGCTGCTTCAATGGTAACCTGACATTTTATGAGACAATAAATTAAGAAAGAAGATTTTTTTCGTTGCGTTATATCCGGAATTATTAGGTATGAAATATGTCACATTACATTTATTTTCCTTGTACTATCGTAATGAGGCCCATTTGGTAAATAAACTATTGCATTGCAATATTGCAGTTACTGAGTTTTATAAAAGATTGCGATATTGTCACGCTTGTAAACTTGTAAAATATATCACACGCTTAGATACTTCCTTAGTAATAGCATGTACATTATGGAGATGGTTATGCAGACCAGAACTTTATATACATATTAAAAAAAAATTGAAAAAATATTAAAAGCAACACAAATATATATTTTTAAATAGGTCAACAAATATTATTAATTATAAATTAATTATAATACAAAAACTAAAACTCAACAGAAATATAAACAATTTATACACATTACCCTAAGACTGATATGTATCTCCGATATTATGTATAATAAATATTATTTTATTGTCTGAAAAAATAAATACACAAATTTACGTCGCTTGATTACGTGTCAAATTATAATTTCCAATGATATTTGTTTGCAACCGAAACCTGTTACGACACATGAGGAAACCATTAAAAGTATTTAAATTTGACGAAATATGAATATTCAGAAATTATATGTCGCTTAACAGTAATTATTATTAACAGCTGCTTCCAATCCCTATAAATTATTACACAACCTATACCTACTAATGGAAGTTATTTTACCACAAGCCCATATTTTACGAATTCCAGAACGGGTCAAATATAACATAGATTCGTACAAGCGCTATCAGTATAGATGCATTTACGGTGTACACAGCGACAAAAGTTGCATTATATTTATTTATTACTAATGATAATTAATACGCGAAAAAACAATAGCGTCCTTGAAGGTCGCATATAACAAACCGTTTCGCTTTTTGATTGTTACACTCTAAATACGAAACATTTTCGTTGCGATTACACCTTTAACTACCAATGGAATAACTGAAATTGTACAATATATATATATATATATATATATATATATATATATATATATATATATATATATATATATATATATATATATATATATAAAAATATATATATATATATATATATATATATATATATATATATATATATATATATATATACGAATATTTAAATGCAGCAATGTATATCGGTTGTTATATTGCATGAATTAATATGATATATAAATTAACACCTATATAATTCATAACAATAATAGACAAACATAATTTTTCTACAAAAACACACTTGGATTAGCTTCATGGTACGCTTACTTTATTGTTCAACAATTAGACCATTTTCTCACTTTAGCCGAACATATATCTTCGTTAATTTAATAATCAGCTACAAAATCATAAAAGCCTGTAAAGATAAACAGAACTCATGGCTATGGTTACTTAGCTCTATACAATGAGTCATTAATGGGCGAGTATATATAATAGTAACTTAAATTAATATATATATATATATATATATATATATATATATATATATATATATATATATATATATATATATATATATATTAGAAGTTGCACAAGTTCTTTCACCTTCATTGAGGATCTTCAGAGTGATGTACAATTTGTTTCATTGATCATTTATACTTGAATTTAAAATATTAATACTTCATCACTTTCAAAGACATTTTGTGGCATTAGTTTCCACGGAACTGAAATTCGCAGAAAACACAAACCTATTTTACTATTTATATCTGTTCCATTTAACATATTATATATCGAAACATTAGGCAGGCATACAGATATCCAGAAGATGTTAAAGATGTTGTATAATATGTAATTTAATATTTTCTAGCGTATAGCTAGGAAAAGTAGTTGTTTTAATAGATTCTACAAGATTGTACTCCAGTTTCTTTCGAAAAGGGCTATTAATTGCAATATTTCGAGATAATGTGAGAACAATATTGTTTCTCTTATACCTGATTTCATTTTAATTTATTATCGTTTATTGATTGCAATTGAAGGTAATTAAAATACTTAAATTAATAGGTAAACTTGCGTGAATTATATGCGAATTATGTACTAAAATACGCGACTAATACGGAGAAATAATAATGTGGCTCATGGCAAACTACTTATACATTGAGGATATTGCACTTTCTTGCAGCATTTAAAGTTGTTGAAAAACAATGTATAATTATTAAAAAACAATATTTGACACTGATATTAATAAAGTAAAAACAAGAGCAATGTGGAACAACTTCTACAAATTCTAACAGATGTGCAAAACTATCTCATCCAATCCGAGTTTATAAGAATAAAAATGCAAAAATGTCAGCAAACTGGTTTAGTTAGCCCATCACTGAAGAAGTTCGTTCAAGGCGGATGACAATAATTTATGCTTATATAGGTACTACAATATTTTTCCTTCCATGAATTCAATGTACCTAATTTAGATTTCGAGACAATCAATTTAGTTAAAGTAACTATGTTGAAATATGTAAATATCCAGATATTTTATGTTTTGTTGTCCAGATGTTTGTGTTAAATATAAAAGACAGATAATACTGATTTCATCAAGATGCATTATCATTAATCAATACAATAAGAAATAGCGGCCATAATGTAGAACCCTGCGGCATCTTGGCGCAGATTTAAAATCCATATATTCTGACCACAGCAATTGGTCTTCCATGTATTTTCTAGGTTTTTCCTACTGTACCCTGCTTATAAATCAATATATAATTTTTAGTCACAATAAGAAAAACTTCGTGTAGATCACGTGTGCTTCAGAATTTTCTTCTATAGCTGCATTAATATCAATGTATCGTTTATGTAAATCTACAATGTAATTTAAGACTCGGTATTATGTAAATTACCTCGTCATTATGCAAATTGAAGTCACCATAAATATGGTCATGAATCTTCGTTAACTGATTCTAAAATAATTCATCAGTACTTAACGTGGTATTAAATTACCATGTGAAAGGGCTGAAAAAATAGATATTATAACAGTTAGATTTTACCTAAGTTAGCTTAATGCTTGCAAATTAATTGATATCGCTCATTCGGTGACCCCAATATAATATGTATTTACAACGTTAAATGCAATATTAGGAGAATGGCATAAAATTATTTTTAACAACGTTCATTGAACTAGAAAATCATATCTGACCAAAAAATTTATGTTGATTATCACCCATTTGTAAAACTTCACTGGTCCGTAAATGCCAAAAAAAAGTAGAGCAATGTTCTGGTCGCTTTATTATAGGGGCAAGGGGCAACAAATTTACTTTCTTTGCACTTGTGTTATGTATAATATTCGTACTATGCAGATTAGGTATATACCATCATTTAATTTTTGAATTGTATTTGTAATATTAACTGAAATTTTCATAGATTTTTGACAACTTGGCGATGAAATTTTTTGAAATCATTTTTTCAATGGATTCTTCCAAAGACTAATTTAATTTATTGGGTATATTTACTTCTTCCATTATTTTCCATACTTCTTCTTGTATATCTTCGAATTATTCAGCCCCTCCTGATTTATTATGAATGTCATCGATGTCTTTAAAAAATCATTTTTATCATTTGTAGTTAATAATGTATTATGAGCCATGTGTATTTAAATTCCATATTTTTTTAACTGCACATCAATGTTTGCAGAAACGACCTCCTTGGCCAAATGACATCGCACATGGCCATATCAATGTTTATACTGTATACAGTAGCTGTTTCCGATGTCACGAGGTAAACATTTCTTGCAATTTCAGTCATACATAAACCATCAATATTTTCTGGAAACTTTAAAATATGCAACTTTGTTTGATGTGGCTTTGATGTGGATGTGGATATTGGCATATTATAAAAGTCGCCTCTTGTGGTAATTTTCAAAAACTTTCGCCATAAATTATTAGCATTAAATGATCATTATACGCATTAAACGATTAGCATAAAGCATTAAACGATCGACAGCGTTCTAGAACGTCTTTAAAAATATACGAATTGAAGACTCAACGTAATTATTAGTATTGTTCCCCCGAGAAACGCGAAAGCGTTGGATTGTGGTAGAATATGTCCTTGAAATAACGTCATAAATACTGTACTATGTATACTACGCTACCGCGCAAAGCGTTGTATCGTGGTAGGGTTTATTCTGCGTTTCTTGAGAACCGTTTTGAGAAGAGTTTTTTTTTTGTAGGGATATTGAATTCTCTACAATCTTGGTTTAGATAAAGAATTGTCCGTAAAATTGAAAACGAAAAATTTATAATTAAAAATATACTAAAATATTCATGAAAAATATAACTTAAGAGATATAACATTTTTCTATTGATATCGTTTTTATTTTTTTATAGGTTCACGAAATAACATATGCAGAGTCAATTTTAAGGTTCCCTCCCTTAAAAATGGCCAGTCCTTTCTTAAGCTCTTTCACATGGTAAACATAAGTCTAAATCGATAATTTTTGTCATTGCAATTAAAATAAATAAAAATTCAATTTTGCGACGCCTCTTTAATGAATGTTCCCATTTTTAGTGTGTAGTTCCGTTTTCGGGTTTATAAGATAATTTTTTGAACATATTTTTATGGTTGTCATGAAATTTTTGAAAAATATTTTGGACCGCCCAATATAATACCAATAACATAAATATTTTACAGATATACTGTAAATTCAATTCTAGAATGACAACACATAGACTTTCACATCTTGAGTAAATAAAGAACATTTGTATGCGACAATCATATATTTATACATTCTTTATACATGACCACCGTGTATAAACACCACACTGGCCATTTTTGGACCTGGTAACCAAATGATACTAAATATGTTCGTCTCAGACAACATATTGCCAAAAAGAAGTCGTGGACCTATCAAAAACACAGGATGTTACCTAGTATTTTGTACACGTTAGTCAGAAACTGAAAATATAAATTTAAATGTTGCGTAACCCGATAATGATAACCAGCTCAGCATGATCATTAGTGGCGAATGTTTCAAAACTATAGGGCAAATTATTATCTGCAAATCGCTTAGTATACATTATTATTATATAATAATTGCAAACCGATTCTCCATCGTCGTTCGGGTTTACTACGCATCGTTGGAGTTTCCCAACGAATTATTTTCAATATTTCATTGGCATCTTTGAATTAAAATTACACACTTCAATACTTAACCAATACCAATATAAAATTTCTCCTCGGCACTCTTTCAGGCACAAATCCTTTTTCATTTGCGTTCCTTCTTCCGCATATGCAAGTTGATGTAAATTTCCGATGCTTAAGTGCCGGCAGTTAGATAAAGCTCTAATAAATATACGAGACCTATATAGGTATAACCAAGTTGTATAGAAAACTTGTATTCGCTTAGAAATCCTTTCAGTTCTGACATAAATTATAATCATGCCAGGGGCGTGCAGAACCAAGGGAAGCAGAGCTTCCCCAAACCCATAACGTTGATCGATTGTCTGAAATATTTCAATCAACGCCCATAACAAATGCGGCTTTGACACTAGCTGGCCGCTACCTTCTCTGATGCATCGGCTGCTGAATGCACCGGCGTGCGCTGCCTGGTGTCGCGTACTTTAGGCGGCGGGCGCGGAAGCTATCGTTGAAGTAGGTTCTTTGTTTTTAAGTTGTAACGGCTATCCGTGTGTGATACGTGCGTCGGACTGCGTGCTGTCTCATGCGAAGCAGCGAAATGACAGTATTACAGATACGGAGATGCAAATACCGCCAACTTGAATGTGTGGTGTACGTATCAATAATAAAGGGATTTTCATCATTAAACTTCGCAATTAATTCCTAAAGGAAGAGCAAAAGCGCCCATGAAAAATTTAACGGCAAAAATGAAAAACTGTATTAGGCATTTTTATCCGGAAAAACATTACGAACAATTTAAACGGTTAACAGGGTGAAAATATAAATAGAGTATTTTGTTGGCCATGTTTACTTTTTGAATATAAAAAAGGTCTCTGCAATATAACTGGTTTTTTTCCGATTTACCATTTGCATAAAGCTGTAAAAAGACATAGGTGAGTAATAGGTATTAAGCAAAATAGATAAGTTTTTAAAAATTGCTTACCTTACTTAAAATTTCACCGCACGTCCCTGAACCTTTTTTTGGCATACTCCTGTATAAACATCTTGATCGAGTGCTTCCTTATATTCCACATACCTAATTGGATTGATCATAAGTAACAATATTTGAATGTGGACGGATTAACTGTTGCTAAATGTGTTTCATTATTATAATTTAAAACAATGCATGCATAAAAAATCTGGCTGGAGATGTTCTCTCGACCTACCTTTATTTGTTTATTGACTACATTTAATATTTAAATTGTATGTTAAGCTATGCATACAAATTTGCATAAAAATTAATCAACCGCCTAGCTGCTATTATTACCGGAAAAAAAGTCAACTTTTTTCTTGAGGTGAAGCGAGGAATAACTTGATCTCTTCATGTGGTCATTGACTTATTTTACTTAAAATGTCACATGAAATATTTAATTATATTTATTAATTTCACGATTTGCACATACCTAATCTGAGTTTACTAGTAGGTATATATGTTGGTTTCTACCGAATCGATGTAAATGATTGATTAATATTTTCATACCTATATTTCATTCCTGTTTGCTGGTTTAAATAATAAAACAAAAGTTTGAAATGTTTAATAATACTACTATGTGAACTAAGACTGTTTGTTGTAGATTTATTAATAAATAACACGGAATACAAATGACACTCATACATTTGAATAATTATTGTAGACTTGCCGATTTGCTAATCGAATTATTTGTTATTAAAATTGAATCAGCTTGACCTTTAAAATTATGTAACCCAAACCAACGTTCTAAATAATATAAACTCGGATATTCATAAATTTAACATTGACCTTAAATATTGATGAGTTTGTGTTATTAATTCAAACGCTAAGAATACCTAATGAAAATGCAAAAATAATTATACAAGATTATTATTTTGGAAAATTATTATATACTATATAAAACTTTCAAGTACCTGCCAATTAATCACATCCATAATAAGTTTGGTTTTAATCTGCTGCCCCCCTCCCCTAGCTTTCATGCCATAACCGGAGCAAACATAACGGGTTCTTCAAAACGGACAAAAAAAATAAGCAAACCGTCTTGCTGGAAGATATTGTGTGATCTGCCGAATAATGTATTGTTATATTTGAATAGCTTGGCGAAGTTGAAGAAATCAGTAGGGATATTATTTAAGGAGTCGTGATTTTCGTTGATGTTATTTACGAAGAAGCAAGTAGAAGGAACAAATTTGCCTCCAACTAAAGGAGCACTAGAACTCGCGATTCTTCGAGCACACTATCAAGCCATGGAATGACATAGAGACAAAGAACTTCACCCAATGCTTCCAGAACCAACCAATTACGGATGTATAATAGATTCAAATGGCAGTTATTCGCCAATTATGTGTCTTTTACCTTGTGCTCCGGCTAGCCATCTAGAACTGATGAACTGTTCATGTGAGCGAAGCAAATGTCGTCCACCATTCAAATGCCTGTTGAATAGCATTTACTGCATAGAAATGTGCAAATGTGAAATACTCCAAAAGATAACTCCATACTGGATGATGATTCAGAAGACGTAATATATGACGATATTGATATCTCTGACGATATTGATATGATTTATTACTAACATATTATACATGATATAGCAATAATAAAAAAATAATTTAATAAATATATTCGTATCAAAATTAATTTAACTAAATAAATCACAATTTTACCTTTTCTCCTGGATGTTAGTGTTATGTACTTCAATTCATGTTAGATTATAAAAGGAGAGGGGAATAATAAGATTCACCTCGTGCTACAATTGTTGCACTTGTATAGAAATTCCCATTTGTGTGCCGTGTAAAAGTATATTTAATATTTTGCTCCCGTCTCCCCATTTTCCTGTTTACCCTCTTTGTCTCCATTTCACTTTATCCAACTATTTTTTCCGTTTTCATTTCATAATTTTGAGACCAATTTTATGGACTGGTGGTTGAAAGAAACTCCATTATTAGCGTAATTATGATTATAGGGCATTCCACGAATTGGTCACGATTTGTAGATGTCCATCAACTTGTTTCATGTTCCAGAGGGACCACAGAACAAAACAAAAAAAACTATTTGCTTGTAGCTAATGCTACAAGCAATACAGTAGCATACGGAATTACGTATGCTGTCACACTATCAAGTAGGTATTGCATAATATTGTACCTTGGAAAATGTAACATAAACGTTAGTCTCCATGTAGGCATATCAAGAAGTAGGTAAACGTAAATATTTATATAAGCAGTTATTGACCAACGTCCATACATATAAAATAAATACAACACTATTTTAGAAAGCTAGTTAACAGGATAGCGATTTTGTTTCGCTTTTAATGCACCGCATTTTGTTGGTTTATTTTTCGTTAAATAACGTTTATAATATCAACAAGTTATTAAGTCTATATAATTATTGTTAGTATTAACAGTGGGTTAGGAATATAAATTAATTACTCTGCATTAATTTGAAATTGTTTAAATAAAGCTAATCCCTTTGTTTAAATAAAGCTAAATATCTCACTTGGAAATCTGGATTATAATTGAGTATAGTAAACAATTATATTACCTCTACCTCTTCCAGCTTGCAAAGATTTATATTAATTATTCTAATAAAATTAAGATAGGAACTTAGAAACCATTTTTCTTTATCTGATACGTTTTCGAGAAATCTTAGATCGAATTGGAGAATTTCGATCGCCAAAGTTAATCCGGTGGTGACTTGATTGTTACAATATTTAGCCTACCAGTTCATTAGTTACTGCAGCAGGTTTTTTAATGTTTTATATAGGGATTTACCGTGTAATTACATCGAAATTGTAATACTCATAATAATCATCCGATCAATAAAAAGAAAAAACTTTTTCGAGATATTTGTCTAAGATTTCCCTTCACAGATTTAAAATCTTAAAATTATCCTTCATTTGAATTATACAGTTTTGCACACAGCTTATTTAAATGTACAGACTTTTTGTGACTCTTGCTTATTAAATGTTTTCCTAGGCACCCTGTATAAGAATTGACAATTATAGCTACTGGGGCAGTTAGAGGCATGCAAGCTTACTTGAAAATGAGAACAAAATCCATTATTTACTTTGTTTTTAAGCAGTAAGAGATGCATTTTCAAAAAATGTCCCAATTTCCATAAAACACCCGTATATTCGAAAATACGCGAGATAAAAATAAACGGCCAATTTTTTTTTCGAATTGGTTCATAGGCTACTACCCTGGTATAAAAATTTTATCTCGATTATGGTTTTCCCAAATTCTCGGAAAGAATGAAATTTTGATTTTTTGTAGGGGTTTAGTTTACACCCCGTATATTCCTTTTTTGAGCACAATACAAATATGATATTCTGGGAATTTATTACTAATGAAATTTCCAAAAACGACCCGCAAACCGTATTTTGATATTCCATGTTATTCGGAAGATACCTAAATGCATCCAAAAGTGCATTAAAGTTTTGAATTATTCCAACCTATTATTGACAAGCAGTGTATATTGCAAGTCACACCTATGATGCAAAAAATTCTGAATGAAATACATACACTGAATTGGCAACATCAACAGTACCGTTTAAGGAACAATAAGATCGGCGGCTTCGCATTAATGTTATATAGTTGTCATACCCGTGTTTCTAGTATAGCCTGTCAGATGTTCAGTGGTCGAATTTTAAATTACGATATAAATCAAGACTCTTAACTTTAAGAGTGCTAATTATTTGGCACCAATAATCTTTAGGCAACGTTACAACATGTTAGTTTTTAAAACACCTGAATTCAATACATATATAATTGATTTTCCTCAAGAAATTTGACATGTATACTAGTTAACACTTACTATGAAATACCTATAATCTAGTAACGTGCATGGACAATCTAATAACGTGAATTATTGGCAACAAGTTATAATATTATATTTAATTGCAATATTTATATTTATATAACTAGAACAAGTATCGACTTAAACGGAAAAGAATGCATTAGTTGAGGTCATAGACAGTGTCAATTATCTTGCAGTTCAAGTAATGGCTTTGTTCTAAATTGCAAACAAGAGGCCCGAAGGTAAAATGTAAATCTTGGCGTTAAAAATTTTATGGTCAAGATTAAATGCTTCGTGAAAGCCATTGGGATGGATTTAAAAAATGGTGCAGATGCTCGCGTATGACGATACCTAACGGTAGAGAAAGTCGGAGGTGATTAAAGTAACACGAAGGAAGAGCAGTTATATCCCTATAAACAAGGCATGTGAGGAAGGTTCCAATGCAAACTTGGAAACTGTAGAGCAAAACAATTTAGTGTATTAGTATTTTATGTAAGATAACACACATTTTGTGAAATTCTAGTGGTACTTTCTGGTGATAAATCGTCTATGTCAGGGTTTTATCTCGCATTGCCCAGTTGCGCGATTTGGTACGTTTTTATTTTCAGTTCATTTACAAATTATGACACGGATTAATCGCCGTATTTTGTCGAGGAAAGAGAAAGTTAATATTTATGCGATTATTACTAACCATTTCAAATAAATCTACAAAATATGCCGAGTATCTGGTATTTTTTTAACAATTATTGTCACCAATGTGGATATTTTAGAATCGACTGTAACAATGAAACACAAGCTATTTCAATTTAAGAGACATTTCTGCCTTTGTAAATTAACACACTTGAATGAATCGACGGAATCTACCTAATTAATTATCTTCTGATGATATGATGCTAATTCAATTGGCAAAACTCGCGGTGTAGTGGAAATAAATAAATGCACGGATATTATACGCTATATTTGTCGAACTACGTATTATCAAAGTTTACAACAATGCAATAAACATCAAGCTAGGTATATAGGTTTCATTGAGTGAACAATTCTACATGGAAAATTTACGATATTCCTTTAGGAAACAGGAATTGCCAATTGCGAAAAAATATCAAACATTGATCTTTTCCAAAATTTGTGTTATTTAATCTTTATATCATCATGTTTTATATTTCGTTTATATCGTTATGTTTAAGTAATTTTGAGCTACCGACATGTTTTTTTTCAATGAAAGTACAAACACGGGCACTTTTAAAGCACAAATACTGGAGGGTCCAAGGTTGTGATTGGCTTCAGATTTCCATCGACTCCTCGCTTACGACCCCACATTTCAGGAGGCAGTTGGTTCCCAACCCACTATTGTAGGTAAACTCTAAAGGAGTGATATCTCGCTGACCCTTTGGTAGGTGTAAGCGAAGAAATATCAGGTTTAAACTTGCTGGATTTAAAAAAAAATAGTATCGATGGCTGTTTAGATCAGTCTGACTAGAAGGCGCACGGTATACTGTCAAAAACAAAATTGTATTATAGTATCTTAAGTTGATGTTGGGTCATAGAAGTTGGCTGCTATTTCCTTTGTTAATGGATTTTGTTCAAAAAGCTTAATAAACAAAGCTTTGCTCTTCCTGAAAATGGCCCAGGTTGTATCGCAACCGCTGAAACTATGAAGAAAAAGAATGGAACTACAAAATGAAAGATTTTGTAGTTCTTGGGAAAAAATATTCTAATATCTTCTGTTTGAGTAAACATCTACCTGGTCCATCAACAATGTCCTCCGAAGCACCTGGCCCATAAGCAATGCCCTCCGAAACACCTGGTCAATCAGTAATGCAATGCAAAACTTAAACTTACAGATAAAGGAGAGACGCCTTCAAAGTATTTAAGAGAAGCTAATCCCATTCCGGTAGTTCCCGATGGAATGTCGAAAAGTAACCTCTAGAAATGACCTCCCCTGATAATCGCGCCAAGAGACGAATTTTCTGTATTAGAAAGATCAGTTCTCAAGAAGAGAAAAAAGAAAAGAGTAAGCCAGTTAAGAGAAAAGTGAATAACAAAGTTTCTAAAAGGTCTAATATAATAATGTTCGTTCAGTTCAGAAAGTGAACCGATTTTGACTTCTACTGATGATAACGAATCTAATAATAGTGACGATTTTTGCATTCAGTGTCGTGAATGTTATCACACTACCAAGTCCAAAGCTGATTGGATTCATTGTTCGGAATGTAATCATTGGCTACATAAGACTTGTACTGTACAAGTCATTCAGAGATCTGCAATGGTTGCGATAAAGAAGTACAAGAAAAATAATAATTTTCCTTAGTGGGACCTTTCTCACAGCTCCTCGGGAGAAAACGCGGAAACACTTTTTATATAGTTATATTTAACAAAAATGTTTCCATTTTTTTATTTTGATAATTATTTTCACAAAAATGTGTTCATAATCAATGAAAATTATTTTTAGGTATTATATTTTTCCATATACTTTTTAAAATATATTAATATTTAGTAAGTTGAAGTTATTTTTCAAAATATGGGGCGTATTCGCCCGGTTTATCCTATACGTCATCAATCTACGTTGAATGTTGACGTTAAAGAATCCATCGGGATATTATGAGTGCAAGCCACAAACGGTACCTACTTCCTAAATACAATAAAATGTTTTAAGAATTCAACGTATACGGAAATAAGGAAGTAGTAACCAGTTTCGTCTTCCTCTGGTTCATCAATACTGCAAATTACCCAGTTTGCATCCGCTTGTAGTGCCTCAAGCGGTTCGACAACTTCAATGCGACATTGCGAGAAATTTTTTTACTTTCAGACTAGTCTTTCTCTTTATCATCGCCTTTTGCGGTTAAAAGAAACTAAATTTCTTTTAATGGTAATAACATATCATTAAATATTGATGCAAGATCCACGAAAAGTCAATTAGGTCACATGTCGGATACTTAAGAATTACACAATGAGTGAAAAACATTGTAAAATATATATCACGAACTCTCATAAGTTTTGCAAAGATTTAACCGTACTTGCAACATAACGTCAATATGTGCGCTACGAGTAATAATTATATTATTAGTAGGTACAATATAATTTAAGCAGGTTATTAAAATATTCATAATTTATTATGATTTTTCTTACCTACTTATAAATTATGTACTAAAAATACAATAGAAAGTAGTTTTGCAAATGAGAAAACTGCATATGGTATTATTTTTCATAAAATTATGAGTTATTTATTTATAAAATGATAGTAAACCATGGGTAGTTTTATTTTGTAATAAATTCCCAAGTAGTTAATAACAACTTGGTTTGTCCAGACCATGCGATAACCCAATAATATTATTTACAGCGTTGTATAATGGGTGTAAAATAGAGTGGATCGAAAAAATCAACTTTCGAATTGCACTTGCGGCTAGTTCCCAAAAGTTGTCTATTATTAAATGTGCTAATTTCCCAAAATTTTTTACTTTTCATAAACCATATTCAGGTGCCACAATAAAATTTAAATTTAGAAAATACACAATTTTTTTTAATACTAAAATTTCATTTACATTACTAACAATTAAAAATGTCAATGCGAACATTTGCAACATAGCATGGGAATAGTGACTGAGAAAGACAAATCTAAAGTGATTGATCCAAACGAAATTAGAAGAGCAAGAAAAAATAATAGATTGACAATATTAAAAAAAAAGTTAAAACTGAACAAAGCGACGTGCAAGTGCAAGGTCTTTACTTCGATGGACGTAGGGACAAAACCGTTCGATAAATCTCCTTCGGTATAAAATTGCATGGAAGGGTAGAAGGTCTTAGAAGAACATATCGCAGTAGTGAAAGAACGCGAATCTGAATATCTCGGTCACGTTGTTCCAGTGACAGGATCTGCAAAAGATATAAAATCATGTTTGTTGGAATTTTTAGAAAACAAATTGTAGTTGCTATAGGGTGCGATGGTGCTGTGATAATAACGGGATAGAAAATTGTAAATTAATTGTAATTGGGAAATGATTGAATTGAATTCAATTGATATGTTGCCATAACAACACTAACAATAATCCGAACATTTCTGCAGTACATACCTACAACTTGTATATATAAAAAATTAAAAAAATCGCTTTTAAATTTCTGCCAACAAGCGCCAACTTCATCCGTTGAAATGCTCAGAGTCGAGCACAGGACCGTATTGCGTATTTATAATATATTTATGAAAATTTATACTTATTTTGATTCAGTTCAATTAAGTAAAATACACTTAAATTAACACTTTCTTACTCACAGCAGTAGTGACTTTAATATTAAATGAAATGACAATAGAAAATTGCTTATAATAAAATCACTTAATTAGTCGCTATTTGCTAATCGAATGCGTAATATAGGTAGAATACTGCCCTGTTTCTTAACCTGGTTATTACTTTTATGGATTCTCTCATGCTCTTTATCTAACATGTGAATACTATCCTTTGATATTTTTTATATTTCTTATATTTAAGAGATGCGCTGTACTGAATACAGAAGAGAAAACTGTATTACCGCCGACTTGTGTCAACTGAGGACATTAACATTTTATAATGGAAATTATTTTTTGTGACATTTTTCCCAAAAACACATTAACATCTGAAAAATAACTCGTTCAAGATAAAAACGTATAATAGTCGTGGACAGATCATAGTATTCAACTTGCAATTAACAGACATTATTACGTGATGTAAACGCCAACGTGCGTTCATAATAGCTATGATAAATGCTCGTTGAAAAATATACTATTAGACATAGTTCGCGAAATTATAATTATCTGAAGATTATGTGTAAAAAAATTATTCATTTGTAAAAACGCTTTAAAGGGAAACCGAACTAAAAAATAAAAGCTAATGTTTAACTATTAAAATTTTGTAAAAAAGCATGGGGTGCATGATATCAATGGAATATTTATAACAATCGATATAATACACTCAACGCTTTTTCACAAAATCTTAATAGTTAAACCTCAAGTTAAACATTATTTTTTTACTTTTGAGTTGTTTCCCTCTAAAGCGTTTTTATAATTTATTTTTCCGGTTTGCTATAAATACGGGTTTTTTACTTTTTTTAGACTAAATAAAAAAGCTAATAAAAGCGAGCTAAAAATGAGTATGACTATGTTTAAAGTGCTCACTATATTCTAATGATAACTCGTGTTAATGATAGCTCTGATCTTGCTGTCGCACTTTCGATTGTTCATTTCTCTAAGTGACAAATATCTGCTGGCTGCCGAATTCCATTCCCAGATAACTTTCTTGGCAATTATGCACTAAATCAGGAGGCCTTCATGCTTTAAATTCCAACGTCCTGCAATGTAATTTGTTGAACTACATACTTTCTGAAAGAATGCAAGTGGTAGTTGGCGAAAAAGCAAAACAAGTAATAGACTCTGTCACCATATTATCACACCTCATACATGAAATGTATGAAGCTATCAAAATTTGAGAATATGGGACACTTTATTTCTAAATAATAACCGTAATATCGCTTCATTTTAGTTGAGTAGAAAAAGATTATATGGTAAAAATTAATTTAAAATGATAACTAGATAAAGTATTAAGTATATGAAATTGAGGAATGGGATAAATCAAACTTTCTTACCATCACAATTATAGAGATAATCAGACAGACATTTGCTAAATCGGTAGACATATTTTATCAAACACAATCCAATGGCGTCTGAAGACACATGTTTGCAACCCAGTAGACTACCTCCATATGATTATAACAATCTACGATACATATTTTCAGTACTGGAGATTTTAGGGCATAAATATGTTTTGAAGTGGGATGGGAGACTAACTACATATTATTGCAAAACTTATAATTAACCATATATTAAACATTTCCTTCTATACTCATAACCAATAAATCAAACGAATATGGTAGCCCGCTAAGAAGTGTAAAATATAACACCAATAAACTCATGTTACTATGTTAATTTTGGAAATAATGTCATTATTTCTGAAACATATTGTGACATATTTATATATGAAGTAAAATGAAGAAGAAATATGACCTCTAAAATACCTCATCGATTATCGGTTATAAATAATTTTCTGTCATATTATTTTTAATACGTTGCCATAAATGATTAATTGACTATGTAATAGAGAGTAAAAACTGCAGACTTGTAATTAATTGTACCGAATATGAAACGAGTTTCATTGGAAAGTTGCACCGTTCCCTATAACGTATGATTATATAGGATGGTGCCAAGCAAACCTGCAAATTTGGTAAGGAAAGTGCCCCATGATGCAGAATTTCACGATACACGAACAACTTTGTATGCACCATGATCAGTGCCAAGGACCTGCATCAGCCTTAGGCGGGCGAAGATATAATTAATGAGAGAGTAGAACGATAGGTCAAGGTAGATAACCGCAGGATTCCGGCTGCAGAATACAAGAGCGCTATAAACTATTGGCGTGATTAATGATTGCTAGGAAGACATCAGAAATAGTTTAGTTTGGTTCTTTGTTTCCTTTAGCTGTGTGTTATATAGGTTAGCACAAGTGAGAAAATTGCAGATTTTACTTTCAGTGGAGGTACAATATCACATGCGTCTGTTAGACACAGACTTTTAAAAAATTAGTCATATTTATGTGGACTTGAAGAGGAGAATAGAATATTCGACGTGAATAAAAACCAAACATAGATTTTCACTAATACTAGTATATTCACGAGGGGTCACTAATATAACAAATACAGAGGCATGCACGTGAGTATCAATATTGCTAGGACGGCACTAACGAATCTAAAATATAGATAATAACAATAATTAATATAATTAACATGAAATTTAACATTTACTCTCATCAGAAGATGAATTATTGCCAACCTTTGGCTGCGAATACACTTTAGAAACCCAAGATTGCAGTCGCGCGCATTTCGCTAACAAAGGTAGTATCTTCAGGGATAAGGGGCAAACAAATCAACCCAAATCAATATTTTCTATATATCAAAATATATCAGAACTTTTTAACATATATGTACAAACATAAAAAAAATAAAATATCTAAATGGTAGTTGCTCGATATTTTTGATATCATAAGTAAATTTTACAGAACTAGAATAATTATATATATATATATATATATATATATATATATATATATATATATATATATATATATATATATATATATATATATATATTTATTTATTTAGTAGTTTTATTTCATCTTTATATGTTTTTTTTATTTTATTGATGTTTTTTTGTACTTAATTTATACAATTATGTCTACTGTTGAGTAATACTTTCGAAATGTATGATAGAGTAAGTATCTAAGAGATAAAAGATTGCCATCACCATAATCATTTGCTTATTCTATTTCTATCCTATTAAACTTATATTATTCAACGATTTTCTTATTAAACAAAAACGTTCAGTTATACACTCTAAACGGTAAGGTCTTGTTGCAGCCTTATTTAATTACAAAAGTAATCACGTACGAGTATGTCCAAACTAGTAGCATGTTTAATTTGTATATAATTAGTTATATATAAATATTTAATATCACGTAGATCTATTTAACTATTTACATACTTTTAAATCTATAATTGATATAAATAAGTACTGATTAGCATATTATGCATATTTATTGAACTATAGTGTAAAATAATTCATAATAAAAGAAGTATTACACTATTAATAATTATGTTAAGTGACAGTATATACAACTCCTATAAATAATTGCACAAAATATGACACATTCATATTTTCGAAAAAAATTTTCAAGGATTAAGACATTTCGAAAAATGTTTTCAATGTTTTCAAGGATTAAGACGTTTCGGCAGAGCCACATCTGCCGTTGCCATCAGCTTGTTGCTGCTTCTGAACTTATTTGTTCAGTTCAGTTCGAGACTGCCTCGTCATTGTCAAACCGTAATCGGTGCTGGATGGGGCCACACGCGTTATAGAGATCTGAAATTGAAATTATCTTTCCTCATCATGGGAATGCTCTGCATTTTGATTTTGTGATATTTTGTACACTTGGTACAGTACATAATAAATTAGTAGATTTAGAACAAGTATTTTATTTGCTGTTTAATGAGGAATATTTCATAAATACATCGTCGCACTAAGAGAAAAAAAATTAACCATTATACAAAAATTGTATGACTTCAATATAATCTGTGTATAGTATTTGGGACAAACCAACCCATACATTGCTAGTATGCGACACGTTTTTCAGAAATTGAGGTTGATAGTTGCATTGTCATTATATAAATAGTTTGCATTGCTATTATACAAGTGGTTATATTTTCTTTATGCAAGTAGTTGTTCTACCCTTATTTTACTAGTTATATATTGCCGCTTAACTGTTTGTATTGTCATTATACAAGCGAATATATTGCTAGTATACAAAATGCTATATTGCCCTCATTTAAATAATCGTATTGCAATTATACAGGTAACTGTATTATTATTATACACTTACTGTAATGCCATTATACATGTGAAGGGTAATAAAAAGAAAAATTACTGTAATGGTTATATATTTTCAACAGAAATTTAACAACAAAGAGATCGACTTCTAAATATACATATTTATAATTATTAGTTATATTAAACAAAATAATTTGACCCACCCAACAATTTCTTTTACAACCAATTTGCTATCATGTCCCGACGAGTTATATTTTACAGTTTCCAACATTGCATGAATAGAAATGACGTTCATCACTAATAAACGTGTAAATTAATCATAATTTTAATGTGCATTAGGTGAATATTGCTGTTTAATTTCAATGTAGAAATAAAAAATGTTTCTCATAAACAATAGAAAATAAGGTTTCCCAAAATGAGGGGGTCCATTTTGGGAAACCTTATTTTCTATTGTTTATGAGAAACATTTTTTATTTCTACATTGAAATTAAACAGCAATATTCACCTAATGCACCTCCAGTATCAAAGATGGCCGTTTTAAGAATTACATTTAATTTATTGCAATAAATCGATATTTTAAAACATGAACTTTATTATTAAATAAGGTTATGTTAAAAGAAAAATGTATTTTTGTGTTTGTGGTGTTTGTGTATTATAGGCGACTCAATATCAATCTAATCTCAGAGCCTAGCCGTGCGTAGTGGCCCCTTCGCCGTCCATTGTATTACCTACCTATTTATGATTTTTATAAACTGCTGTTAATCTGACTTGCCTTCAAATCTTTTTAATTCTTCATGTGAGAATTGAAAATTTTCCATAGTAAACAAACAAAAGGACACACACTCGCAAGACGAAGAATAAGCTTCAACTTTTACAGTAATAATATGAATATTATGAATTATGATTATTTAATATATGCAGTACGCACCCAACAGATCTAAACACTGAACAGGTCACAGGTCGTCGAGTCGTGGGAGTGGGGTGTCTGCTGTACCAATTAACATGCTCTTCTACGCGCCAATTTAAAATAACATAATGGCAATACAAACTGTGTTAAAAAAATCAAATAAAATTTATTGCAATTCAAAACGTTCAGTATTGACTATACAACTCGAAAGTAGAATAAGTAGATAAACAGGTTACGTATTTCTATAATACAAGAAGGTAATTTGTGATTACACAAATTTGTTTGGCAGTTAATCAATGCGATGCCAATTCACCTGTTGTATTGGATTATGTTTAATGGATATACAATTCTTGTATAGCATTTTACACTTGCATTATAGCAAGTAAGAAAATGATTATTGATTATAAAACTTAATGTAGAAAAACGGATTGCATTATTGTAATACAAGAAGGCAATTTGTGTACATACAAAATTGTATATTCGTTAATCAACACTGGCCAAAACAACTGTCGTACTGGCGGATTTGTCTCAGTGCGACAAGAAAAATTTTGTTGTCATTTAATAAAAAATGAGAATCTTTCAAAAACGCCTTTCGCTAATTTATTTGAGCAGTGCATAATTCGTCCGTCTGGAGGTCCATTTGAAAATTGATAGTTATTATCAGTTTGTTTTAATCTGGTATACGTAGGTGACATAACGCCCCTCATATAATAAAAAAAATACATTCAGGGCGAGGTGTTATTGCCGAAATTTGTATATTAATTGTTGTGTAAGTATAATAAAATGATTTGTTATGGTCTCAAAATATTGCACGTTAAACTTTTAATTACATTAATTGGACAGCAATTAACTCCGGTTTAAATACATGTGCCATGCCTTTACACATAAGTTGTGGAGAGAAAGCCTTTTATAAGGGCTAGGTGTGAATATTAAGCGTGTGAGATTTATTTACGTATATGTTTACACGTGTTTACAAGTAGACACTAAATGAATTTGATATTTGTATTTAATATTTTAATATTTAAAAAAAAACGAATTAGCACATAAATAGAAAATAGTAGTGATTTTTTACTACATAAAACTGTAGTAAAGCAATGTAAAGATTACGTAATAATCAAACAATAGCACATTGCATGTTAAGAACTGAAAGTGCATTTTTGCCTCTTGCACATAAATATTGTTGTAGCAAAAACGACAAGAACACTTTTAACTCGAAATATATATATACCATTTTTTTTTCATTTTGACTGATAATGTACTATTTTACTAAATACAATATTAATATATATATATATATATATATATATATATATATATATATATATATATATATATATATATATATATATATATATATATATATATATATATATATATATATATATATATATATATATATATTGTGTACTTACCGTGATTATAGTAAACATAAAATATCTTGTGCTTTACTTGTTTGGGTCGCAATCGCGAATACTTATGAAAAATTTCATATCCGTTGCATTCTGATCCTACATTAAGTACACGTTTCTCTTTTGTAATGTCTCTAGTGCCACTTTCATTAATAATTTTTATTTATGTATTATGGGATAAAAAGGCATTTATGCGCCGAAGCGCTAGAAAATGGCAGTGGATCATAAAAAACAGATACGCCAGCAATACAAACAAAACTTTATGCATGATTAATATATTAAATAAATCATAACTCTTATTGTTAAATGGTTTTATTTAGCTTGACTTCGTATATTTGTTTGTTTGTTTATATGTTTGTTTTAAATCTTGCGACAGCTTTTTCAACTACTTTTTGACTTGAAATTTGGTACGTGAATAGTGTTTCGATGACAATACAATTCATTATTTTTTTATTGCAAAAAAGTCAAAATGGCGGACTATCCTATTTATGAACCGATTTGTCACAAACTTGAAACTTGGGGTTGTTTAAGAATTCCGGGCTCATTTGGTTGGTTTTAACGAGTCCCATACATTATACTTGGTAGCGAGGGTTTGATGATGGAGGCAGGAGGTGAACAGTGGAACTTAAAAAACTAAAAACGACAAAATAAAAATATATAAAAAAACTCTTATCTTAAACGGTTTTATTTTAAATCATCAGTTGTACTAAAAACAACAAAATAATTAAGACACAAACCTGGACCTTTCTGAGATTCTAACCTTTGGTAATAAATAAAAACGTGGCGCGCATAAAAATCATAAATGCGTCCTGTAAAGGACGCATTTAAAACTTTATTTTGTTCAGGTATATACTTACAGTTCATCTCTTAAATATAAGAGATATAAAAAATACCACAGGATGCCGACAGTCTACGCATGTTAGATAAAAAGTACTCCAAGCACTTCACTTAAATAAAGATTAGTAGGGCTGCAATTGTTCAAGGAATGCTTTGTTTTGTAGCGATTCGGCGCCTGTGATGAAAAACTTCAGCGTTTTTTTTCTTATATATCCGAGATGTACTGTATGTAGGTATATATTTTAAATCACATCTTTACGTTTCAAATATTGTCGAATTATATTCACTTATATACCATAACAGCTATTGTAAAATACATGTTAGATATAAATTAAACCGGTTAATTTGCCTAATTATCTTAATTAGTGGTTAATTATACAAAACTAATTATACAAAATACCACTGTAGGCTTTACGGGCCAATCGATTTTATTTACATAATAACATATCCAGCTTCTTCCATATTTTGTTAACTCTTTCCATTTATTTACTTCATATTCTGTAGATCTTCCTTTATACCACAAATTATGTCTTCATGGGTTATGTATTTTCTCTGTTACTTATTCCTTTCATACTGAAATTCTTTTCCTCATTTTCTCATGGTGCCTTTAATTACCTTTTAATTAATAATTTTATTTTTCTTTTTCAGGTAAGTGATCGCATTATGAACTGGCAGCAGGTCACGTAGATCCTAATAATCATTGCAGCAATAGGTAAGCTAGGAATTGGGAGGTACATATACGAGTATGCAATCATACAATCGCTTTGAAAACAATAAATTCATATTAAATAATCGGCTTTATAGTTACAAGAAATAATAGTAATATCGAATAAATCTGTCCTTTGCTTCATATAATATGTCTTTATTTATCTATTGTTTTTGCATGACATGATTTATGCGGAACAATAAAGGCTGGATTTGAATACAAATGTACTTAAACGGAAAGCATATTTTACTATTAGGGCGCAGTCTTTGAATAACTGAAATCATGAAACACACTTGTCAAATCATACACTCTAATTACCTACCATAAAATAATTCTACACAGTTTTATAAATAAACTACAACAATCTAAACAGCCAACATATGCTCGAACCACCAATCATTATACAGGGTGTTTCTAAACTTAGGTGCAAGGTTTTAAGTGGTGCATTTCCGACAAAAATTAAGGGATGTCATATATTTTTTGCAAAACCCCTTCAGCTTCAAGTTACAGCCCTCTAACGTTGGTAGATAAATTATAAGATAAAAAAATAATATAGAGATACATTAAAAAAATAATATACTTAAATGCGTTCTTATAAAACTAAAATAATTAAATAAAAATAAATCTTAAAAAATAAATAAAATAAAATGAGGAAAAATACTGCACGAAAAAGAGAAAAGGGGGGCATGATTCCGTACATCGTAATTACTGAGAATAGTATCGATCAACTGATCAATATCTCTTAACTAGCGCCGTATCGCTCAGGCTGCTGTCAAATTTCTGTTTCTGAATTTGTTTATCTCTCAGTTGAGGTATTATCGGTTTCCTCGTTTTATTAAATTTTGCAAATGAAAAACAATATATAGTAATATATACATACCTATATATGATACCTATATATGGCTTCTAGCCGGGTTCGAACCCGTGGCCACATGCGATTTTGTCAACGTCTGATGGATATCGAAGATTGATTTTTTTTTATAACGAATTATGATTCCCAAAATTATATTAAATTGAATTGAAATTACAGGAAGGTGATTTAGAATATATTCGATAATGTGGCTAAATTTATTTTACTCAATGTTTATGGAAATACGATTTTTTTAAATATTACGCCCTCTATAAAGTACCCTAACTACTGACTAGAGAATTCCCAAAATCGAGTTCACCCATAATTCTTTCCTCCAGATTTCATTAAAATCTGTTAGATCGTTTTTGAGGAACGTATTATAGAGTGCATTATTCCAAAAATAATTATTTTACACCCAGAATGTGCCGAAACGTAAAGATCTACATGAACGTTTCTACATGAAACTAATAACGCCCTTATACTATACTCGTACATTTGAAAGGAAGTTAAATATAAAATATAAGATATAATATAGATATTAATTATAATCAATATTAATATTAGAATTGCCTTAAAATTAATACGTGTTTTATTCATACTATTCTATGGAATTCTATTGTAGATATTCTTATGTACGGTGCTAATTGCATTTACTAATGTACGGTACAACACAGTACATTCTACAAAGTACAGTAATAGTTGTAAAGAAAGTTACCGAAGCAGAACAATACCATCACATAACATCTGCTCATTTTAACAAAAGAGCTGAATCACGCTCCAGTTTATTTATTCGCGATTTTGGGTCAATTTCATCCGATTGCCTTAGCCAACCGACAATAATGGATCTGATAGTTAACAAAGTAATTATTTTTAGAAAAAGTAGATTGTTATTCAATAAACTTACTAAAGCAGGTATTTGTGGGCATAATTACTCTATAAATAATGTTATTTGTAGCGCATCACTACCAATTCTGCTAATATAACCGTATAGGCTACAAGATTGACTGAAGATGAAGATATGGAACAGAAATATGTAGAAGTTACTAATATTAATAAATATTGAATTATAAACTCATTAAACTAATAGTATACCCATAGCTACCTAGCATGTGATTAAAAATGCGCTTGTTACATGACTCACAGATCAATCCGTCTTTGCTAATGCAATACACTTCCTGCTGAATCTACTATAATAATCTAACCTAACTTCATTGTTTGGTATTTACTTCTTTTTTCATTTAATTCAGATGTGAACCTTTCTAACCGAATGTCCCTGGTGCTTGAATTAATAACAGAAATATTTTCAAACACTAGGGAGATTACCAATGATCATTTTTTTGCCGTTTCTGAATACCAATGGAAACCTAAATTTAAGCCATCTATGTACGTTCTGGCCAATAAAAATATTATTATAGTGGGAATATCTACTTACATTATTGCCGCGAGAATAATTTGAAGATAAATTTTTGATTTGAGATTTGCATTCCCTCTATGATAATACAACTGACAATTTTGTATTCTCTTAGGTATTTCATGAATATTATATATTCTAACAAGACAACCATTGTCGCTAATCTTATTAATTGCTATATTTTAAAGCAAACTTGATAGGTCATAAAATTCATAAAATATTGTCGATATGACTTTTATCCGCTTTGGGCGTAAGTATTCATGTCATAGAAATTAAACCAAGTTAAATATTTTGAAATATACTGAATATTCAGATTGAAAACATGAGACATTAATACATATAATATAATAAATTAAACTAATGAAGATTCATAAGATGTTACCACCATACTGCACAATTTTCCTACATAAAGCAACTGATTTATATATATCATCTTTGACAAGTCAATAACGGCCTATAACGGTTTTTATGCAAAACAAAATATATGTGACTGTAATTTTCAACATCTCCAGCTTTCACCTAAGTCCAACTTCAAAGAAGTAGAATAATAAACAACAAAGTACCAAGTATATTATTACATCTAGTCGTATTATGTTTCCAGTATTAAGATAAGTAGATCTTTGTACTATTCCCTAAATTTGCACCATTTTACTGCGTGACTTGCCTACCTATCCGCACTTGAAAAAAGTTGTAAACAGTTTTTCATAATCTTGTATGTTTTAATTATGTCATGAAATCTGAATCTAAATGAAGAAATCCATTGAAAATGTCAATGGGATATCCAGAGAATGACATGAAAATGATTAATTTATCTCATTTAAAGCAAATATAACAAACACGTACTTTTTTGTTTAGTTCTAGCTTATTGCACTGGTTCAGAAATGTCCTTGACCTCTATGAGCCTATAACAATAATTATACTCGTAATAGGACAAATCGCAACTTTTACTATGTAATAACTTATGCAAATGCTATTTGTGTCCATGTATATACATATATTATAATATAAGTCTAAACAATAACGGATAAAAATTTTATTGGTAATTGAATATATAAAAAATTGTATTAGCATAATATGCTATTCAATGTAATCACGACGTATGAAGGACTTGGTGAAGGGATTTAGCACTATGCTTATTCTTATGTCATATTAGTTCAACTTGAGCGAAAGCTTACTTTTTAAAAGCGTTCTATCGTGGTCATAACAGTTGACAAATATATAAAGATATTGAAGTATGGCTTAAATTATAATTTGGTTTATTTATAAATAGAGACAAAGATCCATCATATGTTTTTTACTCAAAGATGAAGTAAAATTATATACTAACATTAAATATTCGCAAGGAATAACATGTTATATAAATTGTTAAAATGGTTACACATATAGACACTAATAAATACAATAATTTGAATTTAATAATGAAAATACCCTTACAAACTTATGGAAGGTGTAATATTAATATTGTACGTGAAACTTTCTATGATAGAAATTTTCTTTATAAATTTATAAATGGTATAAATGCATTTAGAATCATTCTAGAATTCCGTCAGGAATGTGACAGAATGGAGATTATATCGATAAATAGCTAGACGATGATTCTTATTCAACAGTCTGTAATTATTAATTAACACCAGTTAATGTTTAATATTCATAACAGAGTTGCTTATTCGAGACTTAATATTTATTTTTCGATGTGCTTTTGCTTAATGTTTCTGCGGATTTGTTTCTTCTCATCGTATTCTGATGCCTCCAGAACTGGGTGTACCTAGTAGAAAAACGTCCTTGGATATTTATCGTGTACAATTCGGTACTTGCTTTCTCTCGTTTTAACAAGTCCAAAATTGCAGACCTTATCTACAAAAGAAGGTGTATTTCATAGCATATGTGACAAATTTTCATCCGCGAAAGTTGTAGATTAGCATACCGACAAAAAAAGTATTACATATGTATGTGGGAGAGCCGGTGAGGCATATTTTTTATGATAACAGACCCAGTATAGACATCTTAAATGTGATCTGTATTAATAAGTGAAGTTATCATACAAATATATCTGGAAATGTGAATATATTAGAGTTCTTAATTATGATGCTATAACAGAGTGCAAAAAAGAGAAAATCTGGCTTTCTACTAGCTGACGCATTATCCTTACAAAGCAACATATCGGTTGGTAATTAATTTTTGTTCCTATCCTGACGGAAATTTGTTGAATATGGTGGTTTTAAATTGAATACGTATGTAGCCAGCTCAGGAGTTCCGCAAGGATCAAACTTGGGGCCGCTTTTACTTTGTTCTTTGTTAATGAGTTAACCGATTAGTAATAGTAATATTTAGTAATCTCATAAGTTGTTATTTGCGGATGATTTAAAAATTTTTGCCCATATTGCATCTGACTTGGATTGTTTAACTTTGCAGAATGACATTAATAACTTAAGTGTTTTCTATTTTTCTATTTTTCTTATTAGTTTTCTAATTTTCACACTAAATAGCGGAATAATGAAACCATCAACATTCTCGTTCTATTAGTACCTAGTACAGCCTGTGTGTGTATTTGAGATTAACATAAGAAACATAGTTCTACTAAATCCGCTGTACCTCTTAAAACGATAGACTTAGAACGATAGAACTGTACAATTAAAAAAAATATAGTTCTACGCCACTGGCTCCAAAATTTACGGCAGCTTAAATTTGACCCTAAGTTTCGTTAGTTAGAGTTCAGTGTATGCTGTTCAATGCTGTTGCAATTCAATGCTATTATTCAATGCTGTTCATATGCTATTGATTGAATGCTGTTCATTCAAGATTTAAGAATATTGTTTGATTTATAATTGATGTTGGTAAACATTATCTGGTTATAAATCTCTAGGTTTCTTATTAGACATTTGAGCGAATTTTCGAATATTGCTCCTATAAGGTGTATACATGTCGCTTAGTAAATGTAAACTTGAATATGGGTCTATAGTCTGGTATCCATTTTATAAAAATTCCAAATACACATAATGTGGAATCTGTACAATTATTGAAGTTTATTTACATTGTGGTATCCCGATAGTGGTATCGATAGTGCTAGATTACTTCATGGATTTCAGTTTCAGTAATTATTAATCAGACGAAATTGTTCAGCGTTCCCATTTATTTATAATTTAATAAATTGCAAGATATATTGCATTGTACTCTTAAAAAGACTCTCGCCATTATGTCCCTCTTTATTGTAATTTTGCAAACGCAAATGTAATGGCTAGCTATATCGCCAATATTTAATGCCAATTAACTTATAATAATTCACACCTATGAAGCTAACTGTGGTCTATGAACATTTCAATATTATTTTTACACTTATTTATAATACTTGCCTTTTACTTTTAGTTTTAATTTTCGAATGTGCATTAGCATTCTTTTTTTATATAACTTCCTGTAGTTGGGTATTTTTACCTGTTAGAAAATAAATTTTATTATTATTTATTATAATAAAATAATTATTATAATTATTATAATAAATTAATATAAAATTATTTATATTAATTTATTAATGTTGTTATGTGTGACCTCACAAAAGCCTTTGACTGCATTCGTATTGACATATTATTGGATAAACTGGAATACTATGGGATTAGAGGCATTGCATTTAAGCATTTCTCTTCATATTTATGTACTAGAAAACAATTAGTTTATTTTAAAAAATGCAGAATTAAGTGTTCTCCCAATAACAGACGGTGTTTCGAAGGAATCAGTTTTGGGACAGATCCTTTTTCTCCTCTACATAAATGATTTTCCCAGTCGTATTAGAAATTGTATTTGTGTCTTGTATGCCGCTCGTGTATAACTCCACTTTACTGATTAGAGACTTAGATTAGAGAGGACATGATCTGGTGGCGCCATTTACTCGCATAAGCATGACACAGAAAAACAAGTTGCACTTACTACTTACTGACTTAATCAAGTGTACTGGAATACTAGCATTTGTTTAGCATATTTTGATTATAGCAAAACAAGCCTCACGAATCTGACACCATATAATGACAGTGACACCGTGTACCAAGAATCGTGTGTTCGATTCCTGCATAGTTCCACCTTTTAAATCCGTAATAATAAACGTACTACGTAATAGTTACTGATTTTATAATTAGATTTTGTAAATAATTGTAATTAATGCCTGATTAAAATAATTCGTATTGTTGTTAAATTAATGATTTTTCCGATAATTTTTACGATGCTATCGTACTTGTTAATATATAGAAGTGCCACTGGGTTAGCCGATTATTGACACCAGATGAATATCAAAATATTACATAACAAATTATTCATTATAACTATAACTATTATTGGTTTTTCTAAGCTAAGATATCAGTTGTGAAATATTTACATTATTGTGAAACATTGAGCATAATCATTTTACTTTTACTGTCATCGAATGTGTTACAGAGAAATTTTACATCTGGTTTTCGAATAATTTTCATCGCCTATAAATGACATATGGCTAATGCAAGATGTAATGCGTACAAGTCCAGTGACGACACAGTCTGACCCAAATATAAACTCGTGTAAATAATTTAGATTTACCTCGTAGAAATATTTATTTGAAGGATATGGCGGTGATAAAAGATTGCATGCAAATAAGTCATATAGCTAAAATTCCAATTAATATGACATTGGGTGGAACATCTCAAGAATTATAATTTATTTATAATATGCAAATAATTTCCTGCGATCTGTATATCCATCGTTCATATATAGAGCATTCTTAAATTGGTCCAAGCATTTCGTTTTTGTTATATTACTTAAGTATATTGATAGTAAATCCAGTTAAAGGTATTAAAAAAAATAGTTTGTTACATTTCAAATTTATGCTGTTCAAGATGTTTAGACTCCGTTTTTACTTTTACAAAAATCCTGTCATCAAAACGGGGTTTCTGGCTAGTTGATAACTTAATATAACATACAAGAGATAAAAAAATATATTTCCGTCAATTAGTTTTGGAGATCCCGCAATAATGGAAGATTGTAATACAGGACATTTTAATAAATCATAATAAGTCAATAACAGTTGAGAATTGAGGTAGTAACAGTTGATAGTATTATAAAAGTTATCATTAATATTGATGAGAAATATGGGGCTGAAGTCAACTTCGACGAAAAATGTCCAACTATTTATGACTGAAATATTGCTATTTAGAACATCACGTAATATTAATCACCCGCTTTTTATCAGGAAAATTTTGTTATAAAAAGCTATTATATAATGTAAATAAACAAAAACTAAATAACTTATTGGAGGAAATTATTGTTTCTATATTTCAAACAAAAAGTTTGAATTAGTGAATGTATAACTATAAAATACCATTCTTGGAGTAATTTCGTATGCAGCAGTATGACTTATATAAACAGTATCCGATTAAAGGTCGTACACTTTAATCAAATATGCATGATTCGAGCAACTGAACAGGAAGTTATAGTAATTAACCAAAATCGATACTAGCGTCGTCGATTAGATTGCTTTGTGAAGAAAAACATTTATTTAATTTAGTTTTGCATGATGCCAAGGCTCTATGACGTTGCCTTGTTTTTAAGTCATAAAGGAAACTTAAGTAACTAAAGTTACTAATCGTAATGCGTATTTAGAAAGTTTTAGAGCTTTCGTGAAAAAAATATTCGTTATAAAATACACAAGGTGAAAACAATAATCCGCACGTTTTGATTGTTGTTAACTCTTCGATTTTTTTAAACTTTAGTACAATCTAATATTTATTTTAATTAAGTGGGTAAATGTTAATTAGATATCAGTAAATACCTTCATAGTACAGACAATTCAAATACAAATTTTAACTTAGCGGGAAACTTTTGGTTTTTGAAAATGTTGTGTTGCATGTCCGAACAAAATAAAACCAACAGACCAAGTTTCAATAAAATATTGATTAATTTTACTACCAATAGTTTTCTTGTTTTTTATTTTTTTATTTTATTATTTGGGGAAATCCAAATTCTAGCCTCGAACCAGAAGACAATAGTTGAACATACGCGGACGACTAGAAGTTATTTTAAACGTCAAAAAATGAAATAGTAAATAAGTACTCGGACTGAATATATTTCATATGTGATGTTTACAAAATAGCAATTTAGAGTGAAATTAATAAAAGTGAAAATAATAAAGTAATCTGATTGGTTGACAATGTAATTACAATACCAAGGAGATGCCAGTAACTAAGGAAATGCTTTTGTTTAATAATAGAGGATTTCCTTAACTACAGAAAATAGTACAAAAAAGTAATGCGTATGGCATTGAAGAGATAGCCACGCAACGTCGTTTATTAAGATAAAATTTTAATATATTTAACATATTGCAGGTGTCGGCCTCGACAATCGACGGAAAAAATCGTAACCACGCAAGAATAGCGACCATCCCGTTCTCTGCAAATTTTACAGTGTAGTAGACTCGTTAAAATGAAGCCGCTAACGCCATTTTTACCACTGTTGTATTAACAAAAAATATTGGTGTATTGGGGACTAGTTATATAAACTGTTCAAGAACACAACAGTATTACTACATATTTTCCTCAGATCAAGATAAGTAACGTCAATATCCACAGTACAGTATTGCAGTATTGTTTGTCCACATAATAAACAGAAATTTGTAGGAGGGGACGCAGTGCGACGCAATGTTTGTAAGCAAAATCCAGTAAATTTTCGGGTGTCGGGATGGAATCGACCAATAACATGTTGTGGTATAGTAAACAGTCATTATATCTCATTTCGCGGACGTTTTCTCACTTGCTAGAGGTTATCATGTCTATCTTTCATCTTAGATATTTTCATAGGTGATCTCCGTTTTTAACATGTTTAATTTTTATTTATTAACATACACACATAAAGTGGCGCTCAATTGTGTCATAACAAAAAAAAAGATCACACCGATCCCAGAATTTGATGAGATATATATTTTCTGTTTTATATGTTTTTACAACATGTACAACACTTAATATGTGTAAAACGTTGATACATTAACTTTGGGTACTACCTACTATGCCTGACGGTTTTCTGTGCTCATAAATAAAACAACACAATTCCACCTCTTTATAATTTTTGTCTTGCTATTGAATTTAATGGAGATCTAGATGATGTCAAGATATCAGCCTTAAGATGATGTTATATCCTAATTTTGTACACCTTCAGACTTTTATTTATTCATACCCAACAATAAAACTAACTGTGTTTTAAAACTGCAGACATATTCGCTTAAAGCAACAGTTTCCTTTAACAGGTTACCGAAATGCGGCGAGTTCATTACTCCCTAGTTTGGATATTTTTACAAACAGCAAAAAACAATGTCAAGGTGCTTAGATTGATGTCTAATGAATGGCCTATAAATCTGTAATGTTGCAAGGAAGTTATATTCAAATGTTAATTAATTCCGACAAACCGTTCTCTAGAAACAGAATACCAAATTCAGAATAATTTCCAATTTTCTTAGGTGCACAAGTATTTCTTTTACTTGTGCCAGCGGTATTTTGTAACGGATTATATCATAGAATAGTTTTTGTACCATGTGCAAAAAGATAGTGTCCTTTGGGTGTGCGGATGAGATATTAGACCCGACAGGAAATTGCAGACTGTCTTATTAATGACATATCTTGTTGTGTAACTGAGATATGAACCGGGACATTTTTTTCTGCGGACGCGTGGAGTCATTTAAGCTCTATTAGTACATAGCTGCAAGGTCATATTGAAATGGCAACCGGGATATTTCTAGGAGTGTTATAAGTCTATTAGTGCAAGGATATAACAACAAATATGAATCATTCTTAATTAAACAAATATCCCAAGAAAAGATATAGGTACAAGAATATATTGCAACATAATATTAAAGGATATTATTTTTTGCATTCTGGTTTAAATCTCAAACAATTTAAAAAGTGGCCTGCCGATTTTCAATATATTTTTTTGGTTTATACCTACATCCTTAGCCTTTTAAATCTTAAATTATAATTAATTATAAAATTAAGATCTACCTTCTGCTAGTTTTTGATTTTTTTCGCTATCTTGATTGTTTCAGAATTAGGACTTTTTCCCAAAATTAATATTAAAAATATTTTTAATATTAATACCAATTTTGAAAAAAATGATAATCTCGAAACTATGCAAGATCTCAAAAACTAACATGTCGCCTACTTGGCATATTTTCAAACCTATACTGCAAGAATAAAGAAATTTCATTGACTTCGGTATTTTTATTAAAAAATGGCATTTTAATAAACACGAAACGAAATGAAAATTAGAACTACGATATGCACTGATTGGGGTAATAATCTAACAAATAACTAGGCTTAGTGTATAACCGGTGTAAATAAATTAATGATTTAATCCTAATTATCTTAATGTGACAGAGCTCGCAATAATTAATTTAAAGATTTATTAATAGCCCTGCTCCAGAAGAACTCTTAATTAAATTGATGTAGCAAGTTTCGATAAAACGACCACACGTCGTTTAATCAGTTATTCAGAAGCGAGAGATGAGAAAGTATTTTTAAGCTACTGTCAAAATGTTTTAATCCTGTAAAGCATATTAACGGATGCTTAGTGTCGACGGAGTATTTATTTGTTTATTTAATGCTATAGGACCACCTCGAAAGCCGAGTGATTTCGAACTTATTTAAAATACTTAGAAAAATAAAAAAATTATTAGAAATGCATATAGAAATTACACACAAATAAATTGATAATTAAAGTTTAAGTTTTGCGTTGGTAAGGATATTATAATAGATATTTTGTATCAAAATTTTAACTGTATATATATATTCGTATTATGTGTGAATCATAAATGAATATCATTAGGATCATCTGCATAGTTGAAGAACCCAGGAAAGCCCAGCCAAATGCTATTAATGAGCCTCATACACTATGAATTTAGTATAAATTGCTTTTTCCCACACACTTTCAATCATATGACTTTCCACTAGAAGTGATAATGTAATAGATGACCTACCTAATTTAGTATGATTTATTACACTGTAGGAGATATTATAATGTATACTTATAGCTAGGTATTACTTATTTTTCATTATCTTTCCACAACAATTACAAGCCTTGAGGAAGCAGGAAAATATATATTGTAATACATTAACAGAAATTTTTTTTTGAACCTATGCAATTTCTAATAGGTATTTAATCAAACTGATTTGCCCTATTATTAATGTAATCAGTGAGGCATTCTGCAAATTACTTTCTTTGGCGCCTTGAAACAAAAGCACGTAATTTCCGTAAATAGGCAAAAACAAGTAATTATTAATTTCATGTTTCAGTTGCAGATATTTATTTGCATTATTCATATAATCACAGGTTTATATATGGGAACCTTTCATATTGTTGGTAGAAGTGCCAGAGCACCGAATTTAGGTTTTAATGAAATTATTTCATCCCTCAAGGCTTTAAGCTACATTTAAATAACAAATGATATGTACCTAATCTGCAGAGAAAGCGGTATTTACTAAAAGTAAAAAGTTTAATTGAGTTTATGAGTATAATAAACGATAGATCAGTCTACGGACAGACAGCATCCTATGTAATATCATGTGCATAACCTAAAAAGCATTTACCACCATATTATATCTCCCAAAAACACTGATAAAAATGTGATCGGTAAAACAGAATACAATTTAGCATATCAACAAACGGTAGATTAGATGACGAACTAATCCATTATCTGCAGAGAAAGCGAGATTTACGAAAGAGTAGAAAATTTGTACATAATTTAATTTCTGAGAAAAATCAACTGTAATATTGTATTCTACGAGCATTTCCCAAAACACTGATAAAAATGTGATATGTACAACATAATACAAATAAGGAGACCAACAAACGCTATATTAAATGATAAAACAATAATATAATTTCCAGAGAAACTCAAATTTACGACAGAGATAAAACTTAACACATTCAAATTTATGAGAAAAATGAACGGCAGATCAGACGACGAACCTATTTCATATGTAAATTTGTGTGTATCTACTCGTATAATCTAAAGAATATTTTGAAGCACATGTTTCCCAAAACAAAACACTGATAATAATATGATAGGTACAACCGAATATAAATAAGGAGAGCAACAAACGGTAAATCAGATGACGAACTAATATATCATCTAAAGAAAAAGTTTTACGAAAAAGAAAATCATTTGCATCTAATCAAATTCATGAGAGAATGAACGGAAGATCAGACGGCGAACCAATTCCATACGTAATTTTGTGTATAACTACCTATACGGTAGTTATATACACACGGTAGTTACAAAGATTATACACCTAAAGAGCATTTCCGCGCACACATTTCTCAACACAAAACCCTGATCAAAATATGATAGGTGATATATATATGATATATATATATATATATATATATATATATATATATATATATATATATATATATATATATATATATATATCCACTATATATGTAATGGCTAAATCCACACATAACCCCTAAGATTCACAAACTTACTGTCGGATAATACTGAATTACGTTGGTCGAGAGATTAATTCAAATAACTTAAAACCAGTATATATATATATATATATATATATATATATATATATATATATATATATATATATATATATATATATATATATATATATATATACCCACTATATATGTAATGGCTAAATCCACACATAACCCCTAAGATTCACAAACTTACTGTCGGATAATACTGAATTACGTTGGTCGAGAGATTAATTCAAATAACTTAAAACCAGGATATATATATATATATATATATATATATATATATATATATATATATATATATATATATATATATATATATATATATATATATATATATATATATATATATATATATATATATATCCACTATATATGTAATGGCTAAATCCACACATAACCCCTAAGATTCACAAACTTACTGTCGGATAATACTGAATTACGTTGGTCGAGAGATTAATTCAAATAACTTAAAACCAGGATATATATATATATATATATATATATATATATATATATATATATATATATATATATATATATATATATATACATATATATAGATATATATATATACATATATATATATATATATATATATATATATATATATATATATATATATATATATATATATATATATATATATATATATATATATATATATACATATATATATATATATATATATATATATATATATATATATATATATATATATATATATATATATATATATATATATATATATATATATATATATATATATATATATATATATATATATATATATGTATATATATATATATATATATATATATATATATATATATATATATATATATATATATATATACATATATATATATATATATATATATATATATATATATATATAGATATATATAACGTTTATCATAATAAATTAAGACAACAATAAAATATTTATACGAAACAAGCTATAAATTTGGACACTAAACCAAATGCGTCGCGCAAATAATAAACCTATCTGTATGAGACACAAAGCTAATCACTAGGGTTAAGTAGACCTGACTCTAATAGAACAATTTTGACTAACTTTCCGTTTACTAAACTATTTGATTTTAAACCCGAATTCCATCCCATTTAAGTAATACCACGTACCGGGGATGATATATCAACCAATATTACGGGATCTACTTTACCCCTTACATAATCTCAGGAAACTATTCCCGTACGCTAACGACATCTGGTTACAAAATAAGAACTAAATATTTTACACGATATGGATAAATAATAACAATATTTGTAGGGTGCCTGTTATCTACACATATGAAGAGAAACCCCACAGAAAAACTCTTGTTAGGCTTAGATTCTTCATTCTCCAAAACAATACAATTATGATATTTCTGAGATACTATTTTTGCATTAATTAGTTAGCTGCTCCTACGTTGTATGAAAGTATTATTATCTTCGGGGTAAAGCTTGGCCATTTCGCTATTTGATTTGGTTTTGTAGCTAATGAATATTATGCTGAATACTAATTGACCAATATCGGAAAGCATAAATTAAGCGACACTTCTAACTGCCAACTGACTTAAGGAATAACAATTTACGATTTTACTGTCGAATCTTTAACAGTTCCTGATTTTATGAGACGTACTGCCGGGGAACCTAATTAACCGTACAGAAAGGACAATATTATTTTAGATATTTTACTTTTTGGCAGCTCGGCGGCACATATCTGTTTACGTTTTCAAATTTAGCTGTGATTTTGTACTTAAAGAGAAAACATAATACAAGATAAATTATGTGGACCTTCTTAGAATTTTTGGCAATAACATAAGGACAAACGAATTTTGGGTCGATATCATATTTCCCGAAAAAGTTATAGTCCTGAACAATTTTGACTAACTTTCCGTTTACTAAACTATTTGATTTTAAACCCGAATTCCATCCCATTTAAGTAATACCACGTACCGGGGATGATATATCAACCAATATTACGGGATCTACTTTACCCCTTACATAATCTCAGGAAACTATTCCCGTACGCTAACGACATCTGGTTACAAAATAAGAACTAAATATTTTACACGATATGGATAAATAATAACAATATTTGTAGGGTGCCTGTTATCTACACATATGAAGAGAAAACCCCACAGAAAAACTCTTGTTAGGCTTAGATTCTTCATTCTCCAAAACAATACAATTATGATATTTCTGAGATACTATTTTTGCATTAATTAGTTAGCTGCTCCTACGTTGTATGAAAGTATTATTATCTTCGGGGTAAAGCTTGGCCATTTCGCTATTTGATTTGGTTTTGTAGCTAATGAATATTATGCTGAATACTAATTGACCAATATCGGAAAGCATAAATTAAGCGACACTTCTAACTGCCAACTGACTTAAGGAATAACAATTTACGATTTTACTGTCGAATCTTTAACAGTTCCTGATTTTATGAGACGTACTGCCGGGGAACCTAATTAACCGTACAGAAAGGACAATATTATTTTAGATATTTTACTTTTTGGCAGCTCGGCGGCACATATCTGTTTACGTTTTCAAATTTAGCTGTGATTTTGTACTTAAAGAGAAAACATAATACAAGATAAATTATGTGGACCTTCTTAGAATTTTTGGCAATAACATAAGGACAAACGAATTTTGGGTCGATATCATATTTCCCGAAAAAGTTATAGTCCTGAACTGTACCATTTTGTTACACGCTGCTTTATTAGTTTAGAGATAAAGGTTTACGCAAAGTCATAAACTCCTAGACATACTTAAGTATTTACTTTTATATCACATTTTGATGTAAAATTTTGTGTTCTTAGTTTCTTAAAAAGTTCTTAAAATTCACAAAGCTAACTAAATAAAACCTGAACAAATAAAATGTAAACTTCATATATTAACCCTTGAACTATGTTGTGGTGGTATAATATACTGAAGTAATGCATATACCTTATTGATTATTGAGGCCCAATAATTTTAAAAAAAAATCGATTATTTTAAATTTTAATTTTTTGTCGATAAACCATTTTTTCTGTAAGCCAATGACTTAGCTCATTAAAATTAGTTAATAAACAAAGCTATGGACACGCGTAAAAAATGCAAAAAAAATGTTGTCCACTCGGAATATGTGTATAAGTGATACTTATATAAGTAATATAATGGCTACAGGAAAAGTAACGATTATTCGATTATCAATGAAACATTTACCAGAACTTTCAGCGGATGCTATAATATTTATTGACAAGATCCTTACAACAAAATACGTCTCTGTAAGTCAGCATACTGCAATTTACAGGCCAAGAAGATACGTAGATGGAGCGATAGTAAATGCACGTTTACTTCCAGTTTACATAAATAATGTAATTAATAATTATATATGGTCATATTAGACAGTATATCAGGCCTCATGAGGTTACTGTTTCCTGCCAGGAAATCACCTTAATTGATAGGAGGTAGGTACTTACAACTTTTATTGGTGCATTATTGGTAGGATATGAACCATTGCGCGTAACCGTTTGAAATTAGTCATAATTTAAAGATAATAATATATCTTAGTGTACTTATACAGAAATATAGTGATCCGTGGGATGTGTGATCATTGTCCTAAACAGGTCAAGCTGACAGAAAATGCATATTGGTCTCTGCGCCCTGACAACATGCCCTTCGGCGTTCGGCCCTTCGGCACTTCTACTCGTTTACTCATCACGCGACAGAGGATTATCTATACGTTTTCCCATGTTAGCAAATAATATTATTTAGGATTTAAATAAAAGGCATGAGGAGATACCTTGTTACCTATTTGTATAAGTTTACGTGAACAACGAAAATATAATAATTGCTGAAGTAATTTATAAATATAATTATATTAATAACATTACCTTACATAATACAGACATTATATGTACAAAAAAATATAATAAATAAATAAAAGTTGAAACATTCTCGATAATATTATCATCCATGTATGTATATTCATGTTTTCCGCATGTGTTACCGCAACTATGCACTAAACACTTCCGTCAGATTTTATTAAATTGTAAAACAGTAGGTGCAACACCAGAAATACATAATAGATTTTCAGAATTCATAATAAGCGCCACACCACACTAGATATACGGCTCAAACTCCAAACAAAGTACTTATGGGAATTATGTTAATGAATGTAATCACAGAAATGCTGCCATTACAAAAGTGACTTTTGCCAATATCTTCTAGAATTGCCTAAACCGTCGTCCACGCATTAGGTGAGCCATTTTTACTGACAGTTGTTTATGAGAATCGGTATTCTAGTTTATTTATGAGGTCTGTGGTTGCAACTCAGTGGTATTGTCTGGATTTTCCCGGTCAGTATCGAGATCGATGCCGAGGATATCCGCTGCTCTTTGCGCTACCTAATATATATAAAGGTTCCTACTCCCAAGTACTTCATGGCCTCTGACCATGTGCAATAGGTGATCTGAATTCAAGACAATCTGACAGGTGGCCATAATTTGGACGTTAGGTATCTGACACATCTAATATTATCCTTAAATAGAACGCCGAAGGGATTAACGTACCTGCCACCCGACCACAACATGTACCCATAATGATATTATAATCTGCTATTGAAAATTTATAGTTTCAGGTATTTGAGAATATTGTGTCTATTTCACTGAAGGAGAAAGCAACAGGAAATGCATCCTCAAGGCCTTCTAAAATACTACATCCAGTTTTCAAAAAACAGTGACGAAATGAGTATGGTATCGGTTCGACATATTTATTACATGCGTAACCATTTTGAATATAGAATGCGAAAACTTTATTCATCGCTACTAAAAAGCCATCGAATATGTTATAAATATCTTAAGGGAAGTGAATATTTGGATACAAGATGATTTACTGATAATCAACAATGAAAAATCAAAGATTGTGGACACTATATTCCACTAGTATTTTGTTTATTTCCTGGTAAACTTACGAAAGTGCTTTTGTGTTACTAAAAATAAGTACGAGTTTCTGCTCAATTTTTGAACCTCAAAAAATGGTAGCATATTTTGAAAAGACAATTTTCCATAATGCAGTGCAATCAGTATCAGACCGAATGGTAATGACAAATTTTCAGACGTTATTTTAGCCAGTATGCCTTTTGGAGGGATTATATGCATATTATTCTGGTGATAAAAAATGATAAATTAAAGAATCATACCGGGGACTTCATATACTAATGTTAGTTAACATTTTTTGTTTGCAAATTAAGCGTTTCGATACGATTTTATTCGGGCTGTCATGTGTTCCAAAACAAAACTCAAGCAAAATATTATAGTTGCAAAGTCATAGGCATACCATGACTTTGGGATTATATGCATATTATTCTGGTGATAAAAAATGATAAATTAAAGAATCATACCGGGGACTTCATATACTAATGTTAGTTAATATTTTTTGTTTGCAAATTAAGCGTTTCGATACGATTTTATTCGGGCTGTCATGTGTTCCAAAACAAAGCTCAAGCAAAATATTATAGTTGCAAAGTCATAGGCATACCATTTGCGTGAGCGCAAATTGTTGTCATGGTTATGTGTGTTTGCATTTAAAAAAATATTTTATCCCCGTTTCTAAACAGGTTGCCATTAAGAAGTAGATATGCTGCGCTAGGATAATATATGAAGATCATATATGAAGCAGATAATATATGAAGATAATATATGCAGTCCCCGGAATGATACTTTATTTCTTCATTCATTATCTTCAGAATATGCATATGAAAACACCCTGCAAAAAGCATACTGGGTAAAATCATGTCTATATGGCAATAGCAAATAATTGGTTGTCGCTTTCTCCTAGAACAGGGTTGCTTCCACAAAATACTGCCACTTGGGCTGAACAATGCAAATACAAACACCAAGAAAGTGAAATAGGATTGTTGCTTAAATATACGTTTGGTGCGTATTTTACAAACGACCGATGTTAGCTATTGATTCGCGTGTGATTAAGAAGAAGTACACTCTCAATATGAGAAAGTGTCGAATTATGCAGACTATCCAGTGGATAATTACATCGGCCAAGAAGCCAGTTTTCCGCTGGAATTATGGTCAGATTGCAGCGCCAGCATCGAAAGAACCATAACTTCGTGTGAACCTTTTCATTCTAGATTTAATTCTAATTTTTATTCTACTCACTCAACATACTGGTAACAGTGATCAGCGAAGAATTTGTGTAGATAACTAGCGTCGAATTTATGGCACCCATACTGGGTATATATGCTACAAAATGGATTATGCAAATTTTTAGCGTCCAATTTATCGACGTCCCATTCTTACAGGCTAGAGTTGTCTAGAGTTAATCCGTTATACAGACACTCTAATTACTATTATTACTATGACTATTATTATTGTGCAGGTGGTGAGAGTGTTGTATAATCCACTATTTTAAGTAAATTTATTTTTATATAATATGTCCTATATATTATGTATTGGTCACGAAATGCAACTTTTTAAAGATTTTTTCCGGGTTAACAGATATTGTCCTTACGTTGACTCTGGCCAGACTCTCTTTAAAATATATTGAAACGGGTTTTTCATGTGGTGCTCGTCTCCTGTACAGATTAATGAAACTAGTCAATTCCAAAACGATCTACTATTCTTTTGTATACTATTTAATGAACCATATAATTCTACATTATATTGTAAAGTATATACGATGGCAATTGAAACCGTATAAAAACAACAGCCGTCAAAAACAGTCGGCACCTCTTTATTGTACATGGGCGGAGGTATAAATGTTTTCTATTATGTTATTAAGAAAGAATTTTAGGGATCCTTTTATGACAACTGTATTCATTTCTTATTTATCAGATACCTATTATTGGTTATGTTATAGCTAATAACCTATTTTTGAGAAATTTTTTGTAGGTACCACTTTTAGATATAAAGTGTTAATATTTAAATTTATTAATTTGAGTTTAAAAGTTATCCCACATTATATTGAAATATGTTATTGCTCAGCAAGGACCAACGAGAAGGTATGAACATATCCTTGCCACTTGCCAGGAGGGATGGGACAGGTTAGATTAACAAGGGACAACGATATGAGTAAAACATTTAAAAAAATGTAGGTTTGTTGAATGTGAAAACAAAATAAATATTTGTAAGTATACATGAAAACTATAATATATAAAACTAAATTTTGCTCTGGAATAAAGTACATAAGTAAAGTAGAAAAATAAAGTAGATAAATAAAGTAGATAAATAAAGTAGAACTAAACAAATCATATAAAAGCTAAATATTTATTTAGCATAGCTTGGTATCAACGAATATGTGAAACATACATATTTCGTTTAAGTTTCATTATATCCATTTACCTACGTACAGATAACATATTATAAAGATTTAAGTAAGTAGGTATGTGCTTAATAGGTACAAGTATGAGAACAAATTCAATATTAAAACCGCGATTCTGTATTTAGATGCTACGGGGCTTACGGGGCCCAGTTAACCGACTGTTTCTATTAAAATTTATGAGAAAAAAAAGGATTTGTCACTTTGAAAGTAAACCGCTATTATTCTTTTATCTCCAATACAAAAGGCGACTTTGATCTAGATATACTTTCACTCTGGGTGTGGTATTAAAGAACATGTGTCAAATAGCTGCCTTAATCGCCTAAGGGATACTTTTAACTAAAATTCAAACAAGGCATCAGGCGTTTGCTTTTATTGTTAATTAAAATATCGTTACGGATTACTATGTTTAACAAGAGTTGAGAAAAACAGACCGTAACAATTGTCCAAGTTAAATAAAAGCAATATCAAAATTGTTATTGATTGATTCCATTTGGCGACTGGCGCTTGATTAATTAAATCATTCGCCCACAACTTCAAAACCTTTATTCGTGTAAATATAATGGTCTCATTGATAATCGATTCAAGTAATTTGAAATTGAAAACTCCTATATCTATACTGTTATCGTTTTTTCTAGACATCTATACTGTTATCGTTATTTCCCTGTTAGTGACAACTTAAAAATATTTAAAAATATATTCGATATTTTTGTTTCGGTTTGTCAAACAAAATGTAACATGCAATTTAAAAGTTAAGCAATAATTTTCTTATTGGCTTTTAATAATTGTACAAGGCCCTTTCTTCCGTAAATCCTCTACTTCAGGCCGATTTGAAGAAATACAAGAAATTTATAAATATAAGAATTCAGGGTTTTTATGAATTGGAATATTTTAATAACATATTAACAAAACAAAGAAAATGTTATCACACAAAATGGCGGACTTTCATAAAAAATTCAAAAAATTCTAAACCATAAGCATTATTTTTTTAAATTTCTTTTATTTTCAAAAAACATTTTTTTTCATATTTATTGCATAATACGTAGTTTTTCTGTCGATTTAATATATTTTTTAGCAGTAGGCAGTCAAAGCTTACTTACTGCAAGAAATGTGATCATTTGAATATTATTAGGTATATTATGTAACATGGCAAAGATTGAATTATACTGTTTACGTCGAATTGAGGTTATATAACTCAACTATCGTAGATTTTGCATAATGCATTATCCACGATAGTTGAGTTATATAACTCAATAACTGACAGTCTATATATAGATTTCTTACATATTTTTGAAGTCAGGAATAATAAGAATTTTGAAACCATAGCAACATATTGAATTCCAACGGAGTCATTAAACAATACATGTACATAACATTAATAAATACATAACCGTCAATTGACCATTGTCAACATATTGAATTCCAATGGATTCATTAAACAATACATGTACATAACATTAATAAATACATAACCGTCAATTGACCATTGTCCCTTATTTGTTGTGTTGACAGATTATAAAAATACAAAAAAAAATCTTAAACTTTTATATATCTACAATTTGCAACTAAAAACATGAAGAGTCTGGTTTACTAAAGTAAAACAAGAGTGCTATGGTGTGTATTCAATATACTTATACTTAAGTGTGGCATAATAAATACACCCAAGACGAAGATATAATTCACCCTACATAAATTATATGTAAAGAGTCACACTTAACCATTTTTATTTTACTTAAGTAACTCCAGTCTTTTCATATTTTCGATTCCACATGGTACACGTTTTCCTGCTTTCGGGTATGGGTTCCCGGAATTTATTAGATAGCTATTCTTGCCATATTTAAACAATTTAAAATTTTACTTACGAAATGAGATTTTTTTAAATACATTATAATTATCAATACAGTCATTTTTTTATCACACCTATATAAAGGGATTATGCCTTATATAGAGATTATTGATAGACTGTCAATAAATATTCGCATCTAATGATTATAGGGTTATAAAAATTAAAAACTCGCATTTCTCCAAAGTTGAGAAATTATTAGACAATATTGAGCCACCATCAAAGTCAACTACAGAAATAATTTCTGCATAGCTAATATGATATGAAAAATCATATCATGTCATATACCATTTTATATACCAATAAACCCTAACTTGATTACCAATATACCATTACCATTTTACTTTATTTTTAGTACTTATTTTAATATATTTTCACTTATCGAGTAACATTTTACCTATAAAATATTATCCTGTAAATAATGTGTATAACAATTACTTATACAACAAAGTATCAGAGCGTAAATCACGTTTCTTAAGAGTTTACATGTATTTTTTAATTCGCGTTATATAACAAATTATTGCTGCTTAAATATTTTTCAAACTGCAATTAAGAATAATTGCAGTTCTGCGTAATATTGTTGCAAACTCATTGCGTTAGTATGTATAGTAAACGCATAATTAAAAGCCTTTGAAAAAGGGTGAAATGTACGAGGTGACGCGACGTGGTGAAAAGCGTATTTGACATAAGAAAGGAAAGAAAATGTTACTTATTCTGTTAATTTTTCATCCGTCTCCTTAATTAAATATAAGTATCGTTTTATCTGCCCATAAATTCTATAATAGAAATCTAACAAGATATATTATATGTAGATATTTATATCTTAGTAAATCATTTTGCTCCATAAATATAAAGTATAATGTTTAAATATTAACGTTAACACTCATCTGCAGTTCGTCTTCTGAAAGAAAGTGCAATTCTTTAAATTCACAGTGTAAGCTGACAGTTATATGTTGCACACAGCAGCTTTTCTGCTCTATTTTCGCATGACATTTATAATCCTATGTTGAGACCGTAAAGATGATGTTTATATGTTCATTTTTGTATACCGTCCGCGCCATAGATTATCATCGAATTTTCTTCAGTCGCATTATATTTCATTAATTAATTAATTATATTTCAAGAATTAATAATACAAAATGTATTCAAACATTAGTGCAGCTAGGCATATTATTTTATGTCATAGTAGTCCATTATTATATCTTTATTGCTTAGTTACCAGCTACTCGTACTTTATGCCCACGCGGGCAAAACCTTTTAACAATAAAATATTATTTTCATAATCTGTTATATTATATAAGCGATTAATTTGGAGGATCTGCTTATATCCACATTGTCTTTGATAATGAAGTTCACTTTTAACATTGAATAGTGAGACCAAAACGTGAAAGAATTCGTCATATTCCTTTTCATATATACCTTTTGATTTAGCAGATGGTACGCTTAAAGCTGCTGCCTTTGTCGCTTCTGTTACAGCGGATTTTCACTAGCTAGTATGTTTATATTGTACTATATTTTATAATATAGACTAAGTAGGACTACACATTTGTCAGAATTAAGTAGTTGATATTTTGATAAGAGTTTTGTTTACTTGTGTCAGTTGTGTCACTATGATTACTGACATTATTATTAATGCAAACTCGATATAGAAACTAACTTTTAATAATCACAAAAAAATTACTAGTACCTAATAGCATCCATGCGCGGTCTCAAAAAACTTTGTTGGCGCCCTTGATATGTAAATAACTATTTGCAGAGCAATGCGTAAAATTCTAACTTGAAGTTGAAGACCCGAGACTCAAAAGTTGACTTATTCATGTTCCATTAAAAAAACACTGTTTTGCATAAAAATATTTACAATACAAAAATAACGACATCCTTGATAATTTATTTTTTTAAGAGCCTCAACCCTGTCAACTAAACGCATAATCGACTATTAAGCCAATGAGTTCTATTTAAATTATGGCTGCTCAATAATAAGAATAATCTTCTATATATTGTAATTCCACAAGTGGGAAAAAAATTCTAAAATAGGTAATTATATGACTAATTCAGATTTTTATATCAAAATATATGTGACTATATCTTATAGCCGAAAATATGACACCATCAATATAAATATTTCTCTACAGAACATTAACACATTGTGACACGAGTCGCTTCGAAAATAATGTAAAACAAGTTCCAGTTTAATGATTACGAGTCTTCGGATGTTGATAATTTATTTATACGGACATCGAACATTTCTTTTCTCTCCATATTGCAAACACATTAACCTGGATACTTCCTATTTAAAACACTGTTAATTAAAATATTTTCTCATTTTTATTACCCGCTTTATATAATTGTGTCTATAATAATTATAATATAAGGCAATTAAAAACTAATTGCCGTAATTTAATAAAAAAAAGGCAACAATTGAACATTTATATTTGTGCAAATTCATTAATTTCTCCACAAATTCCGTGTAATTAATCACATTGCCAAAAACTCATTTCACGCAGCAATATATCCGGGAAATTAACGGTTTTTTTATGTGGAACAATACTTTTTCGTGTTATTTCATACAGTTATTGCGGATTACAGTGTTATCGTTGATAGGATATTACCCTTTAGTACATTTCGATGAAAAAATTTGAGGTCATATGTTTTATCGCGCAGTAAAGATCTACCCGTGACACTTAACGCATATATATATATATATATATATATATATATATATATATATATATATATATATATATATATATATATATATATATATATATACACACACATATATACACATATATACATACACTTCTAAGTGGTTCGTTTCCTTTATATGTCCGGATATAACTGGACAAACTACAACTATATTATTGTATTATATAATTGAGGTATTTAGCATTTATTTAAATCATTATTCTGCTCTCATGAACATTGATAATTATCTCACTCACTAGCGGGAACCATTGCGAATGCGTGGATAAATACAATATAGTCGAATTATGGTGATTTTTCCTAGAGATTTGTGTCTTCGTCTGAAGTTGTGTCGTCGTCTGTTAAATGGTAAAAATATACTTACAAAGTCCCCGCCTTATAATACAGACGAAATAAAAAGTGAAACGACATAAATTATATTGGTAATTATTATATAATTATATATCTAATAATTATTATATTGTCCTGCAGAGGTATTTTGAAATAGAATTAGAAGCTGATTAAAATCGGTATTTCACAAAAGTAAATGAACTGAGCACAACACGACCCAATTTAGAAATTTTGTACTGGTGACCTTTCTGTCTGTAATGTCATTAAAAGATAGAATTGTTTGGTTTTGAGTTCTGCTTGCGCAAAATTATTTTAATCACCATCATTATTGCGCGGCTATGTCAAATATATTTGACCACAATATGCATGATTACCTACTTTTATTTTGTGCGCCTGGTGAACTAAAAACTGTGCCGGTTCATAGTTATGCAGTCCTGCAACGTGATAACAATAAAATAACTACGGCTTTTGGACGATGCAATACGATTTGCTATAACATAACAATTCATGTTAAATGCAGTCCACCGTCTTCATATTAAATACAGTCCACCATCTTTGGGAGTCCGCCATATTGGATTTAGAATAACGTCACTTAGCTAACCATGCATTGTCATGCAAACTAAACGTGTATGCAAAATTTCAGCTAAATCGGTTTAGGACAACTGCTTTAAAATTCAGTTGCAAGATTTGACCCGATCAAACATACAAACATTGCAAGATAAATGAAAGCTTGTAAAAAGGAGAAAAGGACGAAGAGGAAGAAGTAGGAAATAATTTTTTAAATTTCGATTTTAACGTTTCGAAGTACAAATAAAAATTTCAGCTTAACCCGTATATGTATGTTCTGGCGATTTAAAATCGTATTATAGTGTGCGGAATTTACTTACATTATTGCCGCGAGAATAATTTGAGGTATTACTTTTATTGACTGGCAATGTATATTTTTATTTGAGATGTGCCGTCAAATCTGAAAACTGCACAAATTAATCAAAACGATTTAGTACGACATCAGTCAATAAAATCAATAAGAAAGTCAACGAAAATGGGTCTCAATTTGGAAACAATTTGAATAATTCTAATTGTTCAAAATTTTGAATCAAATTTGAAGACAATACACCAACATATAGTATACTATACCTTATACTCGTAGATCCCCTACCTTTTTATGTTAATATATTTTATATTTTGTATGGTTATATGGAAGTACAGTCAACGTCACCTACCGAGATTCATTTACGAACAGAATAAGAAGTTTTTGGTTAATATTTTGCCCATCAAGAGGTGCTAGTGGTCAAAAGAATCTTACTTACATCGCCTTATCTATTGTCCCTTCTTTAGTAGGTCGTGTCTTGTCACTAGGCATCGCATAAAAAAATCCCGGTAGGTGACGGCAACAATGGAATTCTTGCTATTCGTTTATTTTAATCATTTGCTCCATATATTTGTGTTGTCTAATAAGTACTTTTTAAATATTTTTTTATAAACTGCGAATGTTGATACATTAACTATTTCTGAGATATTTTGTTTTAAAGTAGTTACCTACATGAGATAATAGTACATTATTAAAAGAGCAATTAATTTTACTTAATTATACAATATAATATACACACTTGCGCCACTCGCCTACAGCTCGTGACGCAAACGTCAGCCTGTGTGAATAATGGCTATTAATTGCGAGTTGAATACTTTATCCACGACCATTATACATTATACATTATACATGTTGTGTATTAATCATTCATCACTTACACTTCACTGCTATACAAATATGGACACTATATATATCTTCAATTAGGAAATATAATATTGGATTATTGCTAAATGTTCAAATAAACGGACAAATGCTTTATTCGTACTGCACTGAATTTTTCTTAAAGAATTTTGTAAACAATATATAATATGGATATGTAATAATGGAGTTACCATTATAGTATTTAAGAGGCTAAACATATAATCATAGTAGCAGCCCCGTCTGCCTGTCACATATCACATTATATAGCCAATTGTATACATTCGTGGCGTGTTATTGCACCAGTGCAAGAATTCAAATTTTATTAAGCCCATTATTGTGTTATTGTGAAACAACATTAATACTTTCAATTATTCATCTACTACTTTCATTTTATTGTCCTAGGAAACAAACATATCAGATTGAAAAGGCGTTTTATTCATATGTAAATTTGGCGTACAGGACCCGCGACCTGGTTGGAATTTGCACATTTTTTTAACAATTTAAATGTTAAAGTAATAGGTTTTAAAAATGTTTCCAGTTAAAAAACTAGCTATTGTAACATAAATGATATCACATGTAGAGTAAATTAGTAAAACGAAACCAGTGAAAAAATAGAAACAAGAGTCCTTTTATATATAGTCACCTATAATAGAAGTCCGTATCAGGATTATGCTGAAAGTACTACATAATTAACTCAATGCAGTTGCAATATAATACAGGATATAATTTTTTAAAGTAAAATATGTCACAAATGGTTGACGCGTATAGCCGTATAATCATATAACTTCATAAATCAGAAAACTTGACCATTAGAAAATGGGTGAAAATATTCAGGAGCATATGATAAAGAAACCGATTTGTGTTTAGATGATGAAGAAAGTGGTTAGTTGATCAAATAAATAATGGCAATTGATAAAATTTGGGCTATAAAAAGAGGGCTATACGCCCTCTTCGAACTAAGTTTGTGCTCAGTTTTTGTACCTATAATCTAAATTAGTTTCACCGATGTGCTTAAAACATTTAGAAGTTTTGATTCCCATCTGTTGAAAGAAGTTTTGTTTTGATTTTCTCTGTTTATGTTTTAAAAATTAAACATTTTGAGCGGTTATGTTGCTAAGATTTATCTCTTCTTAGAACGTCACTCATTACCTTTTAGTCAAATCTATCAAAATATTTAGAATACTCTTAAGTTAGTAGCAATTTCCCTTTGGAAAATAGTTGTTGTAGCAAATAGTTGTGCAAAACGCAGCTGCTTGTATACGTATACATTAGGTGCCAATGGAATTAAACACGTCCTAAATTCCTCACTGTTTTGGGAGAATAATTATTAAGCCCATTGAAGAAATTTATGTGATAGAGACTTGTTTCATTTAATATGTATTTTTTTTTAATTCCTTTTAAATTCAAAGTTCACTATATGTAGATAACCGGAGGTGCCATATTTTTGTTTTTATATTTCACCTGGTATATTTCTTGTCATGATCGTATCTGCCATTGAATTTTCGATTATTTTATTTGGATTATTTGTTTCGCCATCGATTGTTCAAGCTGACTTTTGTTGCAATATGTATTCATTATAAGACAAAACATTGTAGACTTTTATAGGACTGTCATACTGGGTCGTTCGCGGTTGTATGGATTACATTTATAATTAATATTCTTTGTGGTTTTATAGAACAAACTCAGCAAACTGGAATTTATGAAAGAATATCATATAAAATCATCGGGTACATGTTACTGATATAAGCTATTCGATACATTGCATACCATGTAGAACTCCAAACTAGAAAAATAGCGTTACTTAAGTTGTTTTCATTTCGGAATATCCCTTTAATACTATGCCAATGTCTCATTTCACGTAAATTTGCCTATAGTAGTTGGTTTAGAAATAGTCGAAAAAAGTTAAAGAACAAATAAGTGATTATTACAAAACATTAGGATGAATTTAGGGTGTCCCAAATGCTCATTGAATGGTTCGGATATCTGAGCCTTTTACGAAACTTCATGTCATAATTCACACGATAGGTAAGTATTATCCCATAGATAAATGCTACTTATCGAACTATTGTGATTATTATAAAACATCTAGGTACTAACATAAGTAATAAAACGCTTTAAATTAGAGTATTGTTGACAATACGATACAGGCAGTATTATCAGCCGTGAAGGTGTTAATTATAGAGCTACGTATTTTTCCCACATCAGTTATTCTTACAAAAACGCAGAAATATCCAACCAATTAAGCTCTTGTTTTTGCTGGTGATTTCTTCATGTGTATTAGATATTGTTATATACAGTTTGCTAGTAGCACATGAATAGCAATGTTACATAATGGGTATTTGTAATTTAATGAGCTCGGCTAAAATACAATAAAATTAAACATAGATTTGGTTGTTTTTTTAATTTTTAAATCAGTGAGAAAATCATTAATTTATAATTTTGCCACTGCAGTACTGGTAGACCTTCCTTCATCACAATAATAATTTCTTTAAGACCATTAAAAAACGTGTTGGGTAATTTCAGTTGGGTAATTGCAAGTGTAATATGATTAATTACTTTGTCTACGACCATTTGATAATAGCTACACAATATATTTCAAAAGTGTTGTATAATGAAACCATTATAGTATATATTATATTGTATATTATTACCCCTGGAGTACATTCAATAGCGATTTAAAGTGGGCAATAAAAGTTTGCCTAAGCTAGCTCAGCTTTTTGAATAAAAATAAAAATAAAATTCCCGTGGACGCCACTGACCATGCGGAACTAAGTCAGATAGTCCCCAAATTATCCTGGGTATCGAATCTACTCTGGCCTTTCTGTAATTTTTGGGGGAAAGAAAAATAAGACACACGGTAAACTTATTACTAGGTTAGTTTACAAATTGGAAAGGTGATTACAAATGGTGATACAACAAAAAGAATTCAAAAATTTATCAAAAATGTGGTATACCTAGAAACGCAGCATAAAAGCATAAAATACCTAAACAGCTTATACAGAACACGGTTTAAATGTCAAAGTGCAAGATGACCTTTCTGCAATATATATATATATATATATATATATATATATATATATATATATATATATATATATATATATATATATATATATATATATATTAGCTTTGAAATTCTTTGCTATTCATATTTATTTTGTGAAAAGTAATCTTGGGTTGGTAGCATTTCATTACATAGAAATAAGCAAATAGACGAATAAGAAGGAAAACACACTTACCAGTGCTATATCTGGACACACATACGGAAATGAACCACTATACACACGAAAACGAACCACTTTGAAGTTGTACAAGTTCTTTCACCTTTCTTGAGGATCTTCAGAGCAAAGATCCTCAAGAAAGGTGAAAGAACTTGTACAACTTCTAAGTGGTTCGTTTTCGTGTGTATAGTGGTTATATATATATATATATATATATATATATATATATATATATATATATATATATATATATATATATATATATATATATATATATATATATATATATATATATATATATATATATATATATATTTGGACATACTTTCACCTTCATTGAGGATCTTCAGAGTGATGTACCATTTGTTTTCTACAACTTTTCTATAACTTCTGTCGAATATGCCAGTGGCTTTTAATAATCGCTGCTAAAGTTATAAAGTAGAGAGACCATCATCTGCCTCATTTTTCCTAAAATGGTTGGCTATGAATTATTTGTCCATTACCAATAAGTGACCTTTTGGGGGACATTTTACGCAATGCAGTCCTGAAATAAATACCAAATAACAAATAAGGTAAAATAGCATAAACTCAAGAAAATTAATTCACCTTTATAAGGATTAAATTTCTGTTATTTAACGAACACTATACTTATACTAAAACACAATCAGTCTATCTCACGAATTGTTTTAGGAACACTGAGGTCACTAAGAAATAAAAATTGACAGCTGCGGCACAAACGACTTGTTAAATCACACCTACTTTTGCCGACTTGGACCAAATAAGGTTACTGCGTAAGTTTACTGCCTATGTACGTTTAAGAAAAATGTACTCTACATACTAATAAATAGTTATACGAACATCAGTTTCATTGAATTAATATTTCCTTCATTAATTTATTACAACGGCACCAAGTCTGTAATTATGCCACATTTTCAAGACTTTTCTTTAAAAAAATAAATATCCTTTAGACGTTAAATAATTATTTAACGTAGGTATACAAATAAAAATTAATATAATATAATATATTTTATAACGTATGTATTTCGTTACACGCTGGTCATATGCATTGTTAGATCAAACAATAATTGATTCAACAATTTGAATCATTTCTTTTATTATTTCTACTAATATTCAATATTTTTTTAACATCGGTTTGATGACAAACTATGGTAAATAGATCCATGCTCTCTAAAGAAATTATTTGATAACCGATATGGAAATATATTGTTTTAAACTACAACACCTCAAATTCACTATAATCTGTAAATTAATAGGAATATACAATATATATCTGTAAATTAATAGGAATATACAATTGCCTTGATATGTTGCGGCGATAATTTTCCTAGTAATAGTAAGCCAATCCAAAAAAAGAAACAATTTATTTTACCAAAGGTAAATACAAGCTTTCGCGTATAGCAGGAAATATTTTCCTAGATGAGAAAGTAATTTAGTATACTAATGATATCACTCATTGATTTGTAAACCACTGAACCCGAAGTTAATAGTGCCATGCAGTGTACGAATATACAATGTGGTATATAATATTCAATTATATCGATCGAATTACGTTTGCGGTAGATCTTACAGCCCAGTGATTACAGAATTAATTTCGCTTATGTTATGTTAGTATGTTCATTTGTTAATCTGAAACAACATATTATGATTTTTACTTGTTGCAGAAAAGTAATTGTTTCATGCAAAATCGACTCGACCACAAATCTCAACGTTTCATACCCCAGAGACATTTCTAATTGCTTTTTAAAAAATGACATAGGTATGCCGTTGTTGTTGCCACCATAGTCGCACGCATTTCCCCCCCTCGTAATATCGGTTACAGCTACATAGTCAGTAGATAAACAAATAAAGTAACATTATATTTAATTAAAGTAGGTAACTAAATATTAATGCACTTGCGAAATAAGCAGTTACATAAAAATTAAAAGTTATTAACATTCTGTAACGACTAATAAATTAAAAGTTACTGCTCGTACTACGAGGAAGAGACAACTAAAATGAAATTAATCCCCTTTCTAAAAGGTTATATTTTTTCCGTTTAATAACACGGAATTTTATGTAAATATTCGGAGTTATAGCAAGAAAAAATCCGAAATATGTCGGAATTTTGAACTAAAATTCCTGAACTGAATTTTACATAAGAATTTTAAATCAGAAATTTAAATACATCAGAATTTCAAAGTTCCGGGTTGTAATCAAAATAGATACATACAACTCAAAAATTTTATATAAAATTCCGAGTTGTACCTAACATAATTTTAAAATTACAACACGGGTTATTATAACACGGAAATTAAGAAAATTGAGATATAAATTGGAATTTCAATCCAAAATTCCAAGTCATAAGTCAGTACTTTAAAATTCCGAATTATAACTCGTAATTTTCCCTCAAATTTTTGGGTTATATCTCGGAATTTTAAAATAATGAGTCATAGGTCGGCGCAGACTATTAAAATTTTATTTAAAAATTCCTACATCTAGACATCATCCTACATCAGAATTTTTGAATTCCAAGTTATAACGCAGAATTTTAACATTCCGAGTTGCAACTCGGGATTTTAAAATTCCGAGATATAACTCAAAATTTTTATATAGAATTGATAGTAACCTCAGAATTTAAAAAAAAAAATTCCGACTTAACTCGTAATTTTAAAATTCTCTGCTAACTCTGTTAAACTGAATTTTGACAAAAAAATCCGAATTATATCTAAGACCGAATTTTAAAAAGAGAAATAATATTATTTCAGGTATCCGTTACAGATCATCGTATCAACATCAAAAACGTTTCTTCCAAAATGTTTCTAACCCCCTCTGTTTTTTTATTCTGCTATTGGCAGTGCTAGTGTGCAGTTCTATAAACAGCAATTAATAAAAATTTCAGATTACAACTACATGCATATTTTCAATTTTTTTCCTGATTTACTATTTGCAATAAAATTTGAAGTTACAGATCACAGATTTACAAATAAAATACAAATCTAGGTGTAGCTAAGTAATTCGTTTTTTAAGACATTCGAATTTCAGACTGAGCTGCAATATTTAAATTTCGGTGGCTGCTTAAGCCCTAGTGCACCCACGTAGTCGGCGCCCTTGTATTCTCACTGTCGAAATCATTTTCTACATGTTTTTCTTCTGTTATCATTCTTGTCTGCGGTGTCGTGAACGAAACGCCTCAAATCCTAGAAGTTTCCTTTTCTCACATAATATTTTGAAAGCGTTGAAGATAATTTGAGAATGACATGTGTACATACCCGTTCAAACACTGTCGCAAAATTGTCGTGTGCCTTTCAATATCAGTTGAGTTGCTGCTAATTGAGAATATCGAATCGCTGTAGCAGATACTAATAATGTTGTCCTACATAATTTATAATTTATTCGTTAATATAAATGCTATGAAACGCCGCATATATTTATTTACACATTCATTTGATATCCTAGTTAGAAATTCAATTACAGCTTAACATATCACTATCACCTTATCGGATTGTTCCACGCACGAAATCTAATTTGTGTATAAAAAAAGGTTGCTCGAATTTCTCTGGTCACTTAGACAGTGTAGCTACATGTAAAAGTAGTAGATAGGTATATATGCTGCTGGGCTAGTTCTAGTTATCAGGAAATTTCGTTGTGCAATGATTTACTTCTCGTTCTTATTTATATAAATTTACCTTTCACATTATTTAGATCATTTTTTATTTTGCAACTACCTAAGGAACTGCATTACGATCGTGAAGTAATATATAGGTACCTATAGGGGTATATTACATCGTGTGCCACAAATCATATAAAAAATACTAATTTAATCAATTTTATGTCAAACATCTTTTTGTGATAATAAATATAATTTATTATCAATTTAATGTTATATATAGCAGCACAAAATTATAAGGTGAAATAAATGTAGCATATATCATAATCAGTTGGAATAAAATTAACAAAATCTAAGCACTATAATATTCTTCCTTTTTGCTTTTGAAGTTTTCATATCTCCACATACGTTTCTTTTTATCGATGCTGTTTTTTTTTCGCGTTGGAGTTTGTAATGTTTCCATCAAATCATTCTTATAAGGCGATTTTGTCAGGATGGCAGTTTTTCCTCTCTTCCTAGTTACTTTGCCGACAGGCCTTGACACATGCTGCACAGAAGAAAGGATTTCTGGCGTCACCGAAAAGTTTGGGTACAGACCTGAAGGTCCTGGTTGTGAGTTGAGAAATATTTGTTGTTAAACTTCTTCATTCCCATTTTGACTTCTTTCTCCTACAATGTTGTCTTCGTCCTCTATAGTTTCTGTGTTTGTGGAGTTTGCATGATATCTTCCTACTGTTTCCATTTGTACCTGAGTTTGCATTACAGATTCCTATTGCTTCTGTTTGTAGCCCTGTTTCGTCTCAATCAGCCTCCCCAAATACATTGGGGTCGGTTGGATAAATTCCGGTGTTTCTAAATCATCCCAGAGCGTTCTGAACCGTAGCAGATTTAGCGAATGCTGCAGCAAACAATTTGGCAATCTGGAACTAGGTTACAGGATTGTTACGCAATCTTTACCTCTTGACTGTAGAACGTGCTCGATGGTCCCATGAAAATATCATCCAGCGGTTGAAGCCGGTGGGTGCAGTGTGATGGAAAACTCAACATGACACTGCCGTTAGCACGGGCATAGTCAATCACTGCCAAGTTTTTAGTGTGAGTTGCGTGCCCATCAAGGAGCAAGAACACCGGTGCATCAACTGATGCTTTAACATGTTGCAAAACATGAAGCAAAATGTTTTACCCATTGCAGAAAAATATCCCATTGACGGGTGACACACTGCCACAATGCCTAATGGCGCATGAAGAAGTTCTGCTTTCATTCTCACCCTTCGGAATATTAAAAGTGGGGGCACATGTATTCCTCATGCAGAAAACACAATTCCGCTGTTATTGTTTGCCCCCTCTCAGCAGACGTCAAAGCTCCTACTTGTCGTCGTCCTCTTTGGCAATAATTTTTGAGTGGCTTTTTGGTAGTGTACTGATGAAACCGCAATGACGTCGGATTCATCGACGTTGAATATCCGGTGCGGTTGGATTTTATATTTGTCTTAGCAGTGAATTAGATTTTCTAAAAATTTTGACACTACTGCTGCATTAAACCCCATAGCACGAGCTGCCGACGCAGCCTGTGGACTTCTTAATGATAAAACCTGATGATGTTTTAGGAACCCTTTCAACCAATCACGACCTGCGATACCGTGTCTGAAATTATGATTTATTTGATTCCGTTCTGCTAATTGGAATGCTAATTGCCGCAAATCTTTTGTAGATAGCCCAAATAAACCACTCTCCACCAATTTTATGTACTTCACCAGCTCTGGTTCTGGAACATTCGAAAAGATTGTTTTACAATTACTCATACCCGAAACTGTACATATAGTTAGATATGTTGTGATATTGTCGAGAATACTTAACTGACCCTTAGAACTTGCTTCATCTAGCGTAGATCCATTACGTAACTTCTTAACCCTGTCCTCTAATGTGTAGATTTCGGTACATTATGTGTTAGAGCAGCTTTTTTGAAATCCATATCTTTCTTCAGCACCGCTTCTATTGCTTTGCGCATACTCTCTACAGCCTCTTGTCTCGAGTGTTCCCTCTTATACGTACGCATTTTGAAATTTGAAAGAAACTGAAACAATATAGCCACTAGTGTATTAACATAGGTACTCTTAAAATATCACGGGGTACAACCGGGTAGTATACGGTTCTACACCGTCCAGTCCTGCTCCGAGCATACTTTTAGATTATAATCAACTAAAAATATACATTGTAACATTTAGCTGAAAATGTAAAGCATAATGTAATAAAACTTATACGACAGGCTATCGAACGCATGGAAATTCATGGCCTAAATGTATAAGCAACATTCTTTGCTGGTTGATTAGAAATATCCCTAAATTACATCACTCACTTGTAAATCACTATGATGCGTAAATCACTAACATAGCCGGCACTTTAACAGTTCCGTATTCTTGCACGTACAAATTTCTAACCAATGGACTTAATACAGCTATTCCCCGGTAGATGACAGTAATAGTGTTTAAATTTTGGCGGTATCCGGCTATGCCTCGCTATCCGGTTTTGCCCCTCATTCCCCTATACAAATTTTTTTGTAAGTAATATGTAACAAGTTACAGCAGCGGAAAAATTAATATTTTCCAAAAAAACAGAAGAACCCTATCTTTTTGTAAGTAAAAATTTGTCTTCCTTAAATTTGTTAAAGATATTTTCGTCGTTGGATCAACCGTTATTTTCAAGAAACTAATTTTTTGTACCTTTTACTCGATATGGCCGCTCAAGCGGTCTCCCCAAGGTTGAAAACTTCATTTTCTTTTAAGCATTATCTTTCAAGGCCCACACCTGAATAACATTTAAAAATTGTCTATAATTGATTCCTTCAACACATGTATTAATTTTAATTGAAAATAAATATTTTAAATTTGAAAACATACCGAACAAGCGTTTTGCATTGCTGTTAGTGCATATAGTTAAATATTGATTTAGTGTATTTGATATTATTTTTAATACTTCTGGTATACCTACCAGTTATTGTTACAAGCAATAACTATTACTATAATTCTACTTATTTCCCATTTATTACTGAGTAACTAACTATAGTCGGAACAAGTACTTTCTTTCTTATGAAATCTATAATATGCAACTATTAAATGCTACAATTCAACGCTCGGCTGGGCTAATTTATTTAATTTTAAATGTGACCGAACCTCTAGTATAAAAACATTAATATTTTAGAGTTGGTTAAACAGCAGTTTTTTTTTAAGAAACTATAAATGGTTTTCCAAAATACTGTTTGGAAATATTGCTCAAAAACCGAATGTAATGGTTCGGAAACATTGAATAACTTTACTTTAAATGACGCGTTGAATGATGGCTATTATTATAGTTGTTGGGAATGAGTTATCTGTGTAAATTGATATATTTTAATTTACTGATGCTTTCTAAGCAGCATATTTTGATTTTATATGATTGTGTCATTATGCTTAAAATACTTCTCCGTTGCTATATTAATTATTATTATTTATAAGCTATGATTTATTATTATCAAAATGATTCGTTCCAATTGGTTTAATTTTTTTAATCCCTTTGCTAGAGTGTCATAAAGAACTCGCATTGCAGCTGCTTTTTAGTGATTAAACAAAAAACTATTGCGTAGGTGTGAATAGAGATGCATTTTTATATCTCCATGTATTAAATCATTCCGATGACTTATTGTTACCTACATATCATGACAGTAGGTACTTAAAGCATCATAATGGAAAGCCATAATTACCGTATTATAAATCAGGTAAAAGCGTATATTACTTCTGCAGCAACAGCTTATTTACAATTCAGTGAATATAATTATACAGTAAGTAAAGGAAATGGAGTAAATTTATATTACATTTTCAATTAATATGATTTATTTTAAATGTTCCAGCTTTATTGATTCAGTACTTTCTATAGTGAACTAAAATGTTCTATTTTACTTGTTAATCATTATCTTTGTAAGTAGAGGAGGTAATGATCCATTTTTTTTGAAAAATTTATGTATAAGGCTTTGGATGTTCATTTAATCTGTACCTAAATGCAACTGTGCATTTATCAGGTTTTTGTATATCATTGCAGAGATATTACAAATAATGAATAAAGCTTGTTTCTAAGACACTTTAATCAATTACTTTCCAGTAATCAATTATCAGCATATGCACAAATGCGTTTCTGGGGTTAAAAACACGGCAACATATAAAAAAGTTAATGTGTGAAAGCGCAATTAACTATACTGATACCCGAATTTCCATTTGGTACACCGCCTTCTTTTCTTCCGGCTTTCGTTAGTTCCTAAGCCGCTCATTTCCACACTGCCTTTCCAGTCAACCTCATTTGCGGACTGTTTGCAAGTATATATAACTGCGCAATTCTGAATGAACCCATAGAACATATTAAAATTATAGACGTTGATTGATTTTCTAAATCGAACTGAATGATAACATTTATATTATTTATTAATAGCTCATTTCTGGGTTAATAATGGCCATCATTATTGATTAGGCTTATTGAAAAATATACTATTGTTTAGAATTTGGGGAGAAATAAATTTTGCTCTCAATTTTGCAGAAAAAAATATACTTACTAATTATCAGCCAATATTTTGAAGCGGAAAGCAAAGTAATCATATAATACAAAAAATATGCAGGATATGTACCTACCTCATAATTAATTTTATTATTAGTGTGTCTATGTTAGTGTTAGATATTCTTCGTAATTAATTTAGCGATTTCATATATTTTAATATGACAGCTCTTGTCCATTAATAGATGAAATATAGTCATTAAAAGGCCCATTAAAAACTTATTACCGATTTTACCATATGTCGATTTTATTATCATACCTACTTCACAAAACAAAACTTAACTTAACCGTGAAGATCTAATGTACAACTTACATTTTTTCTATTCATATCTAGTTGTCTATGTCTATATCATTAAACCTTACATTCATCGATCATAACGTATAACATGATGCACGTGGCATTCTTGCGTATGGAATCTTCAAGGTTCAACAGTCCTTATATACATAGAACTAATAAATAGAGAGAACTTTCTCAGTCGGTAATTTTTGTAAAGTGTGCCAGGATATTACCGTATAATTTGCATGCTTTTTTAGTACATCTTAATCCGAGGATTAATGGCAGTTGGAAATATTTCATGCTAAGCTAAATATTTATATTGTATATAATATTACCCATTGAGATACACAGATCCTTTATTAGGTTTCTTTGTATAATTATATGAAAAGATAACTAGATAATATCCATATATAATGTACCTAATCAAAACATGTAAACCGCCGCGGCGTTCACATTAGATTTTTTATTTAACCGTCTCTAAGCAATCTAAAATTCTTGTGAAACCATCTGGTCCTCCTTGAGGGACCCTGTGCATGTACACGTATCATTATTATCTGGTCAGTCGAGCGACCCTGTGACAAAAGTAATTGTGTTATAGCGCAAGAGAAATTGTACCTACAGTACACTTTGGCAGTAACGCTTTGGCAAACCTGGGATGAACTACATAATATATGAATTATAAAATTTCACCTCTCATGCACAATAACCTCAATGCGTAGCGGCGGCTGTATACGTATTTAAAATAACCGCCGTGGCGGTTGATATTTTTTAAGATCTAGTAGTAGCAATAGTTTATATAATATTTTACCACAAATTGATAAAATTAAAACAATCCCTACCTACATCATACTTAAAATATTGTATATCATGTGGCACATAATAACATAATATATTAATCTTATTATTTGTTTTGCAGTAGCTGATCAGTCGACTTCGGCGACGTGGTGGCAAGGCGACGCCATCAGCGCAGATGCCTTCTCAGATCCTTCAGATTTCTTCTCTTCCACACACGGTGTCGTCCAAACTCACCCCGGCACCCCCGTCAGCAGCGGCGGTGGCCCATACAGGGGCATTGGAACTAGAAACACAAACACTTTGGGGGCAAAAGTACCTTTCAAACACTTAGATTATAGGCACTCAGCTACAAATGAGCTTAAGAAGAATCCTTCTTTGTCGCATCCTGATGAATGCGCCAGGGCTTGCAGGGAGGGCGAACCACCAAAGATTTGTTATTATCATTTCACTTTGGAGCTGTATACAGTACTTGGAGCGTAAGTAAAATATTAATATCTTATCAAGTGTTTCATCTTAATATTAGAGATTTATGACTATGATAATTCATTACCAATTCCTACAAAATTAATTCGATAATTCACAAACTTTACAAAAATATAATATATTTGTTAATTGGATAATACAATCAGTATTTAAACATTTGAGCGACTACAGATCATCAGGCGACCTGTATATTCTTTGTGATGTGGAATAACACAAAAAGCATAGACAGGATATAGTCAAAAAATAACACAAAAAAATGCTGCGGACATCCACTGTCAGACATTACCAAATTTGATTATTCACTTCCATGGCGACAGAAGTAGTGTTGTAATTGTGAATTGAAGAAATTGTCTGAAGTCAAAGATCATAGTAATCGTCAAAAAGCCGATAGAACCCTATGTATAAACAGTAGATCATTGTGTGATTATTAAATAATAAATATAATGCATACCAGTTACGAAGTATATATAGCAAAACTACATTGAATCTACATCCTGATTTTATTATATAGTAATTACATAAATTGTGTATTGTGTAATATTAATTATATTATTTTATCGATTGCATCGCACTATCGCACTATAGTTGTAGTATAAATATAACATCCACATGAGGTCCAGTACTGGTCCTTGCACATTTCTATTCTGGTGCACTTTTATTAATTTCTGTGATATATTTTGTTTTAAACAAGAACAATTTTCTCACTAATCGTGGTTTTGATCTGAAAATTAAATGTATATTTAATTTGCAACAAAAAAGGGACAGGTGCAATTTATTTTTAATTTATACCTGGCTTATAGCTTATATATTAAAAAAACAACACTTCTGTATTAAATAAATAGTCTTTGAAAACTTCGGATTTATGGGCGGGGGAACGTGAATCACAAATAAATACCTAAAAAAATGTTCTTGACGTCACGGTGATAGTGACAATCCAACTTGGCAAGCAAATTCCAAAATCATAGTGTATTATTGATGACAAATATGCAAAGACAAGTGTGGCTTTTTCATTGCCACAGAATCGAATCACTCTTTCTTGGTAGACACAAGTATTAGATACCAACTTGTCTTTGTATCTAAAAAAATCTGTAGCTATTTTTCATATTCTCCAATGTCTGACAAAGCGGATAATAGCCCAATAGCCGATCGCTATTTAACGATAGTTATTTAACGTTAAGTAAATAACAAACATGCGTGAAGACTACAACTAATGTATGCACCGCATTGTTTATTTGCATTTTTCTCGAAAATGGCCATTCGGAGAGACAGTTACAAGAAACGCCTTTTTTGCGTTGAAATGATAGATCGATATTTTCATAGAAATTACAGATATTACAAAGCATAAAAATATAGAAAGTCTTAAAAGTTCGAAATGTGCCGGTAGCGCCCTATACAATTTCTACATTATTGTTTTGTATTCTATTTCTATTGTAGATATATGCCAGTTATAAGATATCCACCAACTAAACAGCTAACAGCTATCAGCTATATAGTCAGAGAACGAGTCATTTAACATTTAACAGTAAATTAAATAGTAAAGATGCGTGGCGACTCCAACGTGCGATAAGACAACGAACCCAGATGTATAATTCCTATAATATTATAGTAGGTACTATATAAATTTAGAATAAATATATCATTAATATGCCTGATCCACAATTTTGTTAATATATTCTGTACCTAATATGAGCACAAAACAGAAAAATACTTAAAAGGTGTTTTGATGTAAATATAAATAATCAATGACTGACAAACCATTATTTTAAGTAATAAGCATGACATAATTTCTCAACTTTTACTATCCATCTAAATATGGAAAATGAAATTTACTTCATACAATGAACTGATATAAACCTAAATATAACCCATAGTAATAATGGGAAAGGATTAATTGTTCACCTAATTATCAAACAATATTTTTATTGTTTCCCTTCAATATGCTTTGAAATAGCCTCTCGAAATTCAGCTCATTATAGTCGTATGTGGATTCCTATTTGAATTTTAATACTTAGCCAGGTATAATCAAAGTTTGGATACAAAAAGTCACTACAAACGCGTATATATCTACACCTACCCACAAATCAAATAAAAAAACGCATGCGTATTACTTTTCCATATAGGTACTGTTTAAAATTTTGTATAACAGTAAGGTAAATATCTATTAGAAACTACCTAAACTACCGATATATATTGGATTACAACAAGCAAAATCAAGTCACGTCATATAAATTATAAATAATTAAATGCATAATGTCCCTATAATCCTAACTTACCTAATTTACATATATTTATGAGACAAGAACGCAGAATACTAAACGGATAGAGGTCCTACTTTGAATTGATTTCGGAGATGAATACGGATAATTTATTATATGTAATATAGGCATCTATTAGCAAGCAAATGATAACAATCGTAATTATTATATTAATATAATTACAATTTTTGTTTTTATTTTCAGTGCCTGTCAAGTGTGCACACCAAATGCAACGAACACAGTATGGTCGAACTGCCAATGCGTCTTAGCCGATGGTGTAGAAAGAGGTATTCTAACAGTTAACCGTATGTTACCTGGCCCCAGTATACAAGTTTGTGAAGGCGACAAGGTTGTCGTGGATGTAGAAAATCACATGGAAGGCATGGAAGTAACCATTCATTGGCATGGAATCTGGCAGAGAGGTACTCAGTATTACGACGGTGTGCCGTTCGTAACACAGTGCCCCATTCAACAAGGAAACACTTTCAGGTAAGATAATGCGCATAACGTATAATATTATGTACAATGCAGTATTTTCCTGATAAACTATATATAGTTGGTACATATATATAAACTATATATGTGCTCTATAAAGGTTGATAGGTCATATATACATGCATACATAAAAAGAAACCATATTTATTTTTAATTAGCATATAAAGTCCCTAAGAAAATTAATTGATGGTGTGGCATATTTTACAAATTATTATAATGTTACAAATGCTAATAAATTGTTTTTTATGTTCTTGTACTGCAAAAATAATAAATCCACAAAGTGGATTTATGAGAATGGAGTATGTTTGTCCACTTTTAAGTTTTTTAACTGCACCTCAAAAGCTACGCATTTTTAGTAGGTATATCCCATAATACGAATTTTTTTGTAGATAATAAAATTTCCTATCAAAATGGGAATTTTATGAAGTAATTTTTTTTTTACATTTTTGTCAATAACTTTTTTCTTAGTAGATTTAGGTATTGACATTGATTCAGAAAAAAGAAAGCTGACGTATTTTTCGTCAATCTGGTAACGTATTTTTGTTAAAAATTGGCTGAGACCATTTTTTACCTTTATACGACCATATTATGTCTAATTTTTACACGCAATAATTTCTTTTTCAATAAAATAATTACTTTCGGTTAATCAACAATAATGATTTATAAAGATATTTGTTAAAAATTTTGATTTTCATAAGATCTTATATATATATATAAAAATATTGATACCTACTTATTCAACTTATTTCAAAGGATGTAAATAATCTTCAAACGTGTTTACTCTTCACTGACGCTTAATTCAATTAAGTATGTGCAGGAATACTTAACACATTATTTATTCTATTTCACTTTCTCATTTCATTTATTATACCCACCGTTGAAGTAAGTCAAGTATTTGTTTGTTTTTGTGTAAAGCACTTTTAAAGTGGATGACTTAAGCATTACCCACCAAAAAATTATATAAATGTGTCGAGTCAGTAGTAACCTACAATATTTATTTAAGACACTTAATGAATGATGTTATAATGAAATGGAAATTGATGGTAGTTCAGCTAGGTAAATTTTGAGGCCCAACAAGGGACGTATTTACAGGCTAACATAAACTATAGACAGCGTGAATGCATTACTTAGTCTGAACCAGGCTTTAGATATTTATGATACAAGTGTGAAAAATACCTACATGTTTAAGGCACGCATATGAAAGTTTACGCATATAAGTGCCTTAATAAGCATGCTTTTCACACGTGTATCATACAATACTACTTCTCATTCATGTATTAAAAGATTGAAATACAATTTTTGACACTTTTATAATGAGTATTTTTTCATATGTTGTCGCCGTCAAAATTTTTGTATTGTTAATAGCCAATTATGTAACCAGATGGGAAAAGTATTTTTTCTACAATCGCCTCAATAGTAGGCTTTTGCGCTTTCAATTCTCAACGCAAAGTACGCCATTTCCGATGATGACATAATTGTCGCTTTAAAGCGGCAATAGTGTCAATTCCCGCTCGCTTCTTTATTATAAATTCCTTAGCAGGCGCTTGTCAGTCAAAAATGACACATGAGAAATGTAGCTACCAAAAAAAACTTATAAAAATCGGTCCATATATAAACATATGTCTTAAGCGATTGTAGAAAAAATGTTGTATGTATTACGAGCACAAACTGCCATTGCCGCTTTTGAAAGAATACCGGTAAATTTCTTTCGCAAGCGGCAATGCAGTACTTTGCGCTCTTAACACACAAATAACTATTGCGTAACGATCATATTTCTGCGGAACGAGCGCCAGCGAGTTCCGCTAAAGGATGCGAGTTACACAAAATAGTATTTCCTAACGTGTTTCATACAAGATTTTTTCTAATTTGACCAATTTTATATTTTATGTAAGGTTTATAAGAAATCTCTGAAACTGAATTTTATGCATTTAAAAACAATCCAGTAGGATGTAATGGTGTGACAGCTTGTCACTTTCATAGCTTGTCAGTTTCATAATGTCTAAATAACCTACTATGTAATGAACTTTACAAAACCAATTGCATAAAATTTTACTTTTCATAATTGGTTGCGAAAAGTAAGACGTTTCCTAACGTCGAAGGGTTTTGAAAAGTGTCAATTTAAATGTCAAAATTAGAAAAAAATACTTTTGGCACTATATAAATTTTCACTTTTCACACTCATATACGTACGAAAAGTATCACTTTTATTGCATGAATGAGAAAAAGGAATTTAAAATAGCAGCATCACAACATATCTTATGACACCTGACGACAGATGTTTGGTTCTAATTTTATTCTGCTTCCAATTCATGATATTGCAATTCGTGTTACGGTTGTACCTATATAAACTGGCCGCAAAAGTTAAGGATATTCGCGCACATTGTACTTACTTAATTTTTGTTGGAAAGTTCCTTGTACGGGTTTCATATTCGATTTATATGTTTAAAATGCAATATCGTCTTCGGATAAAATAGCAAGTATTTTGATTTTGTTCTACCAGAGTACCTACTGTTACGTCTTCGTATTTTCCAATCTTTGGGATAATCTTCACAATACTAAATTGGCAATATGACAATTGACTTTAAATATGTCCATGTTTTGCCTTGTCAAGAAACAATAGACTAAAGATTTCATTATTGTCGTCCTTTTTTTTCTTATATCCGTAACTTCGTGGGATCGCCAGCTTTGTTATTTAACGTGGATGTCACTAATTATGTAATAGTTATTTATTTTATTAGTGGAATGAAGGCATTATTAATGTACCAATGCAGTGAGTTGCAAGGCGAGTGCGATATTACGGGTCGGTAACAGCATGACTATGTTTAATAGCTCATCACACGAATGAAATACAAACATTTTATCTACGACTGCCCAGGATTGAAGAAAATTTAATAAATTTGAATTCGAATACGAAAACGAAATTTTGTGTAAAATCGGAGTTCAATCATGCAAGTTGTATGTAAAAATTTTAGCATTTTTTAGTTTCTCTCAGTTTGTCTAACAAAATGAGTTATTATTATTTCATTGCCTCACCGCGTTAGATAATATTTCATTATCTAAGTTAGTTAGATAATGAGTTTCATTATCTAACTTAAATATATTTCATAATAGGTTTTTGTCGAAGGAGTCGTAGATAAATTGTATTATACATGTGCAAGTTATTTAGCTAGTTCTTGTACAATTGTAGACACTCATAGTAGGTATATGTATATCAATTACTTGTGGATTCAGAGGGTCCTACTAGCCCCGATACTTAATGACCACTCCGCACGCCCTCGGGATGAGAGATCATTAAGACAGAAACACATACATCCTGAGCAGACGCAACGACATGAGTATATATGAGAGGCTTCTGGATCTTTCCTGCTATAATCTCTGCCTATTGAGTGCCAATAATGAGAACGAGGTTTTTTACAGAATGACCCGTGTACATTGTACAGCCTGCGGAGTTCGAAGAATAAATATCGATATTTTGTCTGTTTTCGCCCTCTTTTCAAGACATCGTTCTTTCCGGCTGGAGCCGAGAGCCCATTAACCAGCATCGTCTTGAGTTGTTGGTCGAGGAGGACTAAGTCAGTCTTATTGGCTGGTATCTACCTGGCGGTGGCGATTCATGTATACTTCTATATAGCCATCACATGGCTTCGGAAGACCATGGTGTTAAATAGCTACAGCATCTTGGCTAGCTAAAATAAAATCTTCTGTCTCTGACATCGGCGCAGCTGACCATAAAGAGCTAAATGTCAGATTCTGAGCAGAGCATAAGTCGTCTATATTTCAAAGGAATACAGATATGTTTTTCGTTTGTTAGGTTAGTCCTCATTTCCATCTACCTTCTCTTTATATTTCTTGATTAACCCTACAAGAAAATGGTCCTAGAAAATGGAGTAGGTATATCTGCTTATCTCTTGACATATCTCTTGTTAATCTAGAGTATCTAGAGTATTGTTAATGCAGAGAATCTTGTATTATTTACAATAAACTTCATGTCACATTTCTGAAAACGCATAAAATGGATTTACTTGCAAAAAATACAATATAATGTAGTGACTAATATCTATCTATTTGTTTATCTAGAACACTGAATGTATAACGGACATAATATGATTACAATCAATATTAAAGTATACACGTTTGACACTACTTTCTATACTTATATAACAGATAATTTGTTGTAATTGATTTTATACAAAATTGGCGACAGTGAAATATTTAATATTATACCTCTAACAACAGTGCATGATATGTTAGTAAGGCTTTCCACAGTTTTGCACGCATAAAATCATTTGCTCGCATTTTTTTTTGAATAAAATAATTACAGTTCAGCTTGTGTCCATAATGTTTTATAATAATCTGTAGGCGTATAATAACTACCTAATTTGTGTTTCATATCTTGTAATATTAATAACAGAGTATATAATTTAATCCTATTAAAGATGAGTCAAGGATTTTTTATAGTTCTCGTTAGAAAATATAGAACGGTTTTTCTGTAATTTTTCTGCTAACTATCGATCCAACAATAATTTGTGATGTGGATCTGTAGCGCAGCATGTTTTTTTATTACAGTTGATGATATGCTTTTCATAATTTACATCTGAGTTTATTCGAGGAATTAATATTTAGGAATTCTCAAGCAATACTTTCACTTTTGGCATGATATACGTACTTATTGCAATTAGAACATCAATATTTATATTGATATTGATTGATTATAGGATTTATAAATATTGATATTAGGATTTTAAAACAGTTGAAAACCTCTTAATACTTGAAATTTTAAATAAGATAATCGTACGAGTATAGTTAGCTAATATAACCCAATCACAGCTATATCAAATTATTTGTTTGCAATTCATAAACTGACGGTTTATAGTTTCAGAAGTATGTAACCTTCATTCCGTATAGGATATCTCTTTGCTCTTTTTGGACCTGATACTTGGTCCTGGATATGGTATTTAGGTTGTTAGCGTTACTCTAAGCTATCAATTGTTTCTGTTTTTCTAGGTGTTAGTATTGTTCTTTTCATTTTATTTGGTTTACTGATATTGGTGGTTTTAATTATTATTTGTTATTCTCTTTGTTTTGCTGTTTTGTTTTATTTAGCTTTGGTTTTGTTTTTGTTTTTTTATGTTTGATTTTTTAACTGCTTGTTTGTATTTATATCAGTGTTATTGATAAGTTGTTCTTAACGTCCCAGGAGAAACCTTACAGGGTGTTTTATTTTATTTGCCCGTTATGGCTTAGAGTTTGTATAATTTAGATTTTGGATCGGGTGGAGAAGTAGGTAGGTTTAGATTATTATCAAAAAGCCAAATTTCCAGTATGGCAGTTAATATGTCGACCAATACCGTACACTTTTTCCGTAAGGTTGCGGAACTTCCCTATTCGTTCCATCAACGGTTTTAAGGTGTCTCTTTATGTTTCAGATATCAGTGGATAGCAGGCAATGCCGGTACCCACTTTTGGCACGCACATACCGGTCTCCAAAAGATGGACGGGCTCTACGGTAGTATCGCCATCCGTCAACCGCCTTCAAAGGACCCCAACAGTCATCTCTACGACTACGATCTTACCACCCACTTGATGATGATGACTGATTGGATGCACGAAGATGCTGCCGAGAGGTTCCCTGGAAGACTGGCTGTAAACACAGGTCAAGATCCTGAAAGTTTGTTAATCAACGGCAAAGGTCAATTTAGAGATCCCAACACCGGCTTCATGACTAATACGCCTTTGGAGGTGTTTACTATTACTCCAGGAAGGAGATATCGGTTTAGAATGATCAACTCGTTCGCTTCCGTATGTCCCGCTCAGTTGACCATTCAGGGGCACAACTTAACTCTCATCGCTACAGACGGTGAACCTGTCCATCCTGTTATAGTTAATACAATTATTTCCTTCTCTGGTGAGTAAAACATAATCAATCCATCATATATAACCAGAATCACTGTGAATTACATGCGACAAGCAATGGCATACATTTGAATGGACTTTGGATTGAATGGACACTAGTATTCCATAGTCCCATAGTTATGGTACCGAATTTATTTCCCTACCTTCGTAGGGGAAATATCTAAGTCTTGATGGTTTGGATATGAGTTTGTGGGGTTATAAAATTATTTTAAAGCGTAAATGAAAATCACAAATTGAACCAAAAAGTTTGGTTATATGTGTCGCGGCGCAATAAAATTCATTTGGTTTCGTTCTTTTATTGATGTTCGGTCCGCTTCATCTACGAATTTGATGGCGTGACTAAAATCTCGTCGCTTCTGCGAGAATAATACCGAATTCGGCTAATATTCATCATGAATTAATATTTTGACAAGACAAAGATATATGCGTGAGTACCTATTAATATATCAATACATATTTTCATAAAATAATTGTCTTGCCGAACAATTACCATTGTTCCCAATATATACGTCCGACAAAAGCGAATAATTTAATACCAAAGTAAACGTTAAGAAAGAAAGGCATTAAAATACATCGGACATCATTACAGTCTCATGTAAGACTGTACCATAAATAAATATATTGTAACCACATCACATTCATGTACCGATTTGTCATCTCAAGTGAAATTGAAATGCATGGCACCCATGTGAAAATAACCGTTCACTTTTTTTTTGCTTAATTATTTTGTGCGTTCCCTTTCACTATGATGTTTTCCACAACTATTTTAAAGTTATGGGTACGCGTGGAGGCATTTTAACTACAAAATACCTCAGGGCTATTGACTTAATAATGATCAATAACTATAATTTAAAGCCTGAAGATCTCAGGCATTATCTCGTATATCTTTAACTGTGTCAGAGAACTATTTAATGCGTGTGTAACATTCTCCTATTGATCATCGTTAGACATAAAATTGTTTTCACGGTTTTTCCTCGGATCTAGGAGGGGTACGGGGGTTGTAAAGCTGAAAACAATAAAAAATCGTCTGCATTCTTCCACGAGTTAGGAAATACCTACTGCCTGGACGCGATTTTGTACAATATACATGGATATAGTGTTAACTGGGTTTGTCCTGAATATTATTGGTCCGCGTAAATCATACACTGCCCGACTGTCGCAAGAAATAATATACGCGGTTACAGTGCAGACCGTCTCGCCATATTAATATTGTTAAATATACACGGGTGCAGTATCGCGGTAAATAGTATACATGGCAGCAGTATCCTGTAAGTAAATAGACACGCCACTTTATATTTTCGCCAGTTTACTTTCATTTTACTTATTTTAATCTGGTTACGTGTTATTCGCGTTATAATACTATATATGGACAATATTAAGAATATACCTTTTTTGATATCTGATAAAGAATGTGCCTTTGGCCAGGAAAGTTATACAAATGAACATGATTTTACATTAGTTGTGCGAACATAATATACCGAAGAAGAACTTGACAATTATGGTAATTTTTGTAACAAGTGGATTCAAGAATTTTCCACTCGAACAAAAACAATGAATTGTGAAAAGTACGTGGCACAAATTAAAAAAGTTACTTTTTCGGAAGAAATTTGAAGAAACGCAAAGAAAGAGATGTAATTCTATAAGAAATAAAGGGATCTTTTCTATTGAAAAATGCAATAAATAAAGACGTTTTTTTATTTGAAATATCAAATTAAGTGCAATTTTCAGTTAAACCAGCCAAACCTCAATTCTCTGTTTTCAGCTAGCTTAAAAAGACATAGCTTAAAAATTATTGTTAAAATTCGTGAGGAAAAAAAAGAGTTGGGCTTGAGGAAAAAAACAAAAAAACTAGATCACTTCATATGAAGTTAGCGAAGCACCAAAAGAGCAAAAGAAAACTAGAAACTTCGATCGGCTAGGGATGCTTCGCTAACCTCATATAAATCCTAATTTATATTTTAGATAGTTTTCAAACACTCCCACCATGTGCATGTAGCTGAAGCTTATAGTTTTTAAAAATGAATGAAAACACTAAAGAAGCACTTTTTAAATATTTTGAAGACGGTCTAATACTCGCAAGTGCAAAAAATCTTCTTGAAATGAATTCACTAACTCTTCACGATACATATATGATGACGTGAAAACTGTAAACGAACATTTAGCAGAGTCTTAAGTTAATCCTAAAGTGACCGAAACAAATAATTTGTACAAGAAATGGAGTTAATATATATAAACATTTTGTGGTACTAAAATTAAAGTATAATATGTCATATTATAACGTTTAATATATTAAGGCAAAATATAAATGGAAATAGACAGCATGATAAGAGCTTAAACTTACTCTCCTAAAAGAAAAAGGGTTTGTAATACGAATCAGAAAATAAGTGGTTATTTTAGTAATAATTACTCCCATAATGAAATGTGCTCATGATGAAAATTTTGCAGCAGAAATTTGTTTAATGGACTCCAGTGGTTCATGTGATCAGTATCTATCTTCACTGAATTTAATTCTGGCTGCTAGTAAGGTAGGGGGAATCCCTCTGGCTTACAGTCTACATACATCTCAAACCGAAGAGAATTACACAGCAGCATTAAATGTTCTTAAGGACGCCATTTCAGGTGGATTTGGTGGAAGGATTTGGTGGTTTTCAGGGCCCCCTCCCTGAAATATATATGGCTAACGACTCAAACGCTGAAAGGATGCCGTAAAAAATATTTTTCCTAATACAAATTTGCTTCTATGTTCATTTAATATTTGTCAGTCTATGTGGCAATGGTTATGGAATCAAAAAAAACTATATTTCCAAAGATGATCAAAGATGAGAAAAATCCTTATGCTTCAATCCAGATCGATATTGTATCCAGGCTCTACGGAAGTATGCGAGGATTTATACAACGATTTATTACATAAAAATACAAAATATTCAAATTTCATAAATTATGGGTAAATTATAAATGTTTTACTAAGAAAGAAAAAATATACAAACTATTCATATTCAGAGTTAAGGACAAGAACCTACTAGTCCACAAAATCAAACCAGTAGTCCACATAAACAAAACTTTACATTGAAAAAAAATTACATTGAAAAAAAAGGACTACATTGAAAAAAAAGCACAGACAAATATTTGTTAACCATTGTTTCTACAAAAAATCGACATAAAAAAGGGGTTGAACGTTAATTACACTCTTTAGGAATCTCTTTCTGAAGTAAATTCTGAAGTAAAAAACAAATTAGAGTATCAGGCTTTCTAATATTGCAAAGGGGGTAATTTAGGTTCTGATTTAATTATAGAATTTGCCTCGTACTATATTATATGTGCTTTTATCAACTTTTTGTTTTTAAAAGCCTAGTAGCCTAGTGCAATCTACTACGGTGTATATATTATAGGTACACGGCTGCGAACAGGCTTGAACATGCGTCGCACAGTGTAGTCACGTATTAATTACTGTGAACACTGGAACACTGTATAATTAATAGCAACCAATAAAAATACTCGTAGGCGCGGTCTGCACTGTAAACGTGTATATTATACAAAATCACCGCCTGGACATTCATGTTTATCAAATATAATTTGTGGTTGTAATTTTGTTTTACAACTAATTTTGTGTGCACAATAAACTGTATTTGTAATGATGATACAATTTTTAATTTTCCTCTTAAAGCAATTTGAAAATCTTTAATTCAGACTTTATAATTCATCATATCTACTTACCTATTGCAAAGTATAATTATTCAGAGCAAGATTGGCCAGAACAATTGTCAGGCAAATTTTAGTTTTTATTTCGGCGAAAAAGAAAGGGGCGGTGAGTTACACCTTTGTTCCTCCACAATTTCCAATATCATAGATCCGGCACTGATAACATTTTCTTTAATTTTTCAACCTACAGATTCCACACACAGTACCTACACTTAAAAAATCACAACTATGTGGCGCCGTTTGGGCAAAAATTTGCAAAAATACAATTTGCTTTATATATAAATATTTTTATATACACAAAAATTGTGTAAAATATATAAAACAATGTCGATGATTGGAAATCTATTGCCATGTGATAAAAATTGAGCTGCTATGCATGCCGTTATACAGTGAGGGAACCACTAGGATTTGTATGAAATATCGCACTATGTAATTTTATTTTTTTAAAGGATATGCAAGAGATTTTTACATCAGAATAAATTTAAGATACGTATTAAAAGACAAAAATTGCAATTATTAGATAAATTAAAACTTTTCACACCTCAATTTAAAGAACTGATATGCTCCAATATTTCTCTGTCAACAACTGATGGTTTGTCACAATGCTACAAACGACGCTTGTGGAGCCCTCATTGTATAACGGTATGTCATAGAAGCTCAAATTTTCAATCACATATCCACAAATTTTCAATGATCGACATTGTTATTTATATATTGTTTTTTGATATATATTATTATAAATTAATGAAAAATATATATGATGTAAATTTTATTTTGGCCCAAACGTCGCCTCATGCACAAAGTTCAACAGTTTTTTAATGAAAGCGTTGGCATTAAATAAGTGATACCTAATATAAAATAGCAGAATCATAACCAAGGCATGTTTGCATACCACGTTAAATCTGATTTATGAACCCACACTATAACTCATTGTTTATGAAACCTAGTCACGTGAGGAAGGTAAGATGTTGGTCGCTGCATATGTCTTAACTATCTCCTGGTTAAATCCTTTAATTTACACTTCAAAAGCGAAAATGTGTCACTTTTATTGCTTTTGAATTGCTCCTCAATTAAGCGGATTATTTATTATGGTATGAAAAACCCAAAATGTTACCAAATCATTTATTTTCGAAATTCTTTTGCGTAATTTTACGTAATTACTTTAAACGTTTAATGGTTTGAGATTAACTGAGAGTGTGTTTGCAAATATATTTTTCTAATTCATACAAAATGACACTTTTCAAAACTGTCGTATATGACAAAATATTATACCATCAATTATTATTAAGAAAAATAAACAACTTTTGTCGAAGAAACTCAATTTTCTGAGTGAACGCTCATAAGACTGCATGTATAAATACTCAACTTTGAGATCAATTTTCTCCTAATCGGCGCATATGAGATCAAAAAAATATCGTGTGTACAATAGGTACATGAACGAATGAACAATCCTACAATATTTCATATTTTTTTTTAATCCTCGTTTTACTGAAAATAAAATCGTTCATATCTTCCGGGTTACATAAATAGCTTTAAAGATATTTTCATTTAATACTTTTCTGCATAACTAGCTTTAGAACAATTACATAAATATATTGTTTTTAATCCAGAAATATCATGAGCATCAGAAAACAATAATTTCCAACTAGGGATTAGAGCACACTAGTCCCTCGATCTATGTGCCACGCCATGGCTATAATTGCCAAATCTATCAGTAAATGATTTGTTTATATTCCAGGTGAAAGATACGATTTTGTAATTAACGCAGACCAAACACCCACTGCTTACTGGATCCAACTTAGGGGATTGGGAGAATGCGGTATCAAAAGGGTACAACAATTGGCCATACTAAGGTACGCCAGAGGACCTTATCAACCATCATCTGCACAACCCACTTACGATTACGGAATTCCTCAGGGTGTGGTAAGTAGGGACTGCATTTGTACATAACGTGAGAATGAGATTTACTTATTCTGTATTATATTTATATATTTTTATATTGAGCTGAAAGCAGATTGCTGCCAATAGTCACAGCAAGTTTTAAAAATTTGGGTGCAGACTCTTAAAAGACATCCAAATGCAGATCAAAAGAGTTTCCGCCTCTCAGGAGGGTGCTTCATCCTCTTTTGATTCAGAACCACCCTCTAACGTGACATTGCGCTAGTTTTTTTAAAAGCATTTCTCAGAAGCTGTTACTCTGACGAGAAAAATGAATGGGACCTAAAATATTCGTTATAAAATTCGACGTCATTTATGTTTCATAAACTTTTTTCTATCTTTAACTCAACCCTCACAAATATGGTTTGAAAAATTAGGACATACATAAGCTAAAAGGACAAAAAAATATGACTACAGAAAATTTTGTTATTACAACTAAGTCTCTTATATTCGAGCCCGTTTCCACACCACCGCTGAGGTAGAGCTCCCGGCGCGTTTTGTTTAAACGTAGTTTTTTAATTCATCGTGTGATTCGGGCAAAACAAGGTACATTTGCAGACATTACACCGCTTACATTAATTTTATTAAAAAGCGGTATGGCCAAAGAGTAATCGTAGTATTTGACGGTTATGCTGAAAATAAGGGAAATACAAAAGGCATTGAAACTATAAAAATAAGGCTATTTCAAACTATATTTGTGAGAGTTCAGTTAAAGATAGAAAAAAGTTTATGGAACATAAATGATGTAGAATTTTATACCGAATATTTTAGGTCCTATTCACTTCCCTCGTCAGAGTAACAGTTTTTGAAAAAAAAATTAAAAAACTAGCGCGATGTCACATTAGAGGGTAGTTTCTGAAGAAAAAGGGGATGAGAAGTTCCCTCCTGAGAAGTGGGAACTCTTGTGATCTGAATTCACATGTCTGTAAGGGGTTCGCACCCAAATATTAAAAACTTTATAAATTATTTCTCCTGCAAAATCTAATTTGCTGTGACTACAAGGTTTGTTTGATATTACAGCTATTAATTAATACACCGCAGTTTAGAGTTTGATCGATGATTGAGTGTACATATTTTTCTATTATTTAGAGATTATATAGCTTGTTTGGTTTTGATAATTATTATTATAGTTAATAATTAATTTTCAGTGTGGAATGGTTTGACATAGAATAGAATTTTCGAATAATGTATATAAATAGTTTTTGTACATATATCAAATAAATATTTTCTAGCAAAGTAAATAGTACAGTGGAAAGTGATTTATAGAAATCTAGAACAGAATAGTTATTTGCATATAAATAACCTACTGTTATTATTTAAGGTAGATTTAGTATTTACAACAAACTAAAAAGAGAGTTTTTAAACACTTTAGATTTAGTTCTCTCTTTCGCAAGTTAAGCATATAAAGTATACTATATAGGTAAAATAGTAGATAATTCTTTTGTTGTGCAACAAACTGAAAAATTTCAATTTATATTTTGTCATTATTATAAATAGAAAGTTTGGAATAATCATACGAAATTTGTAAGAAAGGCAATTAAGTGTTATGTATATATACACAATATATATATATATATATATATATATATATATATATATATATATATATATATATATATATATATATATATATATATATATATATATATATATATACCTAATAAAACACCATCATCAAGACAATGACACTAGCAGTAAGGTCTTTAGCTGTATTTTTATAAATATATTAATTTGCTTGGCATATGTAATTCAAGCATGGATATCTCGAGCAATACAGAGAAAATTGATTTATGTAAAATGCCTAGCATTTAGAGTAAAAAAATACTGAAACTTTTTGTTAACATGTAATAATTTGTCTGCAAACTTCGTACGCATTCCAGTTGTCCTACAGGCTGATTTTAGCAATTCTACGTAGTTTCCGACAATTCCTTGTCTGTTCCTTGACAAGTAGATATACTGAAATAGCCATTGGTATAAAAAAACGTCCACATTCCCCAATGCTTCTTTCACTGCGATGTTTCCTTTCGGCATGTTCATTTATAGGGAATTCAAAATAAAAACCATTACACGTCATCAACTGACCAGCGAACATTATTGCCAAGTCTGTCACACTGTAGTAAGTGTTATTATTTTTATTTCATTGTAATTTTCTGACCCATCGTAGCTGCGGTATTGCGATAGAGGTATACATCTATCTCCATCCTATACTACCTTAAGTATACTACTTTGAGTATCCATCACAAAAAATAATTGCATCGAAAATGTCTTTTTCGTACTGACTCCAAATTGGAGCAAATTGCTCCAAATATCTCGCCGTTGGCCCACAAAAAATAGTAAAGTAGAAATAGGTCATCCACAATGTAAACAATGTTATCCACTTGGAATTCATCAGGCAGCGACCCGCCATTTTCGTTTTTCGTATGTAAATTTCATCAATAATTGGTACAAGGGGAACGTTCTACGTGAAATAATGTCTTCCTCTAATTCTTCCACTAATGCTTTGTCCTTTGCCACCAAAAATGTGAGGAAAGTTCTCTTTAAAATTATTGGGAATGGAAGAAGGTTACCGCTGTGATCTAACGCTTCGATCTCCAGACATTTAAGCTAAAATTAACTACTTAAGGCCTGCTTTAGAGGTACATTTTAAGTTACACTGTAACCCAGGCTGAACCGGAACGTTTACGGAAAGTTTAAACCGTAATTTTGTTTAAATTCCGTTCATAATAATTATTATTATAATGAACAATACCTCGTCGTCGATATAATAACGTCATAACTAACAGTGATGTAGCTATCTGAGACATTTGTTAAAATATTTGAAACAGTGTATATTTACCAGCAAAGGCTTTACCTAGATATTTAAATTCTTATACCAAACCTGTTGCACAGTCGAATTATCTACCTTTAATAATAATCTCTGTAAATTATATTATTGGATAAAATATAAGCTGTGTATATGCTACCAAAAAACTATAGAATAGTGCTTAATTACAGCTTCGATCACCTTCTTCTCCTGTAAAGAAACATGATAAAGGCTAGGGTATTAAATTATGTCCAAAACCAAGTGGTGATTGGGGAATTATCGTCGACAGTTGTTATAAATAGATACATTATTTCTGTACAAAAACTTGTAAAGAGATCGAAAATTTTCATTCATCTAGGGCGGTGTCACATTTCTCTGTGTACAGTGTATATAGTTAAACTTAAAAAATCCTTAATAGGTTCTTAACCCATTGGACGCGAGATGTAACGAAAGGCGAGCCGATGCCATCTGCGTAAATCAGCTGAAGAATGCTAGAGATATCGATAAGGGAATCTTAGCTGAGAGGCCTGATGTTAAGATTTTCCTGCCTTTTAGATTCCATGTTTACACACCAGAAGACATATTCGCCCCAAATACATACAACAGGCATTTGGGTAAGTGAGATATAAAATCTTGACACCATAAAATTATGTAGGAATTTAAATTATGTAATACTTCTTTTCCTTTATTATCTGAACTTTATTATAAGAATAGTAGAAATATTACTAACATACACCTAGACAGAAATAATTGGTCTCAATTTAGAAAACTTACAGTTAAGTTTAAAATGTCAGAAATAATCAAATTATCCTAACGCTAAAAGCTTTTAAAAATTATTTAAAAACCCTTCAGCGGAAAATAAAACGAAAAAAAAATGCAATGTGAATGGGAATATTGATATGCTTGGTTATTACTGTTGGCAAACGGAAAGCTACTACGCGCTGCTAACGCGCGGAATTCCAGAGAGTTGCATTGTATTGCATCTAGTATCATAACTTCTTTATTAATAATCATACAATTATAAACTCTAGACCATTATGTTCAGAAAAAATAGACTAAACTTTGACTAAGAGCATACAATTTTGTTTTGGGTTTTCGTTTCGGAGAGAACGATGGACCCCCCCCCCCCACAGAAGTCACATTTATGGATATATTTCAGCGCCGAGCACTGCTAATAGTTAGAAGTCGTAAGTCGTTAGAAGAAATAGTAAAAAGAGTTCTCTTATATAACTTTATAAACAATGCGAGAATTACATGGTTGTGACCTAACCACCTTTATAGTCTAAGATCCGGTATTCGTCATGTATACCCTCATCTGTTATTTGACTATGACAAAGATTTTATTATGTTAAATAATATAAGTATACATTGATAAATCGCACATATGGGTTGCCTAGCTGAGTTGCGTGCCGATGATGCTGATGGCGTGCCGACGGTAGTGAAATAATATAATTTCTAATTAATTAATTAATCTGACCCCACTTTGCTGGATCTCACTCGAACAGAAAAATTTGCGCACAGTCTATATAAATTCAATGTGGCTTAAAGCAAATGATGCATACTGCGTTAAATTATGTCATGAAGGTTGCAGTTGATTTTTTGGTGGCTATTTGGGGCCAACGTGCTTCATAAGGGACCCAACACCTTACAAGTTGAGGATATACTCAGCAAATCAAAACAAACAGAAAAAAATGAAGAATTAAAATTAGTTTTTGATATAGGCACTTCTGACGAGTCAGAATAAGTTTCTTTTTTTATCTCGGATTTCTACAGCTATCGCTAGCTCTCCGTCCCCAGTTTCTAAATCCCCAGTTTCTAAATATTCCCAGATCTATCGTAACACATTTCTGTGTTCAGGCCTCTCGCATCCATGGCCTCCCGGATGGCGTATCTCCAACTTCTTTCTGGTCGGCCTCCCTTTGTTTTTTCTGGTGGAGTGCATTCCAATATTTTTCGCGGCCATCGGCCTTCGACCATTATTTTTACGTGTCCTAACCACGTCAATTGTATTTTATCAACTGATTCTATTATATTGTGTGTCATTTGCATGTTTTCTCGAATTGTCTCGTTTTGAACATGGGCGTTTTTCTGCAGCTTCTCCTTAGGTAGTCCATTTCTGTGACTGCTAGCTTTTTTTGTTTTTCTATATTTCGATATATTTCCTTTTTTGTTTCTCTTTTAATATCCCGATCCCACAGTATCCTAGTATAGGTTTCTTATATAAACATTTTTCGATAAGATATTTTGCTATTAATAAATAAATGTGTGAATAAAAAATCTTTAATTTTTTATTAATTTAAGACTTATTAACATAAGATTAATTTAACATGTACATTTTGGAACAGAAAGACTCTTCATTTCATAATTATGCAGGTATTGTCGTTGATAAATAAACGTGAGTGAAAACAATTGATATTGTAAATATTTAATCTGACTTGAATCCAATATTTGATCAATGGAGCGCGCTTACACCATATCGGAAAAATCTTCTTCCAGAAGAACTCTCTGCTCTGCAACCCTGTCTGTCGCATGAAGAAGTGCGCGCAATGCTTCTCTGTCATTTTTCACGATCGAGCTCAAAACTTAACATCTAAAATCTAGACAACCTTGGATGTGAGAAAACTTTTGCTCAGGCAACCTAATACTGTTGGGTACGGAATAAAATAACCTTTCGTTTCATAAAAAAATCGATTAAATAACGAATGAGGGTATACTAATAACGCTTGCTCGCCTGTTTGTACTTGTCAACTTCATAGTTGTCCTGAGGGGAAAGCAGGCAACCCGTATTTTTCCAATTACTTGCATCACATTCTCTCAGCGAATGCTCGAATAACAAATAACAAATGGGGGAAATTTATACAAAAAAGTTAATTAGAAATTATATTATTTCACCACCATTGGCACGCGATTTAGCTAGGCAACCCATGTGCGATTTGTCAACATTGATGTATCATCATTGTATACCGTGTGGTTTTCCAAAACCGCACCAGGCTGTAACTTTTTTCCTATGACATCTTTACTTTTGATTGATTTTTATGAGACATTTAGAACTACTTTTTGCATCCTGTCACCTATCGGAGACCTGATTGCACTTCCGGAAGTAACCGGAAGTAACGTCAACTTTTGATTTTTAAATGAGACACCCTGTATATGTACCCTATATACCTTGAGCAAATAATTTTAATTTTATTGTTCGAGTTGTTTTATTGTTCCATTTTATTTCAAACTGCTATAAAATCGTTAATTTTCGTCGTAGAAAGGTTTTAAAGACATGGTTGTATTCGCATAAAAAAAACCTCTATCCGAATATCAAAATATACAGGATGTCCCATTTAAAAATTAAAAGTTTACGTTACTTCCGGAAGCGCAATCAGGTCTCCCATACGTGAAAAGATACAAAAAGTAGTTTTAAATGTCTCATAAAATTTCAATACTAAAGATGCAATAGGAAAAAAGTTACAGCCTGGTGCGGTTTTGGAAAACCACAGGATATTATCTAACTTATAATCTTTGTCATAGTCAAATTACAAATGAGGGTATATATTTCTAATACCGGATCTTGCACTATTAGGTTATGACTACGCATAAAGTGAATGGACGTTCTGTCTGAATTATTGTTAAATGATTGATTTAGAGACGTCAAAATGTGGTAGAAAAAAGATATTTTGGATAGTGAAGACCTGAAGTGACTCAAAATTTGACTTGAATTATTGATGTCTAAAAATTTTATAATAACGTTTTATGCTTTTATAAAGGAAATTATCTACTGCTGCTTCTTGGAATTAATAGCAACTCCTTAGTTAAGCAATATTATCAATTATTTGGTAAATAACGACCTCATTTGGCTTTAGATGTAATATTTATATTTATAATTTTGATACTTATGCTTAACAGATATCGCAATATACAGTGCGCTACACTTGATTGCTCTCACCTAGTAATTTGGTCTAATTTTCTTTAATGGTCAAAATTTTGATTAGTAAGCTACATAAGTATAGCATTAAATTAAAAATTTTAAGAGTATTTGTTCAACATTTTGTTTAATACTTTCAAATTCTACAATTGTGGACATTTTTTAAAGCAAATATTGTAATTTATAAAGTGACACTTGATTACTCTCACTTTTAAAATTAAGCTAAACAATTTTATTTAAATCTAGTTCCTAATTTTAATATTTAGTATGCCCCCCTGCTTCTCAATGACTGCTAACATTAAAGCAATGAATTAAATAAATTTTCTATAAGGTTCATTGGGACTGCTTCCCAGGCGGCTCTAATGCCAGCCATTAGTTCTTCTGTTGTTAAACTGTCTTCCTTCAGTATAAACGCGTTTGACCAACCAACCCCATAAGTTTTCTATGATATGAAGTCAGGGGAAATAGCTGGCCTTTCTAAAACTGGAACATTATTAGCATGATTAGCATTGGATTACTTGGGCGGTGTAAATTGATGCATTGTCTTGTTGAAATATCCATTCTTGATTCGGAAATAAAACTGCTATGTTATTAACCTGCCTTTGAAGCAACTCCAAATACTTTTGAGCAGTTTGCCGAACTTCTAGAAACTCTATTCCAACTCCCCCTTGACTTGAAACCTCCGCCCAAATCATTACCGATCCTGCCCGGCTGTGACGGCGTGCCAAAACTTTTTCTTCCATCTTAATGTCATGAAAGTAATATTGGAAGCCATGAGGGTCATCTAGGTTAAACATTTTTTCATCGTTGATAACGACTCTCTTCCACTCCTCTGTCCAGTTAAGATGATTACGTGAAAATTCTAAACGTGCTTGCATATGACGTGCGAGAAGTAAATGTTTCTTGCGTAATTTCCTTCTTCTTAAGTTTGGACACTTCTTTAGTACCCTTTCAATGGTTCGAACGGACGCATTATTTCCACTACGATCCCTAATTTGCCTAGCTGTAGACGAAGAATTGGATACAATTCGAAGTCTTACACGACGTTCCCTTGGGGTTGTTGCAATTGAAGTGCATCCTCGTCGATTATTGCCATAATTTCCGATGTCTTTTAAATAAGCATTGATTACCCCTGCACTTCGTCCGATTTTTCTTGCAATTTCTCGATTTGAATAATTCTCCTGTTGAAAAGCTTGAATGCGTCCTCTTTCATCCAAAGATTCTGCCACGTCCCACAAGATAACTATGTTTTGAGCAGTTGTTTTCATTTTCTGTAAGCTTGTATAGGTACCTATATATTGATATTTATATAAAATTACATTTTGACATTACACTAATACCTATTTTATTTTGCAGTCGCGCCAAACGGTGATCATGTAATCAGTTTAATCGACGAGATTTCCTACTTATCAGCACCATCGCCTTTACTTTCCCAATACGACGACATTAATCCCGACCAATTCTGTAATGGAGACAACAGACCACCTGACTGTGGCCAAAACTGCATGTGTACCCATAAAGTAGACATTCCACTAAATGCCATCGTCGAAGTCGTGCTGGTAGATGAAGGTAAGATATCAAAATTGCAATTTCTTTTTGTTTTAACTAACTAACGGTGGTGTTACATAATCGTGTCTAGGCGATAAAAATATTTTATATTTAAATTTGGGAACATTTATTGTAAATTATCGTCAAAAGGCAATTAGTTTCGGAAATTATCAGTCCATGAACTAGACATAAATTTATGAGTTTAGTTTCTGTTTTAACACTTTCGCGAGTCAAACATCTATTGTACGAATTTTGCTCAAGACTGACATAACAGTATACAGTCATAAGCCATGGAGTAAGTCCATAACCGTTATCTTCGAGAATAAATGCACTAATACTATATTGCAGATATTTCACTGCATAATTTACTTCATAAACTTCGGAATTTCTCCACAGACGCGAGTCATAAATCATAAACAGCACCAAGCTAATACGAATCGACACTTATAGACTCCTGTCGGACGCTTAATCCAGACAAATTAGACCAAAAAAGGTGCTAACGCGGAAAACTTGTAAGTAGTGATTTTCATTCGCCAAGCATTGGGGGGGGGGGGCAGTCTACATTTCGGTTTCCGGGAATCTCACCCCCTTGCTTCAGCCGCCATCTTGAATTTAGAGGTGAGATTTATTAGAGAACAATATATGGAGACATATGGAGTCATATACGGAGACATATTGTCTCCATATATGACTGGTTTAATGATAGCGTGCGCAGTTAATCGTTAATTTTCTTGACACTTATATTTCTCTTGATGCAAATCTTCTGCAGTTGACAGAAATTTTTCTATGCATTTGATTTTCATACTATAGCGTTAATTACTCCTGAAACTATTAAAGATACTGTTGTTTGCTGCACTCCAATATCCTCGCCTGCCCCACTTTAGAATCCCGGATCGCCGATACAGGTACTGAAGAAAAATTCTCATTTTCTCAGTAGTTATTAGAACACCACCTCCGCTTTCACACGTGTCTCCCGAGAGATGTTGAGCCAACCATTCCGTCATTTTTGTTAAATCTCTAAACACCCCAATTGTCTCTTTTTTTCTTGCACAAGAAATATGGATAAATTCGGCCATCATTTATGAAAGTACGTTTGTTAGTTACTGATGCTGAGCATACTACTACCAAGGCAACTTACAATTATTTGAGTAACTGCTTCATTTCTATACTATATACTCAATTTTATTCATACCGAAAATTAATTACTCGTGTAGATATTTATTTACAACAAGTAGCAGGTGCTCCTTTGTTGGGCCTACTCCAAACTACTCCAACCTACTCCAAAATTTGAGGTAAACATTAGGTACTTATTAGGTATCTTATTAATACCGCCCAATATTAAATACGTGGATAATTGGGAACGTTTTATTTTTTATTAAATATTATTTCACTTTATTATTTCGCTTAAAACTACATGCAACATGAACTCGTGTACAGTATGTTTCACAGTGACCACCAATTAGAATATTTTATACTACTAAATTTGAATTTTGAAAATTGGGGAATTGGGTTTTCAGGCATGGCCACGTAACATTTCCGGTTATACCTAAAGAGCAGTCGGGCTCTACCACCGACCAACCGATTCCTGTAAATAAAATACACGCAGTTAATATGACGATGACAATATAATATATTATTGCTTAACCCTTACATTAGGTATATCTCATAATCATGATATCATTAATTACAGTTTGCATTGAAGAAATATTATTTATATCTACTAAAAATACAATGATTAACAAGAAAAAAATAATTTGTAGCAATGTAGCAAATTACATTTTTTAATTTTGACATGTAGAGTGATACTTTTCAAAACCCTTTGACGTTAGGAAACGTCTTACTTTCCACAAACAGTTACGTAAAGTAAAATATTACGCAACTGGTTGTGTAATAGCTATTTATGTAACCAGTTGGGAAAAGTACTATTGTGTGTAACGAGCAGATTTCTGCGGAGCAGCTAGCGAGTTCCGCAAAAGGATGCGAGTTACACAAAATATTGTTTCCCAACGTGTTTCATACAAGATTTTTTCTAATTTTCACCAATTTTGTATTTTATGAGAAGAAAACTCTGAATATTATCTGTTTAAAAACAATCCAGTAGGTTGTAACGGTGTGACAGCTCGTCACTTTCATAGCTTGTCAGGTCTAAATAACCTACTATGAAATGAACTTTACACAACCAGTTGCGTAATATTTTACTTTTCGTAACTGGTTGTGAAAAGTAAGACATTTCCTAACGTCAAAGAGTTTTGAAAAGTCTCACTTTAAATGTCAAAATTAGAAAAAGTTCATTTCATAGTAGGTTATTTAGACCTGACAAGCTATGAAAGTGACGAGCTCTCACGCCGTTACAACCGACTGGATTGTTTTTAAATATATAAAATTCTTTTTTCTTCTCATAAAATATAAAATTGGTGAAAATTAGAAAATATCTTGTACGGAACACGTTGGTAAAAACCATTTTGTGTAACTCGCATCCTTTTCTGGAGGAAATCGCTCGTTACACAAAATAGTACTTTTCCCAACTTTTTTTTACTTTTACTTTCCCAACTTTTTGCATAAATAGCTATTATAGATATAATTTAACACATTCCCGACTCTGGGTCGGAGCCAACAATTTGCTTAAACGGAAAATTGCACGTATATTATTATAGCTTTAATTTGTTCCCTTTCAGTTCAACAGCCAAACTTGAGTCATCCCTTCCATCTTCACGGGGCCGCTTTCAACGTAATTGGTATCGGCAGATCACCCGACCAAAACGTCAAGAAAATCAACTTGAAACATGCGCTTGACCTCGATAGGCAAGGTCTGCTTCACCGTCAGTTCAATCTTCCCCCAGGAAAAGATACTATCGCTGTGCCGAATAACGGTTACGTAGTTCTTAGGTTCAGAGCTGATAATCCCGGTTTCTGGCTTTTCCATTGCCACTTCCTGTTCCACATAGTCATTGGCATGAACCTGATATTCCAGGTTGGTAGTCTCTCGGACTTACCACCTGTTCCTCAAGGTTTCCCTACTTGCGGGGACCACCAGCCTGAAATTTCGTTGGATGTTAAAAACGACTATTACAAGTGAAGTAGGACTTAAATAACATGTTATTTTTTTGGTTTCCTCGGAAAATTTGGCAGTAGGTTATTAAATGCGTCAAAGCTCAATTTTAGTTGACGTTATATTAATAGCACGTACATTATCATAGTATCTGTTTTACTTTAGATTAAAGAACGTAATATTTAACAATTTCATATTCAAAATTTAATATAAGGTATGTATGTGAAACGCGGTTTTTCTTAATATATTTTTAATCGCGTCGTTTAATTTATTATTATTTATCTAAAAAGGGAGCATCGCATTAGTCAGTTAAACACAGATAACTCTTAGCTCCAAACTGCTGGTTCTAACTCACTGTCAAATTCCCCAGAGGATTCCATGACTTAAGTTACCTTAACCAAATTGTTCGTGGATATTCACTGCGAAAAATTACTTTTCGATCTTGCCATTTCAAAAAAGATTCATTTGGAGATGCTTGTTATATTATCTATTCCGTAATTTATTTTATTACTTATAATGGTTTTTACGCGCCATAATTATTTAAGGTAAGTATAAGCTCCTACCTCTCTTCGAACTAATGAGATTATCTTGTATTTCATGCCTAAGTTACCCTAATTGGTGCTCTGGAGCCATACAAAGGCTGCATTTTTTGTAAATAAGTAGGTACCTACTTCGCGTGTAAAAAAATTGCAAGCTTATTTGATTGTGCGGACAGGTTTTTTATTTTTTTTAATTTTTATAAAAAAATGTGTAAACAGTATTACAAAGCAAATGCCCAAAAATAAGACAGCAAAGTTGCAATTTTTTTATACATAGCAAATTAACTATCAGTATTTTAAATAAAAAACTTCTGATTAATTGGAGACGAATTGGAAAATTCTGTATCTTTCTATTTAGATTTAAGTATTTAACACTAATAATTCCTATGAGAAAAGTATTTTGTATATACAGATGTTATTTTATATTTTTGGAAATTTAAGGTGTATAGCGAATGTATCTTACGACGGTTGTTATTTAAGATTGCACTAGTCTTCCGCAATCTTTTATAACTTATAATACATGAACTGTTATTTTTAAAGAATATTGTACATTGTAAAAATAAACGTGTTTATTATGTACATACTTTAGGTGTTGGATTTTATTTATTCACTTTCAACATGTCCATATATATTCAATGTTGTAAATAACTAAATATTATTCATTTTATCTACTATCCATACAAAGTTGTAAATATCTATGTACCTACCTAATTCCCAAAACAGGGACACACAAACAAATGAAACAAAGCATGTCACGATAAGTTCCGAGTTATTGGAAAATAAAGAAGTACCTACATACCTATATACTTGCATAAACAGTTTAGCATATCCTCTAATTTGCCTCGACTTAATGACTAATCTAATTGATTTGAGGTAGAATGAAGAGCAAACAAGACAATACAACGAGGTGTAGTAGCATAACGAATAATTCCAGTTAAGAAGGGTCCTCACCGTAATTTTACATTAAGCAATATAGGTACCTACATACAGATAGATCCCGAGGTTCGCGAGTTGGGAAATCTAAATCAAAAAGAACATCTAGCAAACAATGGTCTTCTAAATGGCATAAGGCACAACAAAGGAATATTGAGTACAGACAGATAATAATTGTCGTTGGAGAAAATAATTATCACACTGTCAAAATATTTCCTTGGGTTAACCTGGTTACCCTGACCGATAAACAAAACTAATCTGATAAATTTGAGGATATGTTAGAAAATGTACATGACATTATACTAAAAATTTTCAAAACGATGGTGACAAGTCAAGTAGGATAAAACGTTTAGGAACAAATGCATATATACCGAAAAACAGTCAAATTCTGAAATAAAATCTTAAGAAAGAAGGTTTTCTTCTAAGAAAACCCTCTTTAAAAATATCTACGGAGAATTGGATATATGTGTATATACCTATATTATATATAACTAATTGAGGTTCATTGTATATCTAAAAATGTACACACAACATAAAATATCCTATTACACAAGTGTACATATATTATGTAGCACCTCTGACACGAAAAATATTTGTGCCAAAAATGGGTAAGTACCTAGACCTAAGTACCAACATATTATGTTTGCTGAATTATTTTAATGCTATAAACTTAGGTGTAAATATGTAGATATGTATAATGATTATGTATATAATCATAATAATTATGTAATTTTGGTACATCCAGCCTGGGTAGGTATTTCACATTGTGTAATAAAAATGTAACTTAGAATATTAACAGGTCTTGAATCCATTGGATGCCATTTGCAACAAACCTAGAAAAGAGGCGATTTGTGTAAGTCAGTTAAGAAACGCCAAGAAAGTAGATGAGGCGATTTTGCAAGAAAGACCTGATGTAAAAATATTCTTGCCTTTCCGATTCCTGTTCTACAAACCCGAACAACTATTCCAACCTAACACTTACCACAAATTCTTGGGTATGTATCGGATTTAATTATGTTTTTAAGTAATTATAAATTATCGTAAAGCGTAGAAAATAAAAATTGGAAATTCAAATTAAGATCTCTGGATCTGCATTACGGATATCTGCAAACTAATCTTTGGTAGTATTTCGTTTCCATAGAAAATATAAGTGAGCATTATATTTTCATTTTTGGCATTGCTCAAATTGTCCAAAAAAAATATAGTAACTAAAGTTATTACGCAAAAACGTAACCCCTTAAAAAGGGGATGGCAAAAAACACAGAGGTCGAAAAATGGTTCTGAAATCGCCGAGAAAAAATACGTCTGAATTTGAGTTTGGATCTAAACTCGACATGATCTCAAGATAATGCCATTTATCGCTATTATTTTCTTAACTGTTTCTTAACTGTTGCTGTTAGATCCGTTATCATTATTAAGTTTAGGTAGTAGCCTAATTGTACACCTAGCCCAGCTATGGTTTTATTTTTTTCGTGCTTCTTGTTCTTTATTTCTATTACTCGTGTTCTTGTTCACTATCAATTTTGATAGAAGCCTTTATTCACCTTTTGTGGGTAAAGATCCACACCCCCCACATTTCTTCTAGAAATGACAATGTAGCTTTATTCATTTCCGTTATAAAGAAGACTTAATAAGATAAGTTCTCCTATTAAGATATGTCCACAGATAGGAGAGAAAATCACATCCAAGAGCAACAGTAAACCATTCTCAAAGGCTCTATTAAAGTCGCTGATTGTAGAATAAGGAATTCTTTAGCATGAAGAAAAAAATGTCAGAAAACTATATACACCCGTAAAATTTGATTCGGATATGTTTTACCAACACTATGCCTATTATTATTATTAATATTATATAATAATCTTCGCTGCGAATAGTATAAAGTCGAATAGTTAATTGTAAAGTCGAATAGTATATTACATTTGATCTGGAAAAACTAAAATCGACTTTTTTTCGGAAAAAACATAAAATTTAAACCTTTCAAAATGTCCGTCCGCCTGTCCGAATTTGGCACAAAAATCGTTGTTGTGTAAAGGAAGAAACCTATTGTTCTTTAGCGAAATTCAATAATAATTCCTCGTCTGGCGTCTCAAAAAATATTGAAAAAAATAAATCCAGATAATAACATATCGTACAGTTCAGAAACTTCTAGTCGACTAGGATTACCATGCAGCATTACATACCAACATAAACCAAGTAAACCAGAGAAAATAAATTAAACGGTATTCCAGATACTGCTTGTATAAAATATTACTCTCAAAAATCGCAATCATATAATGCCAGTCTCTAGGTCTTCTATAACAGTGTACCTGCGACATAAACAAATAAACGTTCTAAAATGAATCAAAAAAATAACAAGTTAGATTATCTAGATTATAATTTGGTATTAGAAAAAAAGATTCGAATAAAGCCATAACAGGGGGGTAATTCTTAATTTTTAAACATAGCAAAAATATAAAATAGGTGCTCCATTGCTAGAAATTACTGCTTCCGACCGTCTTGGCATAGAATGAGCCAACGTTCGAGAGTAATTGCATCCACATTTTCCCTAGCGGCCTCACATTGTCAGCGGCCAAAAAAGTTGATCCCTGTATTGCGGGCGAAAATTTCTGATATAAATTTCTTTGACGAATCACCTCCAAACGTTTTCCATTAGATTTATATCCAATTTATATTTTGTATCGGGAATTCCGGACGACCAAGGCAAAACTTGAATGTTGTTGGCCAAGAACTGTTCCGGCACTAATCTGCAGTTCTGAATTGGAAAATTGTACCGTTAGAAGGAAAATTGTCTCGATACAATCGTTGCACCGATGATAACATAATGATTTGCAGCAAATGTCTACAATGTCCGCCAGTTAGCGTTCCTTTCATATGCCAGCAGGCAGCGCTGATCCAAGCCTACATATTTACAGAAAAACGACCGCTACTATTAACTGGTTTGGTATATGGGTCTTCGTACTACGAATTTATTAGGCGAATTTCTTAGTCAATACATATGAAGTGAACCATCGTGGCATTACTTGAGCATTTTTTTGTCTGAGAAAATTACATTATACCAGAAATCTTCATCTCTGTCAACATAATTGTTGGCAAAGTGCAGTCTTGCTTCTTTGTTGCGGTCAGATAACCATAGGTTTTTAGCAGCTGCAGAATTCCTTGCATCGCTTTATTTAATTCAGTGTCTAGCTGTCCACAGAGAAGTAAAAAACTGCATGCGTACCAAGAAAATTTATTGCAGTCGTTTTAAACGGGTTTCTTGTTAACCAATTTATCATTTCTCCGTCTTGAATCAAATTGCTTGTACTTGCAGCTCCTCCTCCATGATAGTATGCTAAATCCTCAACCAACCATTTTATTTTCAGCTTAAATAAGGTAAACGTTCCTATTTTCGACACTACACCAATTATCGGCACTAATTCAACATAATCTCGAAAAACAAGATTTCTACCACAAGATTGTCGAATAAAAATATTTCACCAATTTCCGCGAACTTTTATCTACGCCTCTGCAAAACCGAACGATCGTCGGCCAAAATCGGTATTAACGACTGCCAAAAATATACTGGTCAGTTCGCGCCAAACTCTTGTGTGAAGTGTTTCTTGTCACATGTGTTAAGAAACAGGTAAGCCACATCGTGTTATAATTCCTGATTAATGTTTCGTATAAATGTTTGATTCAGTTTTATATGGTTAGGAATTATTATTTTTATTATTTGTTTGTCGAAAACTGTTTTTCTATAGCTTTTTTGAATATTTTATGAGTGCCGATAATGGGTACGTAAATAATACTTGATGACCCAATCATCGGCAGATGTGCCGATAATTGGTTATATGTATTAGACTGTATATAGGTCGATTTTCCTTTAACTTTTAACTTACCATGAGAAATGTTTGGTCATTATATGCAATATAAAGCGATGATATTTTGCACCAATTTTCGGCACTTCATATCTCTACTAAAATTAACCATATTTTGACATAATAAGACTGCCGATAATACATACATTACCGTGCCGATAATTGGATTTTTTTTTAGATTAAAATTACATCGAAATGGAAAAGCAAAAACGAATTCGCTATTCTCTCGAAGACATGAATAAGGCTGTTGACGCTGTTCAGTCAGGAATGCCATTTAAAACTGCGAGCAAGTTACATAATGTACCCAGATCGACTTTACAGGATAAAGTGAAAGGCAGAACGCCTTTAGAGAAAAAATGTGGACCAGGGACCATACTAACAAGGGAAGAAGAAAATTTACTGGTGGCATGGCTATTTCGGATTGCAGCCTGTGGATTTCCTGCAACAAAAACGATGTTGTTAGATAGCGTTCAGCAATTGGTTAAAGAACTGAACAGGCCTAATAATTTCACAGATAGTAGGCCTGGACGGAAATGGTACGAATTATTCATTAAACGACATCCAGAACTGGCTGCAAGGATTTCCCAAAACCTCACTTGTGCTAGAAACAGCCTAACAGAAAATCGCATTCGTCAGTGGTTCATAGAAGTAGGGACCTTTTTAAAAGACACAAACAATTTTGGCATAACTTATGACCCCAGTCGTGTTTTTAACTGCGACGAAACGGCTTTTTATCTTACTCCCAAGGGTGATAAAGTTTTAGTTAGAAAGGGGGATAGAACGGTTTACTCATTTGTAAGCAATAACGAGAAGGAATGTCTGACGACATTAGTTATGTGTAGTGCCTCCGGTCAAATTTTACCATCAATGATCGTTTTTAATTATAAAAGAGTTCCCAAATCAGTTGTCGAAAAAGTACCAACACACTGGGGTATCGGAAAGTCTGAAAATGGGTGGATGACTGGTGAAAACTTTTTTGAGTACATAGCTAATATATTTCACCCTTGGCTAGTTGCTCAAAAAGTTCAGTTTCCTGTTATATTGTTTTTGGATGGACACTCATCCCACCTAACGCTGGCCCTCAGTGAATTTTGTAGTAAAAATAGTATTGTCCTTATAGCTCTGTGTCCAAACGCAACACATATTTTACAACCACTAGACGTGGCAGTGTTTCGACCATTAAAACTTGAATGGAAAAAGAGCGTTCACCGATGGAGATGGAAAACCAAGGACAGAAGATTACCAAAGATTCATTTGCGCCCATTTTGGAAACCACTTTTCAAAAAATGACAAATATTCCAGATATAATTAAGAGTGGCTTCAGGACCTGCGGACTTGTTCCCTTTAATGTTGAAAACATTAAATTTTCGAAATATTTTAAAACGGAAATCGAAGTACAAAAACGTCAGGACAACCACAAACAGCCTACAGAATCACAAGCAGTCCTAAGAAGTGTAGAACAATACATCTCAAAAGAGACCCTTACATTGTTTCAGCTTTCCGGGCCAGTTTGGGAGGGACCAGTAGAGCACACCAGTCTGTTTTCACTCTGGAAGAAAATAAAGACCAAAAAAACGAATAACAACAACAATGCAATAGGATTTGCTGATCAAGTACAAGGTGAAAATGAACTTCAAGAAGAAGTATTTATTATGGAAGATACATTTAGAAAGGAGTTAGAAATTAACAAAGAAATGGATGTCACAGGAATCAATGATAATGACAAATTAATAAATGATCAATTACAAGTAGATAATGAACTCCAAGAAGACCCTATTATGAAAGATACATTGACAGATGTAGAAATTCACAACCAAATGGATGTCACAGGATTCAATCATGATTACATAATAAATGATCAATGTAGAAATGTTCAGTTTCTACTTGTAGAAACTGAAGTCCAAGAAGACTCAAATGCCAAAGACATATTTTTTGCTGAGAAAGCAAATAATAACAATGAAATTGATGTTACAGGAATTATTGACTGTGCAAATTTATCTTTCTCGGATAATATCGCTGAAGATATTCCCATCGTAATTGTAAATACACCCGACAAAGCTCAAAACGACGTACCTGTAGAAAACTCTTTAAAGCAACTTTCTCCAATTTTGGAACTGAACTTTCAAGAAATGGGAACTGCTCAAGTTACAACAACGCCTAAAATGAAATCAGATCCTAAAAGCCAGAGAAATTTGAATTTAGAAAAAGAATTGTCGCCTTTTGTACAACCAAATGATTTAGATGAATCTATTCCGACCCCATTCAAAAAAATTTTATTTTGGCCTACACCTAAGGAAAGTAGTATTAAATCTAAACTAACAAGGGATAAAATACCTGCTGTAGCAACTTCATCTCAGTGGCAACAATACTATCAAAAAAAAGAAGAAAAGAAAAAACAAGAAGAACAGTTAAAAATGCAAAGGAAGAAAAAGCGTACCCAAAAAAAAGAACTGGAAAACGAAAAGAAGAAAGCGAAAATTGCTGTCTCACAAAATATTAGTAAAAGAATTTCTAATCGAAGGGTAAAGACTAAATTGCAGAATGTTACGAAGGACCTATTTTCCACAAAAGAAAATATTGCAAGCACTGAACTTTTAACCACTGAACCTTCAACATCAAAACCTTTGGAGGAATCTTGGTATTGTGCATTGTGTGACACTGACGATAAACTGGACATGCGCCTTTGTAGTTCCTGTTTAAAGTACTACCATGAGGTTTGTCTTGGTTTAACAGAAGATGATACAGAACCATTTAAGTGTACCTTTTGTGAGTGATAATTATATATATTAATAAATCAATAAATTAATTTATCTTGTTTGCTTATTGTTTAAATGAATATTTAATTTTTTTTAATATTTTTTTTATTTTATTGACTAGATACTTACCTAATTCTGTGTCGGTGATAGGATCCTATACATGCCGAAAATTAGAACATGGATTTATTTTAGGATGCCGATAATACGGGCATAGCGGACTTTGTATTTAGTTACTTTTGCAAATATTACGTGTTTACTTTAGGTTAAAATAAATATTTCGTATTTAATATGATACCTTTTATTAGCCAAATCAAAAATCAGAATATAGGTTGGTCGGGTATTTTATTCGCTACAATAATTAAAATGATGCTCAGGGTATGCAAGGTGCTAAAGGTGCCGATAATAGGCACGTTTACCTTATGCAACTTTTTCTAACTTGGTAAATGTTGGTAATAGTAGATATACTTAAAAACCACTCAGAATTAAAATAATTTTCGATACGGGTCTTTTCCGCATCTGTAAGCTTTACCAGGGTTTAAATGAAATGAAAATCTCTTCACATTACTTCAAAAAGTTAAAGCCACAATTACATGACGTAAATAACACCGTTTACTTTCAGCTGCACGCCACTGTACCAATTGGGTCTCACTTTTTCATTGTGCTCTGCAATATTTCGTTATGCACTACCTAATTAAGCCGCAATATATTCCAAACACTTCCACATGTTTGACAGATGTTTTGCTGAAAATGCTATTGAGATGTTTTATTCGGTCACATATTACAAGGTTCAAATCGGTGATCCCTATTTTTGTCCATGACTATTCTCTTCTATATAACAACCACGGGAAACAAAACAGTGCAATTTTTAGGTAACATCCACAAATTCACGTATGATTATAAATAAACAAATTATAAGCATATATTAATATAACTAAACAAATGCTGGGCAGCGGTCCTATACAGAATAAGTAGGAACCCAGGCACATTCTCAAACTGGTGCGTATATATGCCATGCCAAATAAAAAATTCAAAGCATAACTTGACATTTTCTCAAGCAGAAGTAACTGCCCGATAATTAAGTAACTATAGAGAACAAAAAATACATTTGATATGATTTTTAAAATTTTCAGCCGCTGCCGGTGGTGATCACGTCATAAGCTTAATAGACGAAATAACTTTCGCTTTTCCACCTTCTCCTCCTTTGTCACAATTGTACGAAATTGATCCGGAACAATTTTGTAACGGAGACAACAGACCAGCGGACTGTGGAGAAAATTGCCAATGTACACACACGGTGGACATACCACTAAACGCCATTGTAGAAGTAGTACTAGTAGATGAAGGTAAGAATATAATATCTAAATATAATATTAATTACATAGATATTTAAATGTAATCTCACCCGCAAATTATATTATTATTTTATCCCCCGCAAATTATATTATCTTCTTATTTTTATATGGTTTATCGTGGGACGGTAGCAATAAAACAACTGATTATAAAATCAACGTTTCGGTCCATTTTTGGGCCTTTTTCAAAAGTTGGTTTTATTTTATGCCTAGTTGACATAGACAAAACTGTCATTTTTGCCATCTCCGTTGTTCTAATTTATTTTTGTATTGCAGTTCAGTCTCCTAATCTTAGCCATCCCTTCCATCTTCATGGTTACTCGTTCAACGTTGTTGGGATTGGGCGATCACCAGACCAAAATGTGAAGAAAATTAATCTGAAACATGCCCTCGATTTGGACAGAAGGGGTCTGCTTCACAGGCAGTTCAATTTGCCTCCACAGAAAGATACAATCGCAGTGCCAAACAATGGATACGTTATTTTTAGGTTTAGAGCTGATAATCCGGGTAAGGCCCAGAGACTATACCTAAATAAAATTGAGCTTTCCTGACAACAATAAATTCAAACTGCTTTATAATTGAGTTGTTAACATCCTCCATAACACAGTGAGCCACACAAGTCAGTCCTCTTTAAGTAATAAGTAGCGACATACGTAGCGTAGTATAATTCGTTAATTATTGAAAATGCACATAATTATGTATTAGATAAGCTTTCTATACTTATACATTTTTTAATAAGGATCATTTAGAAAATATTTAAAATTGTATTGGGAAGATTGAATTGTTAAAATACATTTTAATCATTGCAGGTTTTTGGCTATTCCACTGCCACTTCTTATTCCACATAGCCATTGGAATGGACCTGGTACTCCATGTAGGAACACAATCAGACCTACCACCTGTGCCTGAAAACTTCCCACGCTGTGGTAATCATTTGCCACCGATTGACTTGATACACTGATAGTGATAGTGTACTTATAGTTAAAATACATTTTGACAATTAAATAATGTGTGCTGTGTGAAGTGTTTGCCGTTTAAGTATTACTTATTACATTTACCTTATCGTTAGTATTTATTTTTTTCGTATGAAAATGATGTAGGTACCTATTTTTTGTTATATTTTTACTGTCTGCTGATCTAGTTTCTAGATCATCTGAATTTATTACAAAATGTTAATATATTTATATTGTACTAGTCTGTACAGTAATCAAGTTGCGTATTGTATAATATATTTTAAATATAAAATAAATTAAAATTAATATAGCCCGTTAGACTTTAATACTTTAGTAGATCAGCCTGGTCAACCACCATAAATATATAATAAAGTCATGAATATTCCCCTTTTGTACCCGCCACTGGCGCTGGAATATTTTTCACCGGAAGGTAAGAGTCGCAAGGATGACTCCGGTATGCGGTAGACTTTCCCCAGGGTCAGTTAAATTAGATAGGTTATCTCGTTCCTTTTGCAGGGGATCCGGCAGGGGGGAATGTGACGTCATCTTTGTGCTGCGCCTGCCGTCTAACAGTTTATTTTCATAGTTTCTCAGCGTTTTTCGAGGGTTTGTGTAGTTATTTGGTGATTTGTATGTGTAAATACTATTTAATAACATTATATAAATATATTTTCCGACTTGATCGGACAATATAAGTGTTTAGTGGCCAAAAAAACAAAAATACCTAATCATCATAAGTTCTTCCTACCAATAAGTAAATAATAGTATATTAGGTAGTCAACGAGCGGTAATATAGGTAATAACTCACGTAGATGAAGTTTACAGCTCGAGCCGCAGGCGAGTGCTTTTATAACGTAGTGCGATTATAACAATAAATATTAAATAACAAATATACAGAAACAATACTTTATTTACAGATTTCAACAATAACAATGATATAGAAAATTTTATTTAAATTACTCAGTTTGTTTATTGATAAAATTAACTGTAAAGTTTGAACATATAGTAAATTCAAAGGAAACTTACATATAGAAAATTCAAAAGGGAACTGAATTATGCAAGTTTATTGTTTCTTTTTGTGTTTGTTGTTCGTATGTCGTAGATGTACTAACTGGTTGAGATATGAGAGAACTATAAATTTTATTTGCAGTATCTGTCTTATTCTTTTGGGAATCGTCCACGTACCCCTCAGCAACAGTGGTTGATCGCCAACCACCATGGCGTTTTAGTGCGGTTATGTCCCGTCCAGCATCTACTAATAAATTCGCCGACGAGCGGCGAAAACAATGCCCGGTATATAAATTACTATCCGGTAATTTTAAAAATATGAAAATGTCTTTTCCCATTGCTACAAATTTGTTTATGCTAATTCTATGTGAATGGCATTTTCCATTTTGGAAGATTTGTGATACTTTATAATAATTAATGGATAATTGAATTTGTACTTAGTTTTCTTAAATAAAAATTTAAAACAAGATTTTCTCCACTTTATTCAAAGTACAGTCGACGGAAAAATTATGTAACTAACTCGTATATTAAAACGCGATTAATAATCTCGACAATCTAGTTAAAATAACTCGATTATTAATCGCTGTCACTCTGTCACTAATACACTAGCTCGTTAAATAACTATTACATGAGACTTTATAAGCGTTTAATATCCATACTAAAGTCATAAACAAATTCATGCAGCATTAACTTGCAGCTGCAGTCTTGATTTAATTCTATCTTTAGTATTTTGATTCCTATTTGACCTATATTTACCTGTAGGTTGAATATATCCTTTCTTTGATTTTAAGATAAGATTTAATTAACATCTATTAAATTAATTTAATTAACTGTTTAATTTTATCTAAAGTTCAAATTTTACTCTTGATTTCTTGCTCAACCGTGTACATTCAGACATATTGTGGTACTTTCAAATTTTACTGCAAAAGATAAACCTGATACTGGTAAATTCTGCTTCTAATGCCGAGACGACCGAGAAGCAATTCTTCAACGAACCAAGCTGTGCAGACCAGTCTTGAAAGTTAAACTGGAAGATATCTCCTCCCGTTGTTGGTACTTTTCACCCTTGTTGGTAAATTCCAGTTCTGCTGGATCCTAGGCCACGTCCACATTCAACGAGGGGGATCTCCAGAATCTACCAGGAAAGGTCTACCTTGTGTCTTATTATTTTCCACAGGAACTGCCAAGGTCTTATTGTAACTTCTCTATTTCCTTTACCAAGGTTTATCATTCCATTTTGTTTGCAAATGTTGGATTTTTTCTGCTTGACTAGAGTCAATAGTTTTTGCTTCCATTTTATTGTTTGGATTTAGAGCCCTTCAAGCTACCTTATATATTTTTTGCGACCATTTTAATGTCATTTTTAAGCCCTTCAGGCTCCTTAGCAGGCCTATATTTCCCAATAGGCTGAGAAGGCCTAGGCCTCTGAATAGGCCTAGGGTGGCAGATTTTAAAGGGCGGCAAATTCTAGGTGCGACAAAATTATGATTATATAATGCACGACACACTAAGACAATGAAAAAAGAAAATCGCTGATGCTAATCACTTCACAGACTGAAAGCGACACAATTCAATAAATTCTATATCATAGGTAAGTACTAATATTGACAGTAGGATATGCTTACTAGTGGCAAAGTCTAAGAAAGTGGTATGTATAGTGGAGTGTAGTTTTAAATTAACGAGTGTCACAATTCAGGCGGCTGGCGGCAGAGTAAAGGATAAACAAACAACTATAAAAAGCTTTTGATGTTAGCCGACTGTATACTGAAAACAAATTATGACACTCGGTAAACTAAAACTCCAGTCCACTATAAGTAATTCCCTTACCGTTCCAGAACGATAAGTAATTGATTGTCAAAATAGACATTTTCAACATCGCATTAATTTGGAATGAGTTTTCTAGAATTCAGTTTAAAATGTAACTGAATTAAAAGAAAGATGTGCCATGACTAAATAAACAATAAACAAATTCAATTCAATTTAAAGGATTTTATTTTAAATTAAATAGTACAAGTGAAAGTACGTCCAAAGATAATGCCATGGCCAGGACCAGCCAGACATCCACGTTAAACGGAAATAGAAACCGGAGTAAATTGACAGCTTACGCTGAGGGGCGTATTATCTGTCATTGGGTTTTTCAGTAGACCAACGAATGGTCTTCGAAAAAGTTGGAAATAGGAACTTGAATTTTCGTAAATAGTTTTGTTGCCTCTTCTTGAGACATTTTAATTCGCCTTAGGGTCAAAATGCCAAATGAAGTTCGTAAATCCAGGTCCGAAAAGGTAACGAAAAAAGGAAAACATAATGACTGATTCTATCATTTAAATTGAGTTAAAAATGTTTTTGTATTTACTGATTTCTAGTAATGCCATAAAATTGGTGAATTTTGTAGAATTTGGAAACATAAATGACTAAAAAACAAATATAAAGGGTAAATTGATCAAGTTAAATAGTTTAAAAGAGCTTAAAAAATTTAAAATTATGGTTAAAAAAGGGGAAAATGTCTAAATTGGTTGATTGAATATGGGTAGATTTCGATATATGAATTTGTTTTTTATTCTAAAAGGCCTGTTGGGCTCCCTAATGCGTGTAATGTTGTTTTTTTTAGCGGACTATGATACAGTTTAAATTCGTAGAATTTCTGTGAAATGTTTATCGTGTAGTCCACTATTGGTACTATGTTGGGCAAAGGTTGTGTAAGTTTCTGATTGAGATGTATCTATTGAAGTCCGTGATCAGGCATAGGTATTTGATTTCTAATACCTTTAATTTTCTTGTTTGGCCACGAACGCTGCACCACACTGGCCTCGCGTACGTAAAGGCCGGCACCAGTATGCAAAACAATAAACCAATAGATTTCAAAAAACCTGACAATATTGATTTTACTCTCAATAAACTACTTGTTCGCTAATGATCGTATATTTTTGAAACAATTTAATTTGTAATAAACTATCAGAATCAAGATGGAGTAGCGGAAGCGGGGCGGGAATTATACGTTTGCTTAGGGGCGTCAAATTAATAAATCCTGCTCCTTTGTTGGAGGTGTACACTGGGTGCTTAATTATTTATTGGTAATATATCGTTTTTATGAAATATCTGTTTTATTTGATTAAGTGAAGGTCTGCATAATAGAAGTTACAACTGATAATTATTGTTTGACATTTCTGCGGTCTGCCGTACTCCTTAATGGTACCTATTTTTTGTGCTATGAGAACATCTAATTCACCATCTGATCACGTACCCATGACCTCCGGAAAAAATCTGAGCAGCCGATAGGCACCATAAAAAAATATAAGTAAACCACCCCTGGATGAGAGGCTATTAATTATGGTAAAACTAATTAAAAGTAGGGGTGTTATAGTATGTATATATATGAAGAAAAATATTTATATGGCAGTTTATTTCATTTGAGTGTAATGTTTTATTAAGAATCAAATCATTATCATCATAAAAACTTTATTAAGATAGAAACATTTGGAAATACAAAAACTAAGAATATACAAAACTTACAATTTTTAACAAAATACCAATACTGACAATACTGTTGTCTGGTATACTGTAAATAGGTATAAAGGTATACTGTATATACAACAGGGTGACACAGGAAATTCTTACCTACGACCAGTGATATAAATCTGAGTTTAATTTTGAACTTAAAATTTAAAAAACCTTCAAGGGGCCCTAGTAAATTTCAGATATCTCTAAAATTACCACCCGCATACAAGAACAGCTTCAATTTATTACCCTGGACGAGACAAACGTAGTCTGTGAGCTCCAAAAAAAAGCAGTTTATCCTGGTGGCATTTTGCCAAATTTTTTACATATTAAAACCCTTCTTGATAATCTTTGTTCCAAAGAAAGCCAACAAGGAGGTAAGTGCTCGAATTAAAACATTTAACTGTTTTCATAGTCTTTCAAGATTTTTGTGAACATAGTTTATTGAAGATTTCATACCGGGCCTGATCTACGTTGATCGAGTAAAACCGCAACGTAAAATATTGGATTCCTGCAATGACATTTTCACTACTCCAGTCAGTATTTTCACTGAAAGTGGCAAAGAGTGAAATGAAATTCCCACTATCTCTCAAAATTTTGAGTAGTTGCGATTTTCGTTTGTGGTAGAATGGCTCGGTGTAATCACCCTGTTAGCATTAAATATAGTTAAATTGGGGCAGCTATGAGCAATATATGTAATTTCCCTGTTTTAGAACAAGTACTTTTCTAACAAATTTCTAATTCCTTGAGATGTTGAATATTTCTAAGCAAAATTATCAAAATGTCTGTGCCCGAGGCTTTCACAATGACTTTCGATACAGGTTCAAGCTTCGACAAATGAAAGACTATTCGCGTGTCTTCACCTACATGTATTTTTTGTTGGAAAATAATATGAAGTAATGTTACTTGGGTGAATGTTATGTTACTAATTTAGCAGTTAATAATTTGTTAAAAGGCAGTGTCGGCAGGATTTGTCGTTGCCAGATTGCCGTTTCATGGTTGCACAAATTAATGCAATCAATTAATGATAGTTTCTAGACATAACACGATCAGGGTAGTAAAACACCGCGCTGTCTCCCTACTACTAGAAAGAGAAAAATAAAATAAAAGGTCAGACTATAACTGTCAGTGGTAAGTAGTTTCTGTGTCTTATATATAACTCACAACACATAATAAAAATGGAGGAATTATTGAAGATACTGTGGATCTCTGTAGATAAGTATGCCACACCATTAATTGCTGACATAGCTTTATGGAATTCATTGACACCGTTTAAAGCTACATCAACAACGAATGAGATGACACAGTCGCCGCTTCCCTACTAAATGGCTGCAACAAAAAGATGCTGATCCATATTCCTTGCGAATGTTCGATCTAGTCACATGTTGAAGTCTCTGTGACTGTGACCGAACACCCGTAGAAAATAGAGTATCATAATGTTATCCTGAAAAAAAAAATAATAGCCACAATAAATTCTGGTACTTTCGTTAGCAATTTTGTATGTAATATAATCCTCTTCATTATACATTTCACTTTTCCCATCATTCCTTCTATAGATTGTTCCAGTTTATTTCAATACATACATGTATATAACAACGAAAAGTATCTTCGATTTTTATCTTCAGTACAAATATATACTATTTGTCCTTTGGTTTTAATATTGGTAATTTAATTTCATTGGAAATTTCCATAACAAATTGGTTATTATATTATAAAAGCTGCTTCAATTTGTCATCTTTCCTTTGAGTTCCATAGCAGGTTGCATATGTCCCTACAAAAAGTACTTCAGACTATTTTTTAAACAATAAATATTTGTCTTTTCCATTAAATTCCACAGCCTTTATTAAATTAACAAATTAATGTATGACATTGGATATACATTTTGTGATAAACAATGGCTTACATCAAAATGGAATGTAATGGACTTACCCATTACGTTTTACCAACATTACCAACCGATTATACATTACCAACACGTAATTGTTTGAATTACATAATTTTCCTACTTGAAGAGATGTCTGGATGTATAGTTGGCAATTCTCTTTCAACTGCAATGTTAAAGCCAACACTGTAAAAATAAATTGTATCATTACTACCATTTACATTTATACCAATTTTTAGTTATTTACAATTTGTTTTTGTTATTTAGTGTTAATATCATAACAATGTGTATTTATATTATTATGTTTATTTATATATTAAGAAGAAACCACATGTCATCAATTCCCACAATAGGCAGGTGTAAAGAAAATTGCAAGAGTAGGCAGCTCAGACGCAAGTGCGCAAGGCTTTCTGCAAGACTATTGCTACTGTAATTGCTGACTGTAAAACGGCTGTATTGAAGCTATTCTTAATTGTCAAAATAATATTTTTACAAAGCTTTCATAAATGATTAAAAGCCATGGGGCCATAAAATTCAGGCAGTACCACGAGTTATGTAACTTTTTCTAATGGCCACTGATTCCCAAAATAAAGTAGTTTCATACAAAATTTTTGGTACAATTACCATAAACTATTTACAATATTACGCAAATGTCAAATAAATCAGCTGTCACCTTTTCACTTGAGTTTTTTCTTCTGACAAATTTAATATTACTGCCAAGAAATTTTAACGACATGGCATCACTGTGCCATAAAATTGTAAAAAGCAGTAGTTTTTTAAGTGTAACTTTAGCAAGAAATATCCTCACAAAAAACTGCCTACTTCATACACAGTTAAAAAAAAGATTAAAAGTAAAGTAACAATTGACAAGTAACTAAGTAATAGGGTTTAAATTTCTAAAACGGATTATCACATTATAGACCAGGGTCAATAATTTTTGAAACCAAAAAAAAATAATAATAGTATGAAACCCATTGAAAAAGGAAGAGAATATAACAAAAATGAAAGGAAAAATAATTTACGGGCGATCTGAGGTCGGGAAGTGGAAGGTGATGAGTTTTTAAGGGTAAAAAACGGTTTATCTCGATTTCCGGCAAAACTTCAAGTCTTATGGAAAAAAGTTAAGTGGCAAAGTTGTAGGTAATAAAAAGATCTACACCTTTTGAATTTGCACTTTTTTCACATAACCTAAAAAATTATGTGAAAAATTCAATTAACCAAGTTTTTGGTTTTTTATTTTTCTTTTACAAAGAAATTTGGTGAAAACTTACCTTTTTATGTCCCAAACACACTGTAATTTTTTTGATTCAAAATTTTTCACCTTATTTTGACTTAATACCGAAAAAGCACCCTCATTTTCAATCGAAAATTCCCGCCATTTGTCATTTAACTTTTATAAAAACTTTGCCACTTAACTTTTTTCCATAAGACTTGTAGTTTTGCCGGAAATCGAGATAAAACCGTTTTTTACCCTTAAAAACTCACCACCTTCCACTTCCCGACTTCGGCGCCCGTACATGATTTTTTCTTTCATTTTTGTTATATTCTCTTCCTTTTCCAATGGGTTTCATCCTACTATTTTTTTTTCACTTTTTACCATTTTCAAATGCTTCAGCCCTGGTCTATTCAAATACTCACTTGGTTGGGAATTAAAAATATAAGCGTCTTTCTTCAGAATAAAAGCTAGTCTAGACTATCTACATGAGGTGTAGACTCGGGTGTAGATAATAGCTATCAAAGTATGTTTGACATGTCGAAGAAATCGTATCGATTAGTAATAAAAATAACTGCAATGAATCACCAGTGGCATTTGCCAAGTAGGACACAATATGTTTCCAATGTGATAAAAGATTAGCATTATAAAAACTGCAATTCACTATTCTAAACAACACATTACAATATCACCAAACAATGCTATTGTATGCATGCTGGAAAAAATGGAAACATTTTTGCTAACAATTAAATTTTCATTTAGCCATTTTTCCATTTTTCAATAAGTATAATTAAATTTATCAATCATAAAATATTTCGATTTTGTAGATTTTAAGCAAACCTATCGTTAATTAATTTATGGAGGGCAATACGACAACATACGATGGAAAACGCCGCTATTATAGGCCTCAGTATTTTAATTTTTTGCAATGCAAGAGCTTCTTTGATTAAATTGAAATTCTTCCTGTAGATACATTCCTTGTGCCTAATTTCTATCAAAACTAATGTCCTTCTGGACGTTTATAGCGCTGCAAATTATTGGTTTCCAGCTGGGATGTAAAATTTCAGAAAACGGCCCGGAAAGTTCCGAAGATTTTTTCAAAACTTTTTGCAGCTAGGCTTTTCATTAAATACCTCAGCTCTGTAGTGCAGCAAACTTTAAAAAAATACTCTAAAAATTTTCGAAGTATGAATATAAAAAAGGATAGTTCTGTAATTGTCTTCTTTCTTCAGTTGCTTGGAGCAGTTGCCACGATGAAGTAACTAATGGCTGTGATATGCTTCTAAACCACAAATCACACCAATAGTTCCTTCACCGTAACAACCAATGGGACCCTCCCTCCAAATTTCTCAATGGTGTGATCTTGATACCCTAACTTGGTGAAGTACCCATATGACAGTCAAATAAAATCACACGGCTAGATCACCAAAGATAAGGTAAAAAGTATTAAAAACACTCACCTAGCAAGTACCAGTACTCACAGATGTATACAGCATGCCTCAACACTCACCGTGAGATTATTCCGTACTACTGACCAGAACACAGCAGTACTGAAAAAATCTCACGGTAAGTATTAAGACTCTGCATACTTCATAAAAAATTTACTCACTTTAATATGTACACTTTAACAGGTTAAACTCATAAATTATGACTGGTTCAAATCTGGGCACACTTCAACTACACAGAAATCATCATTTGAACTCATCAAATTTTGTGAATTTATTACAGACTACAAATAATATTACAAAACAATTGCTATCAACAGCTAAACATATTAGTCACTGAACACTGAAGTTTAGCAGGTGATAAGTTTTAACTTATATAACTAAAGTCTAAATATCTACCTAGATTATGTACAGGCTAGAAAGTGGGGTGTAATTAAGAGGGATTACAGTAGTTCTAGGAAAGGGGGTCAATACAAGTATCCCTCTAGCAGGTACACAAGTGTTTCTACAGTAATATAACCTGAACTATATGGAAGTAATATTTATAAGAATTGAGTCTTAACCTAAGTATGAGATTAAAGCTTATACATAATTACAAAAATTTATCTAAAATCAGGTAGAAAATAAAATAATTGAATAAGGGAAGGATAATTCTAAATAATTAATCAATTTAGAAGGGAAAAACTAATGGTTACAGATTAAAATAATATTAACTAACCCTACATATTATCCTCAAAATACATATTGTTACTCAATTTTAAACTAAAAAGAAGGGAATGAAGGCTTTGCACACTTATGCTTGCCTGCCCAGCATTTTTCACACATCATTTTGCAGTGACACATGCATTTTTAACCCTTTCAATTGAAATGCGAAAGACGCAATATTACGCCAACCGAAATTAATATTACGATTGGGACTCTATACGAAATAAATACCGGATCGGCAGCAGGCACTGCTGATTAGGGAATTCAGAATTGGAAGGGTTAAGAACACTGCTTTTAAAACTCTCACTTTGGTAGACAAATCCTGTACGTTGGATATAGAACATAAAATAGTTGGTACTATATTCATGGATTTTATATTAGTTTGTGAGGGTGAAGAAGGTTATGTGATGATTTATTTGATTTCACAGCCTTAGTTTCCACTAGCATTATGCCCAGCCTTTTATTAATGCCCGATAAATGTGCAGATAATTTTTTTAGTAGTTTAGTAGTATCAGTATTCATTTTTCTAATTGGATTTTGCTCTCCATAAAAAAATTATTCAATTGATACCACAACTTTATATTTATCGTATTAACTGCATTTGAAATACTTATAACTAAAATCCGTATAAAATGTATATGAGGTTCACTGACCGTCTAAAGGAACGATCGCTGTTGCCAAATGTAATTCTCAAATTTCTCAATATTCAATTAAAATATCAGATTCCATAATACAGTGGCGTCGTGATAATCCGGATCAATTAAAACCAGACCGATCCAGATTATCAAATAATACGGATTAGCAAGTTTTTTTTATAAAAAATATATGTAGGTCTGTACAGTCTGTATTTAAATAAACTATTTAAGCAAATACAATAGTTATACTATGCAAGACATTTGAAAAATAATAAGTGTAACCTATAATATATTTTTAAATTTATTTATTTGTTTTTATTAACATTTCCTAGTCCATACTTAAGGCCTAAAGATCTGCCAGAAATACTGCTCTTTAACGTATCAACAATCGCCGACTTTTTTTTTAAATATCAGTTTTGTGAGAGCATTTAATAGGTCCCATTTTTATTTCACTTGGCCCTTTGGAAACTAATTACCGCAGTCGCATGCACGTGTTTGAAAGCATATGTAAAAACCGGGCAAAACGCAAAAGAATAAAATATGTATATAGTATAAATATGGAAAATATGTGGTTGAATCTTGATTACCGAGTCAAGTAAAATCCGGATTACTAAGTATCTCTATGAGGCAGAAAGACGATCCGGATAACCGGAATACATATGGGAAACTAGACAGATTGAGTATTTTCATAGAAATATATGAAATATCGCATTTTATATATTACTGAAAATATTATATAACACTAAAATATAAAATTAAAATTACAAAATTTGCATCGGCAAAACAAAACAAATAAAAAATATTTTTAATTCCCATGGACCCCCATGATATGAAACCTAGTGCGAGACAGAGGCATTTGTGTGAACCTAGTGTATGAAATGCATGGGTGTGAATCAACTTCAACCTTATATACATAAGATATTAAAATTTTAGTATATTACAGCTACGATAGTCCGGACGGATATCATTCCAATGGATTACGGATTAACGAGGTATCAGAGTTTGGTTTGATGCACATTTTGCACTATTGAATACATAAAGTACCTAACATATAACAGAGCAAAGTCGATACACACTGAAGCAAAAAAATGATAAAATAAGACGATTCTCAGAATGTCATTGGGTCGCAGACAAAGAACAGTGTAGTGGGCGTGATGTACGAACTACGAAGATATTTTAAATATATAAAGAGATATATAATTTTTTCTACAATCGCCTCAATAGTAGGCTTTTGAGCTTTCAATTCTCAACGCAAAGTACGCCATTTCCGATGAATGACAATTGTCGCTTTAAAGCGGTAATAGTGTCAATTCCCGCTCGCTTCTTTACTATAAATTTCTTAGCAGGCGCTTGTCAGTCAAAAATGACACATGAGAAATGTAGCTAACAAAAAAAACTTATAAAAATCGGTTCATATATACCTAAACATATGTCAAATACATACAAGAACACACTGTATTAAGCGATTGTAGAAAAAATGTTGTATATATTACGAGCACAAACTGCCATTGCCGCTTTTGTCAGAATACCTTTCGAATACCTGCGAAAGAAAATTCTTTCGCAAGCGGTAATGCAGTACTTTGCGCTCTTAACACACAAATAACTATTGTGTAACAACCCTAAGATGAGGCAATAAAACAATAATTTAAACTATTTAGAATATTAGAAGACTATTTACAAAAATTTAAAAAAAATTAGAAATAAACTTAATTCTCTATTAAAAAAAACACAAATTGTAATAAAAATTTATGGAACGTAAAATACCCAAAGAAATTACAAGGAGAAATGATGAAAACATTGTTTTCCACACAAGTTAATGGCAAAGGAATTTAATAATAATTATTCAGGTATAGGGGAACAATTAGCTAAAAATATAAATCACGATAATACACCAGAGATCAACAGCAATATTGTAAACAAGGCAATATACTTCAAACCAACTACTCCGAATGAAATAAAAAAAATTATTCACACTGTTTTTCAACACATATATAGTGTGTACTAACAAGTTCAAGTGTGGCTGGGCAATCAACTGGACCCAGAAGACTGGTGATGGAAATTAATAGATAACACTTTGGAGCCGATTCAAACTACTCCCGCCTGCTCCAAAAAAACTTCTTAATACTATTTTTGTAATTGCAGGAAGGGTTATTGTAAAAACTGTGGCTGTAAAAGTGTTGGATTATTTTTTTAAAAGTATGGAGCGAAGGTGAAAGGACAACTGTTGAAGTAGAATTTGAGGTCTTAATGAAATTTTCCAGAAATTAAAAATAATCCGTTTCGTTCATTACCAAATAGTACCATTTTTTCAATCCATACCCCAGTAGCACAAACATACTGAAAGGATATTGTTTCCACATAGTGGCAGAATATTGAAAACGACAGATTTTTTTGTTGGGACAACATTAAAACATTGGCACAATATTTAAGTATATTTCAAATATTGGGCCAATATTGAAACTTACGAATGGCCCAATGTTGGTAAAATGATATTGGAACATATATTTTTCTATTATTGGTAGAATATATCAATAGGATATGTAACCAATGTTGGGAATAACAATATTGGTGACATATGCTACGGACATATTTTGTCAGTAAAGCAGCACAAAAAATAGTATCGTTATCAATTTGGTAATATTGACCTATTATTTATCGTATTGATAAAACCTTACAATACAACATTTAGTGACAATCATATAATCAATAAATATATTTTATCTAGTTTTTACCGTTAAATTTGGAAAAATCTCATTTTCATTTTTCATCTGAACATCTGAATTGTAACAATATTGTGCAAAAACTATAAGACCGATTTTGAAGAAATTTGGTGTGATGGTTTACCATACTTAAAAGTTACATTTGGCCAAATATGAAGTTCCTACATATAAAATACGTATTTGAAATAAATTCGGTAAAAAAATCAGTTTTATCCCATTTTTTAGTTGTTTTTGGTATATTTGCAATAATAATAATTTTTTTGATTCGCAATCAGCTCTATTGTGTGTAGGTCTTATCTCTAAAACTTTTTTCCTCTTCGAAATTTTTCTAAAACGAATAGCTTCCGAGTGATATGAGCGAAAAGGGAAAAAACAATTGGTAATTGTTTGCAATTCTTTCACTATTTGTTTAATACAAAATTAAGCCCATGTTTTTGAACTGACGCATTGTGAAATTATCATTTCTAATAATATTTCGAACCCATTAAAGCAAAAATTTACGATCATATGAGATTTACCCAAATATAGGCATTTCAAAACAGATACTGCCTGGTCTAAAATATCAAATTAGCAAACATCTTACAGTCTTACATCAAACAATGATCACAAGAGATTATAAGGTCCCATATGTTAAATTTTATATATTTTGAACTAGGAATGTATTCTTGGTTACAAAGAAGAACTAATTTTCCAATTTGCAAAAAAGGTCATTCATAATTTGGGCTATCATTTAGAAATAATATGAAAGAATAACACATTCTTTAAATGAAGTAAGCAAGTTTAAAACTTTTTCAGTTATATTAAATATAAAAAAAATATCTACAAATATAATCTTTAAAAGTACGAAAATTATTCACAAGTAAAGACTGGACGAAAAAATAATGTCCCTCTTAATCATTTTAATGGCTGTATTAAATTTATCCTCTAAGTCTGTGTTACCAATTGTTTTTGAAGCCTGTACCATTTGCCTTAATAATTCCTCCAGCCGTCTCATACACCTAACAATAGAACCCTCAAAAATATCGGTCATATTGCACAAGTCCTTAAAGGAACTTCCATTACACCAAGAGAATACGACATCCATCAAAAAAGGCTTAAAACGTTCAACATAACTGTCCTCTTCTAAAGGTAGACGTGCTTCCGTACTAACTTTTGCAATTCTTCTTGCCAAATCCTTTAAAAACAGTACTTCTAAATAGAATTTGTACTACATATTTCCGAGTATTAATATAATTAGTCGGTAATTGAATAGCCATTTTGTAATAAAACTTTGAAAATACCCACAACATTAAACATCATATACATGAATATTGTCTCTAAGTTATTAGTTTATAAAACATTTTATGAGCCACAATGTAATAATCTCCATAGCAGGTTTATAGATTCAGTTTAAAAATAAAAACTCGAGGATAACTAGTGATGACAAATTTTAAGTAAAGTGAATTAGGCTGGTAAATTTATTGAGGATTTAAAAATAAATCAGTTTTCATTATTAAGGATAACTCAATCTACATGGATAAATCAATATTTTTACCAACCTGCATTTGTCGCAATGGCCCAGACAGTTCCTCAGATAACTTAGGTGTCTCTTGACTTTTTTCATCGCAAACAAAACAGCTCAGCAATGCACATCCTTGTGGTGGTGATAAATTTCCAAATACTCCATTGAATATCATTTCTGTGATTAATAATTCATCTGCACTAAAATGGAATTAAATTTTTTTGTAATTGTTTTAAAAAAATATGTAGTAATTTAGACTAAATAATTACCTGCTCAACTCACAAGCGACTCTGCCTTTAAGGTGTATAACATCAGTATTTGAACAATACCCAAGCCTCCGCAAAACCCTTTTGCGACATTTTAATTCGTCTAATTGCAGAACTGATTTTGCATCTAGTAGTTTTTGCCTTGCTACTTTCAGTTCCTCTCTGGTTACCACTTTCTTCTCATATTTAGTATACTCAGTATCCAGGAGACTGTTCTTGTGCATTGGATGCTCATACATCCTAAAATAAAATTAATTGTTTATAAACCGAAGCATTGAAAGTGTTTTCTTCAGACATCTGAAATTAGATATGTGTAACAAATAACATACTAACTTCTTTTCTAATAATTCTATTTTGTTAACAATATCGGCAAAGTCAGGATCCTTTATTTTCATATCGTCTATGGGATTTAACAAGGGTGGGCCTTCAGGAAAACGTTTCTTTACCTCTTTAACAGCCTTGTACATCCCTTTTCTACTATCCTTAGATCGCAAGTCATTTGGGCAATACAATCTCACAGATGAAATATGGGTCACCAGGGACGAATCCACACTTACAATCTCTACTTCGCCTTTCTACAAAAATGTTATCAATAAAGCCAAACAATCAATCTAGTCGTTTAAGAGCACTCATCAACACATAACTCTACAGACACAAAACCTATCAGTTCTTCGTTTTTTATCTCCTAACAATTTAAATTCATATTTCCAGTTAATTGGCCATATTAGTTAGGTTAGGTTCTCAACAAATTGTAGACGTGATAAAAATTCTGTTAGTGAAATAAGTTGAATAAATATTTTTTTGATATTTTATTTGACTGAGTGATCAAAAATTAATCAAAACATTATCAAAACAAAAACTTTACCGATTTTTGAGGACGATATTTGTATAAAAAACGTATGTTGTTCCTTGATCCAACGGTCCAGAGTGGAAGGGGTTTGACATGTTCGTTGAATTTTGCGATGTTGTCGGATGGTAAGTTATGACAATTATTTAATGTTATTATATAGGATTAGGGTTGCCAACCGTCCCGATATATCTGGATCGTCACCGTTATTGACCCTTCTGTCCCAACAAAACCTTTAAAAATCCCGATAGTTAATTTTTAATTGCGAGCGGAAATGTGAACGGATGAAAAATAATGAAGCCTGTGGTCGGTATTAAAGAATTCTGTTTTGCCAATCGACAACGCTAAATCGGGTCTAGTTAGAGGGCTATGGTTATGTTAATAAAATATTAAACACAATATTATGTTTTTGAGTTAGTTCAAAGACTTGTTTTTGCACTCTTATGTTGTGTAAATACTTGCTGCAAATTGGTTTGAATTACTATTCGATAAACATTTTTTTTCTCTACTAAAATAGGATAGGCGTCTAGTGTTTAAGATATGGCAAATTAATAGTGCACATTTTTTTTACTGAAAATAATGCCGCCAAAAAGAAAATTCCATTTTTCCGATATAGTTCCGATATAGTACTAGTATAGTAATACTAGTTAACTAGTAGAATAAAAGTTTACATTCTTAATTGAATTTTTTTTTAATTATCTTTTACCTAACAAGGAACTTTGATGTGACTACAGAAATGACTGCATTCTGAAATGGCTGTCCCAATATAAGTCGAAAGATTTATGGCAACCCTATACAGGATTGTAAAATTTAGATAAAAATATATATTTAGTAAGAATGAAATCTGGATCATTAATATAACAGGAAAAAGTGGTAAAACAGCAATATATGTGGTAACATCTATGAATTTGTATTTCTACTCGTATTCTAACCTCATTTTATTTTGTTTTATTTCATGTTTTGCAGTTTTCATAACAACTTGTCTTATTTTTTTCTGATTGCAAATGGGTGAAAATAGAGAATAATCAAACTGCCTTAGGTGATTTCTTCCTAGATGATTTAGATTTCCTAGGTGTGAGAATAGAAATTATTCTCACAAAATTGTACGAACTGTTTTTTTTTGTGAAAGTGTCAAATTGATGCTTCGAGTATTGACTACATCGAGAGAAAAAAGCTTGAAGAATGTGAAAGCAGTGTGTGTTTAAAGTGTGTAACCATAGAAAATAGGTTATTTTGAGAACACTGTTTAAACCTAACTGTATGCTTGTTAACAGGTAAAATTATATTTAATTTGGTACACATTATTTATTTTTAAGAAAAATCCCTCTTAGATTAATTTTAACTACCCCACTTCTTACTGCCCCAACTATACATCAGCGTTTACAGCAAGTGAAAAATGTTTGCTTGGTCTGATAATCAAATTAGTTTCAGGCACTAGCGCACTATTATTATAGCGAGGATTATAATATAAGTTTTTTGTCCAAAAATTTCCTAAAAACCTGGGCTGTGGTTTTGCAATGAAAATAAGCAGTTTTATTGTTAAAATAAGAAACTTTTAGGACAAAAACATTATAATCATCATTATTAGTGCCTGAAATTAATCTGAATATCAGATCTTATGTAGCTTTTTAACTATTTATAATAAACTAAAATAAATGGAACTATTTGCCTCTCACTCTACAACTTCCCAACCTTAAACAATTACAAAAAGTTAATTATGTATAATTATGAAGTAAGGAGTCACTTTGAAATAAACTAAATATCAATAATAAATTATATAATTTGCAGTCTGTTATAGGTACCGAATGCTCCTTATATTTTAATAAAATTTATTAAATTATGAAATTATATACAAATTATAAAAATATATACAAATGTGAATATTGCAGACAAAAAAATCACAATATAAAGATCAATTTTTGTTGTAGGTGAAAATTGTTGAATCCATAATTCTTTAATTTGCAATTTTATTAATTATATTTTCAGCCCCTTTTCAAATGATAAGCAGGGGGTAAGCAGATTAAGACATTTGAAATACTTAATCCCTTCCTACTTACAGATAAAAGGAGGAATAACATGTATAATACAATATTATGCTAATAATTGCTAATGGCTGTATTGAAATGAGGGGCAATAAAACATTTGCAACTTACCTGACTCTCAAGGCATGGCTTAGGTATGGCATCACCCTCCTCATTCTCAGAAATGACATGCAGTAAAATGTCTATTTGAACTTTTGTTATGGTCTTTGATTGCCCTTGTTTCCCTTTGCGGCCAGGTACAATTTCATGTACCTTTTTAAAATTCACCACTGCACCCCAGTCATATTCAGCATCCTGAGTTTTGATCTAAAAACATACATTTTTTTCTTATTTTCAATATAACTTAGAAACTTCTATATATCCATGCTATAAATATTTGTATACCTCATTATTATATTATTATAAAATAAATAGGAAAATATAAAAGAATAAATAGCAAGCCAAACCTTAAGTAATCTGCCAGGTTGCAAAAATGGTATAAGATATTCAGATTTAGTTAAATATGACCTAAATTGGACACCCAGCGCATCCAATTCCTGTCTAATATTATAATACGATGCTATTTCATCCTCCGATTTGATATCATAAGCATTAAACTCATTTAGTTTCTTCTCAAAATCTAAAAAAAAAAGAATAAATAGCGGACTTTTGGATTGTTAAGAAATACAAATTATTTTAAAGTGCAATAAACGCATAAGTATAAAACCAATGACACAATAAACATACTGAGTGTAAATCAAAGAATTACTTTATACTCAATGATTTTGATTTTTTAAATTATTGCATGGGCTACCTACTACCGGCTGACTAATATTAACCTAAATTATTAATACAGTTCCTCTTTCGTGAAAAACTAAACAGTTTCGTATAAAACAGGAAAATTTTGATTTATTTTGAGATTTAAAAAAATCAACTGTTTAAAAAGATTAATAGAAATAGCATATCTTCTTGATGAATTAATTAAAGTTGCAAAATTGAACATCCGTTCAACTGCAGTTGACGATGGCGAGTTTGTGCTATATCTTTTAAATATTTGTTTGGCTAATTTATAATCTAATGGAGCATTTCTATATTATTTCTTTTATTCTCCAAGTACTGTCATAACTCTAATTCCAATTTGATACGCAGATATATGACACACTTATTTGAGATGCCAGGCAAAACATCTAGACTGGTTCTAACAAGTTTTTTTCATGCTTCATCATCATGTGATGGCATAAAAAAGTAGTAAAATATTTTTAAAAGTAATTAAATTACACAATAGCTATTTATGTAACCAGTTGGGAAAAGTACTATTTTGTGTAACGAGCAGATTTCTGTGGAACGAGCGCTAGCGGGTTTCACAAAAGAATGCGAGTTACACAAAATAATGTTTGCCAACGTGTTTCATACAAGATTTTTTCTAATTTTCATCAATTTTATATTTTATGAGAAGAAAACTCTGAATTTTATACGTTTAAAAACAATCCAGTAGGTTGTAACGGTGTGACACTTCGTCACTTTCATAGCTTGTCAGGTCTAAATAACCTACAATGTAATGAACTTTACACAACTAGTTGTGTAATATTTTACTTTTCATAACTGGTTGTGAAAAGTAAGACGTTTCCTAACATCAAAGGGTTTGGAAGTCTCACTTTACATGTCAAAATTAGAAAATAGCTATTTATGTAACCAGTTGGGAGAAGTAATCAGTAATCAGACATCGAACGATATACACAGATTTGTGTAGTTTCGAGGGGCACCACAAAATGCCTTAAACAATGTTATCGAGCTAGAGGTGTACGTGGATGATAGTAAAAACCCGAAAACAAAGTAAGATAACCGACTACTAAGATAATCTAACTTATAACCACTGGCAGTGTAGGGGATGCTTGGAAGATGAGGAGACAGCAGGGCATGTTCTGATGAATTGGCCCGCTTTCCTACATACACGTATGCAATACCTGGGACAACTGATGCTGATGCCCAGGGACTTTAGAGAGCTATGTCCCAGCCGCCTAGTTGGCTTTATTAAGGCAACTGGACTGGTATAGCTCTCGAAAGGCGGGACATGACGGGCCCATACTGAGGCCTATACGTCAAAGGCTGAGCCCCCGCCAATCTCAAATCAATCAATCAACCACTGGCAGTTGTTGTAATCAAATGTATTTTATGTATGAAATAAGTAAGTAAATCGTTTATTTCAGAGGATAGTACAGAGTATAACATCTGGGAAATAAGTAAAAAAAAATGAAGAACCTCATATGCTCAATACACTATTATATAGGGTCTGAAAAAAAATATTTAAGTACCTACATATATTTAAAAAATATTTACGTAGGTATATATAAATATATAGATAATCGTTGAGACCAAACAATTATCTATAGTTTACAGATACTTATTATACAGATACCTACTTAATTTTTATTTTTTTTCAAAAGCTTCCGACTGGTTAATAACCCTTTAAAATATTAAGATGTCAAAAACACATTAATTTATATAATTTCGTTTCGAAGATAACCACAGTAAAGGGAGACGTTATAAATGCGTTATAAACGACGTTATAAATAAAAAAGAAATAAAGAAATAATCATAAATTAAAAATAGTTGATAATCAAGATAGGGTTGTATTTTCAAACTTAACCTTTATATTGATGAGGTCACAAATGCACAAATTAGAGGATATCCGAAAAAATGATCACCATTGAAGCTCCTAGACTACCTTGAAAGAAATTAGTTTTGTTTGATCTTCAACTTACCTTCATGTAGACCTGGTATGGCCGTTTGATTTTGAAACTGATAGAAGGACCTTTCCAGCATATATTCTGGGTTAATCTCTTCTACTCTGAGCAAGTTGAGGACCATATTATAAGTCAAGTGAAAAGCAGAGTTAATAGGGTCAGGGAGCCCTTTGACTATATTACGCCCCGCTGCAGGAGGTACTTTCTCATCAACCATCAAAATAACTATACCTTTGTCATCCAAACCCCTTCTACCCGCTCTGCCAGACATTTGAATATACTCTCCCGATGTAAGCTAAAAACCAAACTATATCATCCCAATACTAAAAAAAATATTTCAGTAAGTACCCATCTATACTCCTGACCATCAAATTTGCGCATTCCTGTAAAGAGGACAGTTCTTGCGGGCATATTTAAACCCATTGCGAAAGTTTCAGTAGCAAACAATGCTTTAATAAGCCCTTCTCCAAAGAGGATTTCAATAGTTTCCTTCAGAATTGGTAATAGACCTCCATGATGTATGCCAATACCTCTCCTTAACAGAGGTAAAAGGTTATCTACTTGAGGCAGATGCCTGTCATCTTCCGTCAAAACATCCATCGCATTGTTAAATACCTCATCTACCAACTGCTTCTCAGCAGCTAAAATTTGTACGCACCCTCAATTTATTTAATTCATGCAATAAGGCACAGGAGTTTTGTTTTGTATTCTTAGTGTTTCTAAAAACACCAACAAAACAGAAACTTGATTAGCCCGTTTGGTGGACTATTTTAATATATAGATCATTGCTTTTCTAACTTAATATATGTATCACCTTTGATTTCACTTTCGTTGATCAGAACTTGTAATACTTTAAAATTGAAAAAATCTCATTAAAAATTTATGTAGAGAACTTTTGTAGAAATGTAGAGCAAAAATAATGTAAAGAACTATTGTATAACCTATAATATTGGAGTAGGAAACCATAAAATGTAACACAACCTAATATCCCCCAGTGGCCGACTTATACAAATAAACTCACTTACTTGTATTGAAATCAAGCTTGGTCATTTGCATGGCATACACTTCACAATCCTTTTTACTGAAGCTGAAAACAATTACAGGAGCAAAATTTCTCTCCATAATCATCTTAACTACTTTGAAAATATCTGTCTGGGTAGGATCTTTATTTGATATGCCACCACGTCTACCCTTTTGATCTCCTTTGGCTGCATCTCCAGAAGTTTGTAATACACCCATGGCAGCGTTAAAACTATCGTCTTTAAATGTGCCCTATAACATTTGTTTTCATTTAGCAAAAATGGGATTAATCCTCACTACTCTAACCCATTTTCAGTATTATTAAGTACATACATTATATCAGTATTATCTTATAAAATAACTTGGAATTATTACCGATTCATCGACAACCATATGAATTCCACTGCCACCTGCTGGATAAATGAAATGCTGCAAAGGAGTCGGACGATAATCAGTGTATACAACATGACAAGGTTGTTGATGAAGATGCGCTACCCACTCAGCGAATTGTCTAGCATTTGGTATTGTTGCTGATAAAAATACAAAGTGCACATTGTGAGGAAGCAATATCAATGTTTCCTCCCAAACAACACCACGTTCTTTGTCACGCATATAGTGAATTTCATCGAAAACAACCCAACCTACTTCTCTCATTATTTCTGAACCTCGGTAAAGCATATTACGCAATATCTGAAAAAAATTAACTTACAGTATTTTTTTTTAATTACATATAACAGCAAATTCATTTAATAATGAATAAAAATATAAACTGTAGGGAGTAATACATTATAATAGTAATATTAACCTGGTATATAATATATTAATAGCCATATTTTTATATTCTCTAATAACCTCTTTTAGTTAAGTACGGTGGCAGTTGAAAACAATTTTATATATTTCGTGTAATTGTGGCTTTAAATTTTTTAAGTAATGTGTAGATTTGTAAATTTACTAATTTAATATGTCAAAAAACGTGGCATAGTAAATTTATTTCCATTCCATAATTTTAAACTATGTTGACAATTACAGATGTGGAAAAGATATGCATTGTAAATTATTTTAATGTTGGGTGGTCCATAAGTGGCTATTGCCAACATTTTCCAAGTTAGCAAAAGTTGCATATTGAAAATAAAATGGTTGCGAGTTGAGGATTTAGTATATTATCATGGGGGCGGAGCTGCAAGGAGAGGATTTTTGATAACTTGGTTAAGAAGAAACCCCTTTATACGGCTGCCAGCATATACTGGTATGTAGTTTTCTGCTTCCTTGTGGACAGCTAGACGCCGAATTAAGCAGAGCGATGTAAGTAATTATGCAGCTGCTAGCCTAGGTTATCTGACCGCAACAGAGAATCAAGGCTGCTCAACACCAAAAACACGGAAGAACTTTTGTTGGCCGTTGAGAACGTTTGGATAAATGTGAATGCAGATTACTGTCGAACGTTGGCTCATTCAAGACGGTTAGAGCAGTAATTGCTAGCAATAGAGCATCTGTTAAATATTGATTTTAAAATAAAATGTTAATTGATTTTATATGCGTTTTTATTTTATTTTAGCTATATTTTCAAAATAAGAATTTTACCGTTATGGATTTATTAGAATATTGTTTCTAATACCAAACTATAATCTAGACATCAAAACTATGTCATATTGAAAAGGAAAGTTATGTATCTGTACAGTCAAAAGCCACAATTACATGATGCTAAAATAACATCGTTTACTTTCAGCTACTTGCTAGTGTACCTACCTATGTGAATGTTTAGAAGGTTAAAAATAGATACACTAACATTTCTATATTGTTAAAGGCGCCTTTAGTTAAAATGGGTTTTAAAAGAAGTTATATACATACAGGTATTTTTACATTAATTGTATTGTAAAAATTTGTGAAAATTATAAAACAGGCTGCAAGAGGGGCACTTTTTGAACTAGGTGGCACCACTAGTTTGTTTTCAAATATAGGAATTAATTAATTAATGAAAATTACATTTATAGGAGCTGGTGCCATGTTGTAAGGATGTAGCATATTATGCAGATACTCCTGATTATAAACCCGAGTAAATATGGTGGCGGTTACGCAAGAAGATGATATTTTCTGAATAACACAATAATGAGACTGACATACCTTCACCATTTACCATAACCAGAAAGAGAGTTTAGGAATTGGTGAAATAAAAAAAAACTTGGTAATGGAATAAATAAAATATAACACATTTTTTGCTAAAACACATCAGTTTTAACAAAAATAAATGGATACACTCTATTGGTAGCATTAGTATTTTATGTATGCAAAAGGCAGTCTGCTTAATTAACACATTTGAACTCCTAAAAGAAAATTCGCTCCCTAGACAGAAGTGCCAGTGAAAGGCACGGAACTACAGCGAACATACAATATTTCCATAAGCGCTCTACAAAAATACAGAGCACAATTAATTGTATGTATTATGTATTCATATTTGCCACAAACATTTCAATAAAGTTTTCTGTGACATTACCAAAGTATTTAAATATTACTTGCTTTAGGGTTCAATGCTTTCATAGTATGACATATAAAACATAAATGTATAATTAAGAATTATCTTATGTATAATTTTTTCAATCCTTCAAACCCATCATGGAGGATTGGAGGATGATACTGTGGTTGAAATATGAAGAACGCAGAAGGACATGGAGGGTTCTCCTCTTTTACTTTTTCTTTTAAAATGTGATATTAAATATTATTCTTTTATCATAGATATTTAAAATAAAACCCGTACGACAAATATAAAAAATACTTATAATACTGAGTGATTAATCTGGAATAAATAACAAACCACACCACTGGACGCGTACTTTAATAGAAGCCACGAGTAAGATAGTGTGCGAGGGAGATGTAGAGAAAAGGTAAGCATAAGCGATAGCCACTTGCCCAGTGCAGTAATTGTGGAAATTATTATCTACTTATTTTATATAGTAAGTGCACTGTCATTGTGTTTAAATATTGGCAGGTGTGTTTTGTGCCGAAGTGCACAATCTTGTAAAAAAAACATTTATTATTTCGTGCACCAGCTGATGAATTTCTTTATTAAAATGGCAGATGGTGATTCCACTGAAAGGGTTGTGGCAAAAAAAATTCGTTTGTCAAAGAGTTTTGAACCTGATGCAATAATTGTTCGGCAGTGGACATGGTTTACAAACTGTACCTTCATGGCAGTTTACCTGTATTTACTGATTTCTATAAACTATACTATTTGGTGCTTGTAAAACTTTTGCAGCCACCCACGTCTCAAAACCGGCATCGCTCCCACGATCTTTTCAGGGTGCCCAAAATATATAATATAAATACCTTTTCAAAAAATGTGAAACAGTATTTTGTAAACATGTAGCCTCTAAATATGTTTATCAAGAAACTGTTAATGACTCAATTAATTTAATAAGTGACTAAGTTTAGATGTGAAGAGCACAAATATGATATCTCATGCATTACATTATTTTGCAATGAGAATGGGGCAATATTTCAAAAATGAAGGCAAAAAGAGTCTCTATTTAAAGAAAAAAATAAATTGTCTAAGCTGCAAAATAAATGAGGTCTATTGAAATGTATGTATATTACGGAAATTATTAGAGAATACATGTATAATAATGTTAATTGTTATTTCTTACAATAAATGTTTTGCGAAAAACGAAGAACAAAAAGAGTCTATTTAAAGAAAAAATAAATTGCCTAAGCTGCAAAAGAAATGAGGTCTTCTGAAATTGTGTGAATATTACGGAAATACATGTATGTTACTTTTTTTATATATGATAGTGTGGTTCTGAGTTACCGAGTTTTATTACTCTGGTCCTCTTACCATTTACCGCGGACACGTGGTCCCAGATAAATGGTAATGAGGACCAGAGTAATAAATCTCGGTAACTCAGAACCACACTATCATACATAAAAATTGTAGACTTTGCCACCAAGCCACCCGTAATAAATAAGATGGTTTGAAGAAAAGTACTCAAGTAAAAAGGAGGAATGCACAAAGGGGCCTAATGAGGCCTAAGTGCTGTAGTGGAAGTAAAACCACTACACTCCGACCCATATACATACATACACAAGCTTACCTTAAGATTTACCTGTGTAAATAAATACAAGAATACAATATGTAACTTGATCTTGACACAAGTACCTACTACGAAAAAACGTATGTGTACCTATTTCATAAAATAAATTTACATAGGTAAATCTCGCGGCAAGCTTTTCATCATATAAATTGCATAGTGTAATAAATTGATGGGTCTGACTTAATTTAAAGTTTATTTTCTTTTTTTTAGAGTACAGTGGAACTTCTATAACTCTATAACTTCTTTAACTCGAAATTCTCTATAATTCGAAAATGTCTTTGAGCATTTGAAATACACCTTGTTTTACATGTGATCTGACCTCTTCAACTCAAATTTCTCTAACTTGAAATTTCTGTAAATTGAAGAACTTGAACTGGTTTTACAATGTGGAAGTCTCCTTGCTCGAATTTTCCGAAATATTACTCTACAATATTCGGCATGACACATGGGCTTATACCTATGAAGTATATGAAGTTGCTTTGATGCATGCACATCAGATTAGGGCGTAAATATGTCATCAAAACGGAAATTAAAAAGTTTGACAATAAAACAAAATCTTAAAACAAGGATTAAAAAGAAAACAATGGCCGCCGAATTTGACATACCGAGTATATTGTCTACACTAATAAAAAATAAAACCTGCAGGTATAGAAAAATTTAGGGTAAAACTTCGTCAAAATTTAATTACAGATTTCTTTTCAAAACAATAATTTCTATATGTATCTAGAAAACACCCATGAAAAGGTTAAGAGAACTTAGCAAAAATAAACGTTTTTATAAAAACATTATTTGAAACTCACATTGAATTTGGACGCAAATATGCAGGTCTCACATTAAAGAGGCCTTTTGTGCAGCATTTCCGTAAAACAACCATACCATACACTGGCCATAGATATACGGCATAATTATACAAGTGTCCCTCTTAAAAGTTGATGTTAATAAAATATATTGTTACATAGGTATTTATATAATGACGTACTTAGGTAGGTACCTACCTATGCCATTTTGGCCGTGTCTACAGGTCCGCAAGTTGCGTACTCGTAGTCTATTTATCTAGGGTTCCGCAAGTCCGCACATGCGCATTATACCTACAGATTTTTAGGCAGGCCATGAAAACATGTCCGCAACTTGCGGAAACTTAGGATATGTGCTAACGTTCCGCAAGCTGCGGACACCTAGAAATATGAAATAGGGTTTCACAAGTTATGGATTGGCCTAAAAATTAAATTTAACCACGGGTCTGTATCTTGTGGACACTTTGTTTTCAAGATATATTTGTAATATTTAATCCTTCATTTGGTACTTTTTTACTATCACTACATATGCCCGATTTTCATGAAATTTTGCATACAGAGGTAGTTTTGCCCGTAGATTACGAATATGAAAGATTTTTTTTGTCGGCGAAGTTTCGTTTCTGAGTTATTCTCATCAGAGTGCGCAACACTTCCTAGCGCTTACACTCAATGGCCCCTTCTTTTTTCAAACACACTATGAACAGAAAGTTAACAATCCCTCATGTCACATACGTTTCTACACCAAAACCGGCCGATTTTGCATTATATTTATGTAAATACCTTGAAATATGCATTTTGTGCAATGAAAACAAATGCCGCCACACTACTGTTATATTTGACATTTCAAAATCAAGTGAGCACTTGGTTTCATTACCAAAATGTATATATCTATTTTAGAGAAAAATAATACAAAATCGGCCGTTTTTTGTACAGAATCTTTTATGAAAAGAAGGCTGGTTATGTTTCTATACTCAGTATGTTCGTAAAAGAAGGGGTCATTGAGTAAAAGCAATAGGAACTGGTATGCACTCTGAAGAGTATAACTCGGAAACGAAACTTTGCCGACAAAAAATGTTTCATATTCGTAATCTACGGGCAAACCTACCTCGGTATGCAAAATTTCATGAAAATCGGGCATATGTAGTGATAGTAAAAAATTACCCTTTATTTATTTATCTCTGATAAATTTTGGTATACAGTGTGTAAAAATATACCTAGGGTAACAATCTTTTAGTCTAGGAATAGGTCAAAGAGACACCAATGTGAATGGATGTTAAAAGTTTAAATTTTTTCATGATTTTATTTCAGATTAATTTTAAATTAGTTATTAAATAATTTTTTCTACACCCATGCGTAAAGTAGTCACTTTACGGCGTATTACTTTAGGGCATATTTTTGCCATGGATTTTAATGTTTTAGCATCTCTTTTGTATAGTTTTATAAACTGTTTTTTCCACATTATTTATGTAGTTTACAACTTCCTTATAGCTAATAAATGATTTATTAACTTTCAACACTTCTTCCTTATCACTAGAGGACATTTTTGCACTAGTTTTTAGGCCAATGGCACCTTGAGAAAAAATAAAACAACAGCTAATTTTTGAGGTTAGGATGTGATTGTCGGAACCATAAAAACCTATTTAATAATCGTCCACAAGTAAAATGCGCATGTGCGGACTTGCGGAACCCTAGATAAATAGACTACGAGTACGCAACTTGCGGACCTGTAGACACGGCCTTTTATTTTTATATTATGTATGAAAGTTTAAAACATAAATTTTCATCTATTCTTAATCAGCTAAATAAAAAAAAAATGAATCAAATTACCTCAGTAGTCATAATGAGGCAGGATGCACTTGGATTTATTGTTACATCCCCAGTAACTAAACCAACATCTTTAAATTCATCAAGAAATTCTCTGTATTTTTGGTTGGACAAAGCCTTTATGGGAGTAGTGTATATGACCCTTTGTTTATTCTTTAAAGATGTGGCTATTGCATATCTATAAATGCATATTAATGATTTTATTATCAATACTGAGAAACATATTTAGAATTATTGGTTAACATAAATATTTTGATTATAAAATTACTTACTCAGCTATCACTGTTTTGCCTGCAGATGTATGAGCAGAAACCAAAACAGACTGATTATTATCTACACATAGTATGGACTCTTTCTGAAAAGGATCCAATGTGAAGGGATACTTTTTTAATGGTTCACCTCTAGCAGGCTGTAAAGGTACATAAGGCTGACCTGGTGGACAAGCTACCTCATGTGTACAAGAATCTCGAGTATCAATAGTATGCACCACTATACGATTTTTTAATTCTTCAAAACTAAATACAAACAACTACAATTATAATTTAACACATAAAATAAAGGTATACATACTTAATATCTTCCACATCTACATCCTCCGCTTTATTCCGTTTGGCAACGATTTCGTCAACGTCATTTTTTCTTTTTCCCGCTTTGATGTAAACTTCTGAAACTCTGCATACAAAGGAGCCATTAGCGTGTGTTTTTGAGGTTAAGGTAAAGGCATACAAACCGCTTTGATATCTGTTCCTGTTCTGATGCATTATCATTTTTTGTTACATCACCTTCCTCGGCGGCCTCTTCAAAACACCCAAATAAGTCATCGATTGACTCTGCCATGGTTATTTGATTAAAAAATGATAAAAATTTTCACATTACACGCGCCAACAGCGGCACCACCGATTTGCGCAGACAAAAAGAAAATGGATTTCGCGTGTCATCGGAAATACGACATTCAACTACCGGTAAATTTATACCGCGAAAATTTAAAATAGGGATCCTAAAAGAAGGTCTGCTTAATATTAATTGTTTGGATCAGTTAATGTTAATAGTTAATATATAGGGTATAGATAAAGATAACATAGGTAAAAGGGTGTAGGTAAATGATATAGCGAATATATACAATATAAGCAATATTGCAACAAAAAATTATTTCCAATAATAATCACTAAAATTACACTTTAGCATGTAGCTAAAACCATTGTAATATAATATGGCAGAATAATATATTATTATATTACTCCATTACAATAAACTAGGACTAGTCCTGATGCATATAGGTAACTAGGTACTTGTCAGTGAGATGTGTATTTTTATATTCAGGATCAGGTTCTGAACAAATTATCTAGAACAAATTTTAAGCACGTTGTCCTCAAATAAAATAATTTAAAATTGATCGACATTATGTGATTACGTTACGAAGTGACGACTGCGGTGTATTAGGTACTTAGTTTGTGAACAAATAATAAAATTATTAAAATTAATTGCAGAATATCGTATACCTACACATACCTAGGTATAAGATAATGATATTATAGGTATCAATGGGTTTCCAAAATTCTAAATCAGGTAAAACATATATAACTGAAATACCTATGACTAATTGATAATTATATTGCGGCTATTATATCAAATGATCGCATCGTTGCGGTACCTAAACAATATAAAAATATTCTTGTGAAATCACATGAGATATTAATCTATGCACCGAGGTTCATGGTGGCTCCTTAGGCCATGTATATGTATCTTTGTTATATGGTTAGTCGTCGACCCTGTGAGAAAAATAATTGTGTTTTAGGGCAAGGGAAATATAATTGTGAAGAGATTATAATTAAGTAAAAAATAAAGGAAAATAGCAAAAGCTGGGGGATTCAATAAAAAATCCTGGATACCCAAAATATACACTGTACCGCTAGGGTAAAACGGTTCACTTTAAAGATCCGACGCATCAGATCTGAACCTAACGCATCTGAACTTAACTGAACCGGCTCACTTGAACCGTTCATGCTAACCAACTGTAACACTATTAACACTAACAACTAACAAACCAATATAGGTAGGTACTTATAACTGATATTATATAATAATATATATCCCCTTGTAGGGGATATAAATATATGTTTCCACGTTCCGTCATAAACAAAGACACAAGCTTACTTTGTTTTTCACAAAGCTCACATTGCTGTAAAATATCAAAGGGTTGCTATCAGGCAAGAAATTTTTGAAATAGTTCGCGAGGAATTTCAGCACTTTATTATTGTATGGAAAGAAATGGTGAATATTTTGAACACTATAAAATAACATAAATTTATTAGCTAGTTATTACCTACTTGTTTTTAAATAGGTAATTTTATAAAATCTCAACAAATCCCCAAAAAAGATGCACTGCTGTATTCGCCATGAAAACTTCTTTTTTATGATGTATAAACACGTGGGGTAGTTCCATTTAAGATTTTAAAATTGGGGTTGCTAGGGGTTAGGGGGATGAATATATCAAGTCACATTGACTGTCAAAAATGTTCCAAAACAAAAATCTACGGCGGCGTTCATTCGTTCGTTATGTTCAACCAGAGACAGACATATTAATTGGAATAAAACTGAATGGAGGATCCGTTTATATTATTTTTGGGAACCGGTTCGTGTCGTTGAACGGTTCAATACTGCCATCCGGATCTTCCGAACGGGTCGCTCGCGAACGACACAACTGGACTATATCCAATAATATAATATATACATACAACCGTAAACGACATTAAAAATAAAATTATTACATGTTGATGTTAATTTGGGCAAAGTCACAATTTTTCCAACTTTGAGTAAACTGTGCATAATATTTTAGGTACCTATTATATTATAATAATACCATGGAACCTAATATTACTGGGGCTATAATATAATATCTGGTGTCTAATTAATATGTAATTATTGGGTACTGGTACTATGCATACCTACGTGATACCTATAGTTATAAAAGATTAGATTTATACCTATATGTACCCAACGATTATAGATTAATCGTTGCATGTACCTACGAAATTCCCCAAATACCTATAACCTCCAATTTATTTTTAAATATTTTCAACTGAGAAATACTGTGTTGGTGCTGGTGCCTTGTCAATGTGAATGTTTTGTGGCCTGTATGGGAACTGGGAACATTTATTTTAGAAGTAATTTCCACATCAGCAAATACATTTTATTTTTATATTTTTCCCTTTCTAACATTTTCCAAACGATAGGTAGATATGGTACCTAGAAATTGTCTATAAACCTACATAGAAAATGGATGGGCCTAGCCAAATTGGAGAATGGAGAAAAATATCTATCTTAGGTTCAGGGGCCTTTGGTGTAGTAAGCTTGTGGAGGCATAACACTAGTGATGATTACATCGGTAAGAAACCTTTGTTGTTACGTAACAACAGTAACAACACTTCTAATTGTTTTTAGCAATAAAAAAATGTAAATTTCAAACACACACAAGTCTAACACAAAAACAGAAAGAAAGGTGGAATAATGAAGTTGAAATTATGAAGAAAATCTCCCACATAAATATAGTACAGTATAAAAATATACCTCCTGAATTGAACGCTGGTATACTTAAACATAATCCGACTAAATTACCTTTACTTCCCATGGAATATTGTCGCAAAGGAAACTTGAGACATATATTAACGAAGCCTAAAAATATTTGCGGGTTGCAAGAAGAGGACATTCGTTTAATTTTAGAAGATGTATGTAATGGCCTCCAATATTTACATAACTTAAAAATTACTCACAGAGATATAAAACCAGATAATATAGTACTTCAACATTGTGAAAATCGCAAAGGCAGTGATACTATTTTTAAAATAATTGATTTGGGTTATGCTAAAGACATAAATGATACTGTGGTAAGTTTTGTTGGAACTTTACATTATTTAGCTCCAGAAATATTTGAAACGGAGCAATATAACCATAGTGTAGATTACTGGTCTATGGCTATTATGACTTTTGAGATAATTTGTGGTGTTCTTCCTTTCCTGCCTCATCTGCCACCGTTTGAAAGGTAACCTAACCTTACTTTTGCAATTGAGCGTTGTGTAAGATTATTATACTATGTTTATCAACATTGAAATACCTCATTCTTATTGCTATTCTCCAGTAAATCATAAATGATCAACTATAATGTGAAATACTATAACTACAATAATTGTAGTATTTCATATTAGATATGAAATCATATCTGATATCATAGGTACCTATAAAAAATATTATTTATCTATAGCCGGAATTATATTTTAGATTTGAGAGAATTAGAAAAAAAGCACCAAGCGATATTTGCATCTACTTATCATACTCAGGAAATGAGACATATTCTTCCGAAATTAAAAAGGAAAATTACATATCAAGCAGCTTCCAACAGAACATAGAAAAATGGTTAAGGCATGTTTTACAATATGATGCGAGTAAAAGATCAGAGAACTTCCCAAACAATATCAAAGTATTTGATTATTTAAAAATAATATTAAACAAGAGGATTGTTACAGTCTTTTCAGTTCATAAACTAGAATTTTATTCCTACGAAATAAATGAAGGCACTTTATTGAGCACGTTAAAAGATTGGATATCAAGAGACATGAATGTTTCTAAGAATGATTTAATTTTCATATTCCACAATAATGGCATGAGACATGTGGACTCTACACTTGTAACAGATATTTTAAAAAATGATACTATTGTCTATGTATTTAAAAAAGGGGTTTTAGTTAACAACTCTGTGACATATAATTTTCCGAAACTTTTGAAGGAATTATTACGTTCTGCAATAAAATTTGATATGAAATATATCAAACAGTTGTATGCTCAAACCATATATTATGTAACTACAGAGGTAAATATTATACAAACTTTTAAAAAGAGTTTTGATCTCTTCCTAAGTAACTTACAACAGTTTCTAAATGATTTGAAATTCATTACTGTGGATACCTCCAAGAACATATCAAAACTGTTAGTCAAAATTGAATGCTATAATACGATGAGAAAAAATGATTGTCGTGAGATAGACTCACTAAGTAATAATCAGAGATATAAAGACTGCTTAATCCATTCTCGGAGATTATTTGATAGTTTGGAGAGAACTATAAAATATTTTAAGGAATTTCAAAAGAAGACAGGAGTTATCACAAAGCGCCTGCAAATTTTAATACGTTTTCTACCAGAAATACAAGAGCTTCTAAAAAATTGCAATGTGGAACACCAGTAAGAATATTACATATATCTAGCTAGTATATATCAAATCATATGTTGCTTTTAATTTTTAGGTATACTGAAGCTGTGACTCTAATAGAGAGAACTTCAAAGAATAAAGGAAGTAACGGAAAAACATTTACCTCTGAGATTAAAGATATTCTATCAGAAACCATTAAAATCAAAGACAAGCTGCTATGTAACAGAAGATTCAGAAGTTATCTCAGGTAAAATAAACATAATTTTTCAAATCGCAGTAATGTATAAAACAGTTTTATGATAGTTATTTTTTGTAAATAAATGGCATAAATTATTATTGCCTTGATTATGGCTCAGAAATTTTGAAAGAAGAAAATTTGGTTTAATAAAAAATGTTTAGTGCCTTTTTGCTATTTGCCACTCAATTGCAAAAACACTGATCACCATAAAATATTTTTGCTACTTTCACTATGCATGATATTAACATGATATTTTTTGGTCAGGATTAATTGAATGCCGAGTTATCCAATTAATCCTGACCAAAAAATATCATGTTAATATATAAAAAAAATGCAATGGATTACATTTAATAATGACAACTGTACTATAATAGTATTTTATACAAGTGGATAAAATGTTTTTTTAACAAGTGGGATGTTTATAGTACAATGCGAAGGCGAGTCGAGTACTATAAATCACACGAGTTAAAAAAAACACATTTTAGTCTTATTAAGCATATATACCCTTTTTCAGCTATCTTGCGGTGTGTGTATGCATCAATAATTTACACGTTACGTTTGTTGTTTTTAGTCACTTTCTAGGTGTATCAGCATGCAACATATGTTGAATCAATAAACAATTGACGTCTCATAGAGTGCAGTATAATTTCAGCCATGTTAAGTACTAACGCATGTCTTAGAATTTTCGGAAACAGTGTCAGTCAAAATGATTGAAAACAATTAATTATTTTAAAAGTCAAATTTAACATCACATTGATAGTTCTACATATTAATATATTTTCAATAATGTCTTAACTGTACTATTGAAAAACAGAGCCAACAGTTCATAATAAACCTCCTAAAATAATACTTCAAGAAAATAATGGACCCTTGCTACCATTACTTCCACCCATCAGAGAGTTAAGTTAGCCTTAAAAATAAGTTTAAGAAGCATAACCCGTATAAAGGAAGGGTCTACATCTGGTAAACCTCTTAGTACTCCAGAAAAAATATGCAACAGACGTAAGTTAAAAACGAATGATGTTCATATTGTGAGTCAAATCAGAAATTCGTAATATTCTCTATACTATAAAAGAAGAGAAAAAATATTACAATTAAAACAGTTAATGAAATAGTGAAGCAAAAGACAATCTTAGATGTTTTAGATACGAGTCTGTGGTGTATTTTAAAGAATATTGGCTTTTCTTTTACAGAGGAAAATAACAGACGTTTCCTTTGTGAACAACCTCACATCGCAAGTAAGAGAATAGCTTTTTTACGAGAATATAAATGGGTATCTGACAAAATTATAAGCGGATATCGGACGCAATTTGTGTACCTTTACGAAACATGGATTTTTGCGAAAGGAGGATTTAAAAGAACATGGCTAGATAACAGTGTAATAAGTTGTAAAACAGACTACACAAGCGTTTTGTTGTGCTACATACTGGAACTAGGCATGAATTCATACAATGCTTCATTAATTTTTTTCTACGAAGTCAAAGACTACCACGATTCAATGGACCAAAATGAAGATATGGATCTAGGAAAAACTGGTTCCAAATCTTACTGAGCCCTCAATAGTGGTGATGGATAATGCATAGTTTTTTTGAAGAGCCATAGTTTTCCTACCATAGTTTTTTGGAAGAGCCAATTCCTACTGCTTCCTGGAATAAAACAAGACTAAAAAAATAGCTTTCTTGTAAAGGCATAATATGTTTGAAAGATGATCTGAAAATTTAAACTTTTAAATTTATGCAACCAGCACAAACAGATCCTGAGATATGCCCTAGATGAACTTCTAAAAAAAATATGGTCTTATCATTGCCAATATAATCCAACAGAATTAGTGGCATCTGTAAAGATTATTATGATCGACATATTGGTGAAGCCGGTTACAGAGACAAACTAGTTTTAAAGATGTGGCAAAAGGCTTTTGGATCAAATTACTCCAGATATTTGGGAAAGTTGTGTTAGACGTGTAGAAAATATTGGGAATGTAAATTACGTTACGATGAGTTTGTACCGTTAATTATTAATTTGGGTTCAAGATCTGAAGACGATGATAATGATGACGATGGTGATGATAACATTTAATGATTATCGTATTTATTCCTTTCTAATATTTCCATTAAATAGTTCATTTGTTTTATTAAATACACGTTTTTACTTTAATTTATAAGTCATTTACAAATTATTAAATAATCGGTTTTGAGATCCCAATAAACGTTGTCTATATTTTACAATAGATGGGGTTTTCCCGAGAGTAGGTTCTTCATTAGTTTTTTTCATTTTCATCTACGGAACACCGCCACGTTTCTGCTCTAGCTTTACATTTATGTGTTCAGCACTTTAACACCTGCTATCTATATTCACTGAAACATATCAATACCGTCAAATTGCGCCTGCTTTATTCTTGTGCCGCTTTCCTAAGAAATCGGGATGCGCAAATTTTCTAAAATATCGATGTTGACATCATTCTGGTACACGTGATGATTATTTTGAATTCACTCGACTTCGCTCAGAATATCATTATATCCAGACTTTGCTACCAGAAATTTGTAGAAATTTAGAATAAAAATTCTGGAAATCTGTTAACTCCAAGCGCAGTAGTGAATTAAACACTAGTGAATATCACGATTTCTGGAAAGTAAATTACTTTAACACCTATTTACAAAGCTGGTAACCATGCTGATGTATGTAATTACAGACCAGTATTCAATACTTTTTGAAAATCTTAGTTTACCTCCTTACTGGGTAGTACCATCATAGAGTATCTGTAAGGCACCTTGGCGAGGTCCACTCAATATACACACACTTTTCCAAGGTGTTTGACAGAGTTAACCATCCAGTGCTAATGAAAAAGCTTGAAACTCTCGGAATAGTTTGGTAATAGTTAATAATGGGATAGCCAGCTATCTTTTGGGTGATACGTCTCAAATTATCAAGATCAACAATTTCAGATCAAAGGAAATCAAAATTCCATCCGTGGTACCTCAGCGGTCACATTTGGGACCTCTGTTGTAGAACACTAGTTTCAAATACTCGAAAATTCTTTGCCTTGGTGACAACTTGAAGTTTTACTTAGCGGTAATTTACCTAAGATTTTAATTACCTAAGAGAGCAAAATATTACAACATAATAATATTTGCGGTAGTAACAGGGAATTCAAAATCGTAAAAGACACACAAAATTAGTATAAATGCAGTCAAATTAAAATAAAAAGTAAATACTTTAAAACTGGAACCAAAAGAGGTTAATAAAAAGTAATATGGGTATAAAATTGGGTAATAATTTTAGGCAAAAAAGTTCCAAAACTTAATTTAAAAAAATACAAACGGCCTGATATTACTTCACAACCTACACTTCAACCTACTTGTTTTGTGTAGTCCCAAGTTTTATATTTTATCAGTTAGTTTCTCATGATTGTTTTGTGTAGTGCAGAATTTTATATATTATTAGTTTTATGTACCTATACAACTGAGGTTGGATTTGATTTTATAATAAGTTTACAATTATATTAGGCAAGGCCCATTAATATATAAATAAATAAAATAATGGGTATGGTGAAGGGTATGGCTATAAACTATAATCATGTTTAATAGTTAATAATGTTTTACATTTACTGACAATAATATATGTGGTTTTCCTCTGTATATCGATTCTAACATTAGATAAATTCTATATAAGGCGGCCAGGCAATCAAAGCTGGATATATTCTGCGACAAATCCACTGGCCCACTGACACTTGTTGGGGGTTGTGGCCATTTCTACCGAGGGGCGGCGAGGACACATGTCCACGAAGGCCCTCATACGTGAGGGGGAGGTTAAAAATATCAAAAAACAGTGTTCACAGAATCACATATTTAGCTAAAAATCTTGTTATTGCTAATGGCTTGTATCTTTTATATTTGTGATAACTTAAGCCTGAAACGTACCGACACTACCGACCGATATGGATTATGGTTATTGGCTTTGGTTAATTGGTTAAAGTTCCCTCTAAAACCGCGTTATAGAAATAAAGAGCAACATTTCTTCAATGTGGCGCATTTTTATTTTTAATATAAAAGATATCTACCTGAACCTGAAAATCGTGGTGTGGCCTAAACTAAAAATTAACAAGCACTCACATCTCACATACCTAACTCACATAAAAAAAATATTCGGTAGTTGTATTCGCACTACTCGCAGTTCGCAGTACCTATATTTATTTCTATGGAATAATTCCATGACATTCTGATTCAAAAGACCGCCAAATGACCACATGGCACCGTCAGAGAACAGGAAAGTGCCTGTTCTCTAGCACCGTTCACATCACAGAATATGAAACTTTGGAAACTTTTTTGTATATAATGGCACCGTTATATATATCGTCGTTTTTTCCGACGCGATATGTAAGAAGGTAATTTAAATTTACTTACTTGTTTTTGGGTCAGAGATAAAATATATAAAGCTACGTTTTACGTTTCCACCACAGGCACCACATGAACTTTTGTGTTACTGCTTGTACCCTATAATAAAGCTACGTTTCCACCAGTGATTCAGGAACTTTGTGTTACTGTTGCTTGTTCCCGAGAATGTTACATTTTCCTTCGTTTCTGTATATATCTAAAAACCAATTAAAAAACAAATTTTGCACCCCCAACCCCCGTCAACATATTATTGAAAATTGCACCAGCACAAAATACACTGTAGATAAATAAGTAATCCGCTTTTTTATAAATTGGCACAATTTGGAAATTTTTGAAGGGTGGGCAAAAAGTGTAAGGGATGCACTGCCTATCGATTGTTTTTCACCACTGTTTATGGGTCCAATTAGCAGGAAAAATGGTTGATAGACATTTTCCCCCATAATTCCGAAAATTAGGTGGAAAAACATAACATTTTCAGTCGCCCAAAAAAAAACCGGTTAATATAGTTTTGACTGTGGATTGGATTTTGGTACTTTCCCATCTGGAAAACATGAATATGTTTTGAAGGGTTTCCACATCTCGGGCAGAATTTTTTTTTTAAATTGCTTATTTGTCCATAATTTTGGACCTCGTGGACCGAATGCAAAAAAAATAGCACTGGGTTTCTGATGAGCCCCAGAATGCAATTTTTTAGTCGACGGACAGGTTTCACATTTCGTCCATTCGGAGTGACCTTGTATGACCCCGAATGTATGACCCCGAATACATTCTACAGATCACGACAAATAGCAACACTAAGGATATCGAGTGGTTCAAGGGACCCTTCCGGATCATCTATCAAGGACGTCCACGGCATCTCGGAGTTTCTTGCATAACAGCCTTTGGCTATCATGGCTCATCATGGCAGCAAGGAGAAATATTTGGGCAACAAAAAGTTCCTCAAAGATCCACCGCGCGGGGAACGTAGTTTAAAAGTGGGTTTAATTTTCTTTCCTTCTTAAATAGGGAACATTCCCATTTATATGCATAAGGATATTCTACCATACTGAAAAATAAGATATGAAAAATATGACGCCTTAATTCCCAATAATAAATTTGTTATAAATTATTAAAGTCTCGCGCGCGGGCACATCGTTTCAAACAGGTTTAAAGTCGTGACGCCACAGGCTACAATTTACAAACGACGAGGAGACCGATTCGGTCGGCTACGGGTGATCCTAGCACTCGACCGCTTGATTTCATACTTCATATAATATTGTAGTTGGTGATGTCACAGCTAGTTTCGGGCCGCTTCAATTTTATCGCTGTTTAGACCCTTCGTACTGATCACGCAGAATTAGAAACCTTGTTTTCTTTTGAAGTACACGTTTTATTACGACGTTACGCTATGTTTTTTAGTATTATTTTTATATATAAAATTTTAGTCATGTTCCCTATTCTTACCGAACCATTGCTATTGCCCTATGGCTATTTCATAGATGTTATTATATACTGACACTTATTGTACTTTTAAATTTATATTTTCCTTTTCGCAGTGCCATGGGAAATGTGTATCATTCTATTGAGAGCTTACATTGTTGGATAACAGAATTTAAAAAACACATTTCCGATTTATCAATGTCCTTTGAACAATGCGAAATAGCACAACGAAATATGTTTTTAAATGCTGCTAGGGACCGTAAAAATGCGGGTATGTACCTATACCTAATGATGAAATAAATCACATTATGTGTATATAACCATATTGTGTGTATCGATATACCTATACATAATATGTACTATTTTTTTAAGAGCAAAATATTGAAGCTACAGAAAGATTATTATCTGGAGAATTATTCAAACTTCCGATTAGTTACCTGATTATGGACAACCATAATTTAAGACAGCAGTGAGTGATTTTTATTACTGCATGCGTACTTATGTGTGTACCTACCTACTACTTCTAATGATGAGCATAATAAACTGATCAACAAAATAAACGTCACACTGCCAAATTTGCTCTGATTTTGGAACAGAATAAATCTGGATTGCCGCCGCCTATTTAGTATATGTTTGAAGTGTTAGCTAGCACAATGTTTTGTCTGCCGGTCCTTGTTTGTACCTTGTTTCATATAAAGTTTCTACAGGGCGAAAAATAAAACAGTGCTAAATTTCTGTAAATGCCGAAATTTCAGTCCCATTTCAACAAAAAATTTTTTTCTGGATTTCAACATGAATGTCATAAATTAGAACCTCATATCTCGAAACGGTTTTTGCGATTTTCGTTGATTTGCCTTATTTACACAGTGACCGCAAAAACATCCATTTTTGGCCTTGCATTGATAACTTTTTTACTCGTGAACCGACTCTCAAAATCCAGGCCTCATGTTGAAGCTAAAACTGCAGTTAATAAAGCACGATAAAAATAATCGACTCCAGGCAAAGTTTCAATATACAGGGTTGCATCAAAGTTGAACCAAATCTGCATAACTCGCGAAACCTAGTATTCTGAGAGACTTCAATTAACTAAATAGGCGGCGGCAATCCAGATTTATTCTGTTCCAAAATCAGAGCAAATTTGGCAGTGTAACGTTTATTTTGTTGATCAGTTTAGAATAAATAATAAATAATTATGTGATATTTTTTTTTAGGTTGGAGATAATCTTATCCAAAAGCATTTTAGCTCATAAACATTACACAGAATCAGTCAACAAATATTTTGTGTTGTGACGAATTTCTCTTTGTGTATCCATTATAATGCAGGTATTTCTATTAATTAGGTATAATGATATGGATTTTTTTATTATAATATTATTTTTATGTTTGTCAAAGTTTTGTTTGTATTATATTTATATTATATATTTAATTTTATGATTTTTATTTGTTTTATTAAATATATGGTGGAATTTTAAAAATTTTTTTCATATATATATATATATATATATATATATATATATATATATATATATATATATATATATATATATATATATATATATATATATATATATATGAAAAGTAATCTTGTGTTTGTAGCATTTCATTACATAAGAGAAATAAGCAAATAGACGAATAATAAGGAAGACACACTTACCAGTTCTATATCTGGACATACACATGGAAACGAACCACTTAGAGGTTGTAAGAAGTTCTTTCACCTTCATTGAGGACCTCATTGAGGATCTTCAGAGTGATGTACGATTTGTTTCATTGATCATTTATTTTATAATTGAATTTAAAATATTAATACTCCAACACTTGCAGTAACATTTTATGATATCAGTTTTTGACGGAACTCAAATTCTTAGAATACACAAACCTAGTCTACTATTTATATTTCTTCTATTTGAACATATTATATATTATATATAAGAACATTAGGCATTCAGTTATCCAGAAGATGTTAAACTTTAAAATGCATAAAATCTATTTAAAGCAAATGTAAGAATAATTTAGTGACGTAACCCAACTTAAGAGATGTAAGAGAGTATGATTTTTTGCCTGCTTAAATAGTGTGGAGTGATTCATCACCAACATATGGACGGCTCAGGGAGATGAGGTGCGAAGGAAACGAAATTCCATAGGCGTATCATTTTAGAGAAGGCATTTTTGATCATTTTCAGTTCTCCTCCTCTCATATTTGGTCGCTTACGATTGTAATTATTGGCAACTACTCGCATTCGTCGCTTCCATCTCATAAAAATACTAAACACTCGCGTATAACACAATATTATAATTAATTTATATCGCGAATCAACCATACACAAGACAAAATGAAACGTCACTGTCGCGCCAAAACATACATGCATGAAACAGCGCATGCGTCAATATATCCACGGAAATCCGGCGTCTTTACCTTTGACCAATGAAATTTAAATTAATTTAGAACCGCCTAAACCTCACCAATGAGAGCGGTAGACCCGGTTACTAATGAGTTCTGCCCACCATTTCTATAAAGTACATAAATTTGCACACTAAGAAATTATGTGATCCATTGCAAATAGGCAGATCGTTCAATTGTGATGGTGGTGTGATATTATGTATGAATCACTCCACAGTATTTCGAAACCGGGGTAAGGCAACATATTAGAGGGGTTATTGGTATAGGGCCGTACGTTTCCATGCGAAAAAATGTTTTTCAAGGCTATATACTAGGTATAAGTATCACTCGACACTACTTGACACTCACTTTGATGTTATGTGAGCTAAATTATCATTAATACAATGGATAAGAGGGTTAACTAACTTCTTACTGCACTTCATTACGCGGATAAAGGGGTTATGTGATTTTAACTCCTTTTTTCAGCAAATTTTGTAAAGATTGTGTCACATAACCCCTTTATCAAGTACATATCTCCTAAAATACCACAGATTCTGTGAATTTAAAGGGTTTTAATGTAATAGATTCTATGACTCTATGGTAGTTGTTGTCTCTGCCTATGACCAAACGATGAGTCACGAAATTCAAAATTAAAGTCGGTAATGTCGGCATTGCTATACCTGTCTATTGCTGAATCCGTTTGCTGTGCGAGAAAACTGCAACTGCGGGGACCTGGGGAGTCCATTCGCTGCTCCCATAGATTTCCAAAAGAAATCTCAGGTAAGAAAGGTGTGGGATTAGAAAGTGTTATAGGAAGCATGTATTTAATCCTGATAACCAACGGATTTGCAGTAAGTAGGTAGGTACTTTTCAAAAAGAAGATTTTTTAAGATTTGTGCCATGCTATGTATTTGCTATATATTATGGCGTGATATTATAATATGTTTTTTGTCCCAAAATTTTCTTATAAACCTGTTCTGTGCGCTTACAACGAAAATATGCATTTTTATTGTTAAAATCACATTATTTTCATTGCAAGCGCGCACAGAACACGCTTATAAGAAAATTTTGGGACAAAAACGTATATTAATCAAGACTATAATAATAGATAGTGCATGCACCTAATTTGATTATCAAATCTTATGTAGTTTTTTAATTATTTATACTTCACCAAAATAAATGCATTATTTTACATAAATAATGCATTTTTAAAATAAACATAAAACAGTAAAATCTGCACTCTGCTGCCAACCCTCCTTGGCTTTATTATATTATTATTTACAACCACATGCACACAATATAACACAGATAAGTAAATTAAAAATATAATTTCTTGCTTCTAGTCTTATTATAAGTATAACTAAAAAATGCATATAAATTTAAAAATTTCTAATTTTTTTAAATTAAAATCATTTGTATATATTTCATAGGTCTAAAAAACAATTTGGGTTTGAATTGTAGATAAATATGTATAAAGTTTGACGCATAATAGATTTAAATACTAAGAAACTCCCAAAACTTATTATTATCAATAATCGTCGAGTTACGTCACTCTGCTGCCTGGGGAGAGGACTTATCTACACCCGACGAAAAAAGGCGGAAGCTTTCGCTTACAATCTCGAGCTGCAGTTGTAGAGAGTTCGACCCGCCAGACGAGAGAGGACCACGTAGACGAAGGGAATCTAAGGGCTAGGCGGATAAGACGACACCCAGGCGAGGACCAGATCCGACCAGCATCTCCAGAAGAGATCATCGGTATTCTGGCCCACATCAACGTACGGAAGGCACCTGGTCGAGACGGGATAGGAAACCGAATTCTCAGGAAGCTCCCTCGTAAACGAGCCAGGCCACACTTGTGGCTATTACAAATGCTATTTTGAGGCTCCGGTATTTCGTATTTCCCCTTCAGATGGAAAAAGGCAGATGTGATTTTCATCCCCAAGCCCGGGAAGGACCACCATGGCCCTCTACGCAGACGACACCGCCATCCTCGCCAGTTCTTGGCAAGCGAGGCAGGCTACCCGCTATACCTGCAGAAAGCCGCTTCGCTTCTCGGGGACTGGTGCAACCGATGGAAGGTGAAAATCAATGCGGAGAAGAGCAAAGCAGTGCTGTTCCGGAGGGTTCACAAGCAGAGGCCAAAATGATACGTCGCTATGAACGACGTCAACATCCAGTGGGAGAACAACGTCAAGTACCTTGGCGTGCCCCTCGATCGAGCTCTGACATGAAGGGATCATATAGATGCCACTTCGAAAAAGGCAAAGTTCACCCAAGCCCTGTTGTCCCAAATGTTAGCCTGCGACCACAGATGAGCCTGAAGAATAAGACGACCCTCATCAAGACCGCCTTACGGGGTACATAGATATTAGGGGTAAAGAGCGATGGTACCGCTGGGCCCCCTCCTATCGAGGTCACATCTTTAGCCAAGAATATTGGCGCGTATCATGAGCATTTGTGAATAAGTGTCTATGATCTAACTACAGTCTACAGTAGCAGACCACCCCACCTTTTTTGTGACAGTAGCACAGATCTCTTCTGTGATAGTAGTGTCCCGGAATACGGAAATCTGTGATAGTGTTCTGTTTACGTTTAGTGGGTAAAATCACAAGAACCTCTTGGGGTAAAATACAGACCCATAGAGAACTTCATATTTAATACATTTTCTATGCAGTCACTCTAGGAATCAGTTCTGATCAGTATAAATATTTATTTTCTGTCCTAGGAATCAGCGAACAGTGTCTGTTCCCTCCGAGCTTTTAATGAAGGATTCGTATTTCGTATGTACCTACCCACCGAGTTCTGTTCTAAAGTTCTAATACTCGTATATGTCGATGCTCGTAACCGCAGATAGCATTCGTCTAATAATAACTGATTCTTGTAATATAAAGTATTGTATTAAAATGATAGCAGGTATTGAACAAACAATCAATTACCAATTACTATTATTACCAACAACACGCGATTTTACAAAAACTGAAGGTCACAGCAATGACATTTCAGACATTTGTTAATTCTGTTTATGTCAAAATTAGTACAATATTTTAGGTTACATTTTACATTGCTCTGTTAAGGGCTTGTGTGCGTTATCAATAACATACAAAAATGGTTTTAAGAAGAGTTCTACATTATGGACAGTTGAATTTGATAAGATCATATTGCAAACAAAAAGAGTATGTGTATTGGACAAGTCTATGATGATAAACTCATAAATTACTTAATTTTTCAGGACTCAAACAGGCCGCCAAAATAAACAAGCTGCCAAAACTAAAATACCAATAATTGAGGAAACTGAATTAAATATTCCAGAATCATTTAGCAGGCAAGGAGATGATGGAACCTCAAAGACAATTGACGGAAATATTTTGCCAAAAGATAGCCAAATTTTTAATGCCATTGGTGCCACCGAAGAACTGTTAAGTTTCATTGGGTAAATATTAAACATTTTAACTGCTAATATGCATCTGATTTCTATTTGGTGATATCATGTTTTTCTAGTTTAGCAAGAGAACATGCAAATGAATCTGAACAACAGTATACTGACAAACTCAAAAGGATTCAGACGATTATTATCGATATCAGTACTGCTATATCAAGATCCAGTACCAGTACATGTGCTATACCACCTACATACACTCTAGAATTGGAAGACTGGATTCATGAATATTCGAAACAACTTCCACCGCCAGAACAATATATCATACCGGTAGGTATGTCGCATTATTGTCTGATATTAGCACACTGGATTAGGTTAACTATGGACAGAAAGCAAATTATAAAACACTTAACCAAATATGAATTGAAACATTTAGCCGAGAGAGACACTTCCAAGATAATGTTGCTTTATTTCCAAAATTTTTAACTCTTGGCTGCTATGCTTGTTTTAAATTAAAATCATGGGCGGCCATGCCGAGTTTAATCAAAACCAACTGATTTTACTGCAAAAAGTATTATTTACTTCTAGGATCTTATTTCAATTACCAACAATTTTAATATGAAAAACTGTCGCAGGCATAGGTCCTCGTCATATGTAAATATTTTATTTCTCAAATCTGGCCGGGTTAGAATCATCAGTTATCTCATAGGGGGCACTATAAAGGTACAATGCAAAATTCTATGTACCAGAATCCGTAGTGTCTGATAGATATGGCCGACATAGAGCCCACGTAAATACTAGTGCATATATGTCGAAAGTGGCCGCCAATGTGTTAACTTCTTGATAATGTTTGAGGCAAATAAATAATGGCAAGATAAATGCTAGATGTTATTGTTTTATCTCTGAAAGTGCATCAAATTTAATGAGAGGTTATCTCATTTGAAATAAACAATACTCAAGTAATAACAACTTAGTCCTATAGTGGAACACTTGTTATTTAAAACATTTAACACAGCTAACAAGAAACGGTAACACAATGAACTCACAATGCTTACTAATTTATTCTCAGAGTAGTTAGTGGTTATGTTAGATTTGACACCCCTATCACATCCTGCTAGTAGGGGTGACCCCGCTGAAATAGGGCCTAAATGAAAGATCTTAACGTATATAGTAACCCATTAAAAAAGTTCCAATAAGCGAGACACGGGTCATGGTTTTTTATTGCAAAATAATTTTGAAAACAATACTTTTTTTCACGTTTCTCTTAATAATTGAAAAAGTTATAATTTTAGGGAAAAAGTTTCAAACAAGAGTTGGTCTGGGGATAATTTTTACGTAAGGATTAAGTTAAAATTTCGGAACGGTTCCCAGCCGATCTTGATGAAAATTATTGCAATCGGTAGGTAATAACAGTATCTTTCAGAATGCCAATTTTTAGAATTTATCATAATCATATAAAATTTTTATTAACGAAGAACCCGTAACTACTAAGGACCGTAATTTTCTGAATTTAGAGATGTGCAACTAACTGCATTCGATGGCGCTGATTTTTACATGAATTTGAAAAAAAAATGTGCCAATAGAAACCGAGATACGAAACATTCACTTTTTAATGCGTAGCAGCCGTTCTCCTCAACTTATAGATTTGAAACTTGGCTGGTAATAAGTAGCAAGCCTAAGCCATATATACTGATTTTTTTTCATAGCGAATCCTGCAATATTTCAAGAAGAAATCGTTGTGTAATGTGCGGCCACGGGGTCGTTCAGCTACCTCAGTCAGCCGATAGTGCTGCTTGCTTTATGCTCAATCAAGCTTATAACCTACAATTTTGCGTTTTAACATGGACATACGCAATTTAAGGTTATTTTTTGGTGTATAACGTCGGTCTGTTGAATACATGGTGTCGCCCGGTTATAAATGAATACACAAATGTTTCCACTTTACTATTATTTATTTAAAAGAGACATTAAAATTATATATGGTGTCGTAACAATACAAAAAATTATAGTCGCTTGGTGTTTTTCGTTGCCGGTTTTTCTTCTTGTATCTTGTATATCCTCTACAGCTCTTCATTCTGCAAGAACTGTGAGGGCAAGAACTGCACGAACATTGAAGAAACAGTAATCGATATTTTTAATAACGCGGATGTAATAGAGGCAGAAAGTATATTCAAGAGATTATACCAAATATAGTGCAAATCATCAGTGAGTGATAGCTTAAGCTTTCTACTTATTACCAGGCTTATTAGAACGGCTGTTACGTGATAAAAAGTGAATGTCTCTTATCTCGGCTGCTATTGGTCCTACAGTAAACACTTTTGTTTTTTTAATTTGTGTAAGAATAAGCGCAATCGAATGCAGTTTGTTGTATATCTCTGTTGAAAATTGAAAAAATGTTGTCATTAGTTACGGGTTTTTCGTTAATAAAAATTTAATGTGACATGCCGAAACATACTGTTATTACCTACCAACTGCAATAATTTTCATCAAGATCGGTAGGCTGTGATGGGTTGGGAAGCGTTTCAAAATTTCAACTTAACAATTTTGTAATAGGTTGACATATTAAAATTTTAGCCACATTTTGTTAAGCATTCTGATGGCTATGTAGTACTCCAATTTCAACGAATTCAGAAAATTTTTTCCCATATTTTATTTCCCGTATTTTTATTTTTTCGCATTTTTTAACTTGGGCAGTGAAAACATTTTTGTGCTTTTTTTAAATGCTTAATCCTTAAATAAAATTATCTGCTGAACAACTTATGATCGAAATTTTTTTAAGAACGTACCGTTTTCAATATTATTTTGCAAGAAAAAACCATGACGCGTATCTCACTCACTGTAACTTTTTTAATAGCGTACTATTATATACGTTTCTTTCATTTAAGGTCTTTCATTTAAGCCCTATTTTAGTGGGGTCCTTCCAAAGTCCAAATCAATACCTCTGACACCCCACCCCTACTATCCTTATTAGGATGTGGTTTTACATTTTCTTTAATATTTTTCATAAATAACAATTTTTATTTTGCCCAATATCTATCTATCAATCTAACAAATGCCCATATGTACATGTACCCGCAAAGAGAATTTCTTGCTTTTTACTTTATATGCTTGAAAATAGTGATTTAAAAATAAATGCTAGTGATCATGTGATAACAAATATGTTGCATTAGCAGATTTACCAAAAATTATGAGATTGGTGCGTCAGTGGGTATTTGATCGAATGTAGAGTGTGGAAGTCCTTGACTTTTAGTTATATATACATAAAAATATTTCTATTTTCAGGGTGGAGGAGTTGCAAGTGCCTCTCTTCATGTAGCCCGATCAATATGCCGCAAGACTGAGAGAGTATTGATTCCACTAGTTCGGCAAGGATCACTCGATAAAGAGGCTCAAATGTACTTGAATCGATTATCGGACTTTTTATTCACAATCTCACGCATCGCTGCCAAACATGATCAGCGAGCTGAAAGTATTTATATCCCCAAACCAGATGAGAAAGTCCAGGCACAGTAAATGAAAAATATGTTATGATCCAATATTAAATCTAGTGATTGCTACGATATTAATGTGACGCCAATTTAAATCAAATCTATATTTCTATTATATTTTCATTTGATTTACATTCGAATCCAATTTCAATTGCCGCCACTATTAGTATGTATTTTTACCATTCAATTATATTATACGTTATTTAATTTTTAGGGTGTTATGTGTGAGAAGAAAGTAACCAAGACCGACTCCAAATATTTTTTTCAGGATTTACCACATTTTAGATACTAGTTACTATTGCTGTATATAATGTAAATATTCTAATTCAGATTATCTTGAAAAAGTGTTGTTTTTTTTATTTTTAGATAATAAATATCTTATCATTATTCCTTTAGATTTGTTTGCTTAATATCTATTAAGAGGTTCCTCATGGAACACATGGACAGTGGCCACCTTAGAAATGGAGACAAATACTAATATAATTCTACTTTTACTTTTACCATATCACATTTGTGAACTATACCCTGGTTCCGAAATAGTGTGGAGTGATTCATCACCAACATATGGACGGCTCAGGGAGATGAGGGGCGAAGGGAACGAAATTCCATAGGCGTATCATTTTAGAGGGGGCAGAATTTAAAAAAATTTAATAAAATATCCAAGTTATTAACATTGTTTTTAAGTGTACTTGTGATGGTTCTTTTTTGTTACCTTAAGAATATTCCCTCGTATGCATTTTTGATCATTTTCAGTTCTCCTCCTGTCAAATTCGGTCGCTTACGATTGGAATTATTGATTCTAAAACCTCTACTACTCGCATTCGTTGCTTCCATCGCATAAAAACACTAAACACTCGCGTATAACACAATATTATAATTTATATCGCGAATCAACCGTACATAAGACACAGTGAAACGCCACTGTCGCGCCAAAACATACACGCATGAAACAGCGCATGCGTCAATATATCCAAGGAAATCCTGTCTTTACCTGTGACCAATGAAATTTAATTTAATTTAGAACCGCCTATGAGAGCGGTAGACCCGCCTACTAATGAGTTCTGCCCACCATTTCTATAGTGTACACAAATTTGCACACGAATTAAGAAATTCTGTGATCCATTGCAAATAGGCAGACCGTTCAATTGTGATGGTGGTGTGATATTATGCATGAATCACTCCACACTATTTCGGAACCAGGGTATAGGCATTTGAAGTTGTTATGGCTTATTATATTATAATATGGCAGTATTTTTAGTTCTTGTCAAATTGAACATGGCAGCTCATGTTGCCAAGTTAAATTTGCCATGGTGCTCAGGGCCGGTTTTGGCCATAGGTTGCATAGGCGGCAGCCTATATAATAGGGCCTCACATTTAAGGGGGCTTCAGGATTCTCATTCAGATTGCGCAGTTAATTTTATTTCAAGGGAAATCAGCAACGAAAAATAATGGCTAAGTTTTATCCATACTATAAGCTATGAGTTTAATCGTTTTGTTGTTGAATGGCGAAACTTTGTTAAAATCTTTATAACACTTTGTTATTGGGATACAAACAAATTTTACAGAAATTGAAGAAGAGGCACAATTTTTTACTGAGGAACACATTTATGAAGATGAATAGACCTGAATAAAACACGAAAATTATAGTTCAATGAAACGCGATTAAATGAAATTAACCTTAAAGGGCAACAGAGACTTGTTACTCAAACTGTCAATGTTATGTGTGACACTAATTGCTGAATTACAATGAAGAACCGAAGTAGGTATATGATGAAGTTTTAAATATATTTTTTTTAATAATGAGGTTTCAGAAGAAGAAAGTGATAAGCTTTAGTTAAAAAAGGTAAAACAGCTTATTTTTAGAATCTAGAATGGTCCTTAGGTCCCTACTGACAGGACAGGAAAGAGAAATCCCTTTTAACCTCTTGTGCATAATTCTAACAGCAATCCGGCGGACTATATAGGTAACCGCTGGTGTAAACGCCTTCCAAGTATATCAAATAAATGTTCAATTATATTGGGGTCTGGGCTATTCGCTGGCTATATTAATCTTTCAATATCCTCGTCATCTAAATATTGAGTAACAATTCGCGCCTTATGAGCTGGAGCATTTTCCTGCTGAAGTTTAAAATCGGCTTGAGGACATTTTGTATGCCTGTATCTTTCTGCCATAGGTGAACCATGTTCTATAAAACCAGATCAGTGCGGTGATTTACACATATGCCTCCCCACACCAAGACAGAACCAGCTCCAAAACGTAATGTTTCTTGAACCATTTGGTTTATGTACCTCTTACCAGTTCTTTGCCAAACCCTGACACTAGCATCGCAATTACTCATTATGTACCTAGGTTCGTCGGTAAATGTAAGCTCACTCCACTGGTGAAAATTCCAATTTCCATATTGTCGAGCAAGAGGTCGACGTGCTGCTCTGTAGGCAGGTGTAAGTTTCAGAACCTTGGCGGATTTTCTTGATCAAAGACCTTAAACATGAAATCTATCTCGCACGTTTGACCAGAAACTATGGTACCCATAGCATGTACTAAATCATTAACGTTACAACTCTAGATATGTTCTAATAACGTTACAACTCTAGAAACTAGAATTTCACTTAAGAAACACCTAGGTGGTATATTCATTATGAAGAATTATAACAACTGACAGATTACAACTTTTAACAAAATCAGTGCCAACGTAGATTTTATAAACAATTTATTTGTAAAGGTATATCTGCTAACAGTACTTCACGCCATCCCTTGTATCGTTTTTAATAAGTACATTGATGAATCAAAAAACAAATTATTCACAAAAAACCAATCTACATCATTCATATGATTTAAATAATGTATTTAAATGTAAAACATGTACAGGATGTTCTAAACTTATCCGTATTAACACATCATTCTTAAACACCCTGTATACTCAAAATTCTATAATAAATATGACCATATTTTACTGCCTCCAGAGCAGGTGAAGTAACACACTGTCCCCCGCAAGGTCGACCTGATTCGGTCGCATAGAAATTAAAAACTTACATTAAATTTAATACATCCTTTATATGACCCGTTTCGTTTTGAGCAGTTCATATTCAACCGTGGATAATATTAATATTCAATCCGAGGTTAGACCGACATCGACAGTCAGATAAATGTGTGAATTGAAGCTTCTATACTCTTGCGATCGGATCTCTCCTGATGCCAGACGGTCTAAACCCGCATGTGTATTATTTTGTATACGTACAAAGGCTCAGCTCAAGCAACCAGCGCAACGTTACACCAATGATTTGAAGATGTCAGTAATACATTTCAATACCACATATTGCTTTTCCCGATTTGTGTGTCGCGGTTTGGGTATTTAGCTTGCTTCTTGTAAAATCAGTTCCTTTGCCATCATTACCGACACGACACAGTGCCCATAAATTGTATAAGAAGCCTTAAATCGGCAAGTTAAATAAATGAATGTAAAATAAAAATATGTAAGTAGGAAGTGTAGGAGTAAGTAAGAAGCAGGAACAATTAAAAATTTTTAACTACATTAGTTGCCAATATTTTACAAGGTAGGATATTTCATCAGGAGCAGCATTATTAAATTTGTAGATCTCTTCTTGAGTAAATACTTAATAGGACAGCAAGACACATTGCTAAAGTCCGTCACACGAGAGGTGAACAAAGGAAAGAAATATGATGTTGCCACGTCCTCTATTAATAAATTAGTTACAAGGGTTTTTACAAATAATATAAGGTATCTTATATTTTATACAGAAACTATATTTACTTACACAAAGAAGCCAAATTTCCAATATGCTCTGAGCTCGACAGAAGCTTCTATTGCATATTTTATCACCATTCCCCCTCATATGTCGTTGTTCATCTCTCGTGCGGCGAACATTATTTTATGAATTTTGTACATCTTTCTCTACTACTTGTGAAAAACCACAGGTTCTTGATGTTTGGTGCTTTTGTTTTTAACACTTTTTATTTTATTATTCTTCCTATCGTACAAACGAAGTAAAAAACATCACGGTCTCAGCTGCTGTTAGTGACTAAGTGAAATACAAAAAAATATTGGTATGTATAAAATTTAATATAAATATCCGATGATAGGTATTTCATACAGCATAATTATGCCTTCTGCAGAAGTGAAAGTATACCTTGTCACAACAAAGAAAAGCGGGTACTAGCCCGCTGGACACTTTCCGGTTATATGCCAAATTTTAGTGACAATTCAACTCATCGTTTTGCACCAATGTAATTCAACCTATGCTATAGCATATAACACAGACAAGATTTACGTCAAATTAAGAGGCAACAGAGTATTCCAGCAACAACATTTATGTCAGATAAAAGTAAAAAAACTATGAATTTTATATCAACAAGAACAATCATACTGGTTCCTATTTGACTTATAGCATCTTTGCGCGAATTGTAGGTACTTAAATCGTTACCAAACCGGTTCATTTTGGAAATTACACGAAGCGCACTACAAGAAATTAAATTGTCAAATAAATTTTCAGCACACTTGGAATTTAATTATATACCTACTAAGTATTTGATTTTCATTCAAAATTAACATTGTCTCATTGAATTGTCCTCGAATACAACTGGTGCTCTCAGTTTTGCTTCAATATTTGTCATCCGCTCGTTGTTATTTTCGTCACAGCAGCAACTCGTATGCAGAGTGACAAATATTGTCGGAAAAACCCAGAGCACTTGTGGTATAATATCTGAAAAAGAATTCCAAAAATCTAATAATAGGTACGTATATGGGGTGTTCTATTTAAAATAATAGCCTTTGATTTACTTCTGGTTACACCGGAAGCGACGGGAAGTGGAAAGTATTTTAAAAATGTAACTATGACACTCATCTATGGTATCAAATTTTCAAAAAGAAAAAATGTTTTGTTCTCCAGGTGTATAATAGGCTATTGCGTTTGAAATACCCTGTAGGTAGGTAAATGATGAAATTAACAGCTGCTAATAATAATAATGTAATAAAATATTTAATGTATATTTCCATCTCTCATATACTTACCTACTTATATATTGGAACTAAATGGAATCACATTTTATTTCATAAAAAAATACACAATATATTTACAAATGTTCATCATCTAATACCATTTCCTTATATGACATCACCTCCAAAAATGCTGTGCCTTTGCTCTCAGATTGAACCAGTGTATCAATTTCTTTAAAATAACCTGGATCAATAAGAAAAACAATTGTAATTTCATCTCCTTCCTTTACTTCTTCTTCAACTTCTACATTTTCAATTTTTTTTAACTTCTCTTTCAGTTTCTTTGCAGCTTTTCCATGGCAATTAACCTTTAGCCTCATTTTAGCTCTTTCAAGTGGCATAAATTCTTTTACAAGTTTTATAACCTGCAAAGCTTGCTGCTTAGCAGACTGATTTGGTTTTACAGAATAATGAACATCCTTCATTGCTTTTTCAATAATCGTTACAGGATATGGCCGTTTCACTTCAGGATTTAAACATTTATCAGCTACCGTTGTTGCAATATCTTTGAATAATTGCTCTATCTGGCTATGCCGCTCCTTATCGGTGACTTGTAGCTCACCCTTTGCCAAAATTTCCTTGCATATTTCGTTTTGATCATCCTTACCAAATGCTTTAATTAAGTCTTCCTTTTTAGCTACTTGTCCCTTTGAAACATTGGAAAATATGGTATGTGTTTGAAGGACCTCATCTATATCTTTCTCACTATGGACAAATAATAATTAGTTAAAAGTTTATTTTGTTTGTTAGTCATTGTGCAATGTTGCGCTCTACTTACACTTGGTTTCTCCATGACACAACTTTATTTCGATAGCAAGCTATTTCAAATCGTTTTCCAGCTTTTTTTATTCTCACAACAGCCACATTCGTTAACCGTATCTGATTTGTCGGTGTGAATATCTTATTCATTTTATCTATTATCTAAATATAATTCAATTTTCAATTTGACAGTTCTTCGCTTCTTTGTGAGGTTGAGGTTATTTATTGTCTAGAAATCTGAAAATAGAAACAGAAACCAGAAACCTGGGATAACAGGAAGCCACTTCATTTTCCAAACTAATTTTCGATCACTTAAGGTTATCACGGGTAGATGGCGGCAGAGCAAAAAAATTATTTAATCCATAAGTGTGACTTGATTGGTGGAAACAAAGGACGGTATTGCAAAAATTGTCGTGATTGGTGAATTGGTTATAAAAGTATTGAACATGGCTCTGACGTCTGACGTTTGTTGTAATCATCTTGTCATTGTCAAAAATAATGTAGTGTTTTGTGTTAATATTGTGAAATTATTTTAGTGTTTTAGTTTAAATAACTCAAAAATAGTGACGTTATATAAAATGGCTTTAGTGACTGTACAGAGAAGTCCAAGTTCCAATAATTCACCAAGTCATGTAAGTACCCTGTTTAGAAGTACCTATAATAATAAATAGTTATTTATTATGCTGTGTCGGTATAAAACAACAAATATGTATTTTTTTATTATGTTTAGGTGTTGCACGTTAATATTTTTTTATGGAAAATCAATTTTATGTCATAGCTAGGTAAATACTTTTTTACAGCTCATATCAAGTGCTTATCTTAACCTAATCATCATGACTAGATTATAACACTCCACCTGGGCCCTGTCTCATTAGGTTTATAAATTTTATCTATCAAAAAAATGTTCTTTGGCTTTTCACTATAACAAATTAAATATTCTAATAAATAAATAATACCTAATATAAATATCTGCCAATATACCTACCTAGTTTGTTCATGAAATATCGTGTCCTGTTGTTCGTGTAATACCAATGTATAGGGTTCTTAACTTTTCGACCTGTATATTTTTCCTTCTTGGGCAATAAATCCTACATCTATAACATAACACATAATCACATAACGGCTAATAGGGAAATATAGGGATTTTTAGGTGTGCATAGTTGGTGTATTGATTGTCTGTGATCTTACTGTGTACCTACCAGCTGTTCTTGTCTCTTGTCAGTTTTCGTTCGGCTGCCTCGGTGGGAGGGTATGAGTCTACCCGCCTAGTTGTGCCGTGTGACTATTTGTTTATTTTTACTAGGTCCACATGTTTCGTTAAATAAACTTATTACAGCTCAGCTAATGAAGACTTAGGGGTAGATATACAAATCAGTGCATTGTGCTTTAGGCTTTAACCGAAAACAATGTCTTTCTGATTTTTATCACTGTCCTATAAAAATATCCAGACATGCTTTACATCCTGCCACCCTTGAGGACTCAGAATCCTCCCGCACCATGGAGCAACTTGATCTGTGGAAATGGGAATAACTCTAGGAACATCGACCAGTCTTCATGGAATAATGAAAATAACAACCGGCCTCCTAGGATTCAGTTACGAAACCTCCAAATTATTAAGAATGAAGTAAGGCTATTATTATTATTAAGTATTTTTTTTTGTCTTAAGTATTAACAGTCGGTAACATTTACTTGAACAATGTGCCAATGGGGAAATGAAGTCTAGATGTTTTTTTCTACGTTTGTAATGGTATGAGGAAGACTATAAACAGATCGTTTAAATACACGTTCAGCATTCGACAGAATCAATAGACGTTTAACCGGTTCAGCGTACATTTCAATTTACAAATTCACTGATTGTTTGAATTGATAAATTTCTGATGGACACATTCGTATAACAGTTGTTATTATAGCTGTAAATCGATTCAATTATTATCTTTGAATAAAGTGCATCACATTACATCACCTGTACTCAGTGGTGTACGAAGGCCAATTTTAGAGTAATTTGCGTAGGTATTTAGGGGTGAAAAACGTTGCGCCATTTTTGAAAATTGAAAGTATTCTTCGCTTGGATGTCGATCATACATACCTATAATATATAGGTACCTATGTATCTGTTCTGGAGAGGTTAAGTAATGCATGTTGCATGTTGGGTAGATTATTTTATTAATATAGGTAGTAGGTACCAAGTGTTTTAAATACCTAGGTAGGTATTCGTCCTTTTTACATGATGAGTCAATACATTTGAGAAAAATTAAGATCTAATTAATAGGTAGGTATCTCTTAGTTGAGGGATTATATTTCTGTCCGAAAAATGTTCGAATTTATGTTAACGAGTTTAAGATATAATCGATTTTTATATAGATAACCAAACGTTCAAACGTTTTGCAAACGTTTGCTCGACTCGCGTTCCGCCAACCAAGTTGGCATCATTCGGAGACGATTAAAACTAATCTTAAACTAAAAAATCTACCCTATTTATACTATTTTTCATGGTAACGTCATTAGTCACGCTTCACGACGTCGCTAATGACGTCACCATGAAAATAGTATAAATGGGGTAGATTTTTTAGTTTAAGATTAGTTTTAATCGTGGCGTAAACTTGGTTGGTTGGTTGGCGAACCGCGCGTCGAGCAAAGTAAAAGTGTTTTGGTGTTTGTGGAAACTACTTTGAGTGTTATAAAACGTAATGTATAAAACGAATATAGATCCTACTGAATACTGGAATTCTGAATGTACAAAGAATTATATTGTTCAGTGTCCTAAAATCATAAATATCATAAAATTAGCCAGTTTGTCCTAAAAACGTCCTAAAATGGAAATATCTGTCATAAAATTCGTAAAATTAAACAAATTAAGTAGTAGTTTATTCATATCTTATAATAAGTAGTACAAGAGCATTTGAAGAAGAAGAAGAATATGACCATAGACTACTCTGTAGACTATGGTATGACTGACAAACTAACTATGTTTTGTTGGCGGGTGTCGTGATGTGAGGATAGGTATATATTTAGGGTGGTTCTTATCGGAAGTAGCGTAGAAAATAATTATGAAACAATAAAAAGTCGAAAAAAAAAATAACCCGTGCCCCACGCAGGTGGAATTGGGCTTTCCGGCTTTTTAGGTTAAACCAAGCGTTGAGCACTTGATTTCCATCGATTCAAGGTGAAACTTGTTATCCTTAGGTTTTCGATATCGGTGAATCCAAATGTCATCAAAAACCGGTTTTGACTAATGACAACTGTCAAGAAAGCGGTCAACAAAAATATTTTTTTTGGTTATTTAAAATTTTAAGGATTTTTTTACGTTTTAACACAAATCAAGTAAAGTTTCATCGTAAAAAAAATTGTTAGCGTGTTTTTCGCTAAATGACAACTGTCAATTAAGCTGTAAATGAAAAATGATAGTTGTCAAAAAAGCGGTCAATAAAAATAATTTTTTTGATTATTTAAAATTTTAAGGATTTTTTTACATTTTAACCCAAAATCAAGTAGTTCATCGTAAAAAAATTGGTAACGTGTTTTTCGCTAAATAACAACTGCCAATTAAGCTGTAATTGAAATTTTTAATTAAATTTTATTTTAACACAAATCAAGTAGATTTTCGTCGTAAAGAAAATATTAACGTGTTCTTCGCTAAATAACAACTGTCAATTAAGTTGTCAATGAAATTTTCAATCGAATTTTTAGTTTTTTCACCTTGAACCGATGGAAATTAAGTGCTCAGCGCTTGGTTTTAAACATTTAGGTATAACCTAAAAAACCGGAAAACCTCGCGGAAAACCCATGTTAAATCCCATTTAAAATTCAACCTGCATGGGGTACGTTATAATTTTTTTTTCGTTTTTATTGTTTCATAATTAGTTTCTAGGCCTGTACTTCCGATTAAGTGGGAGCACTCAAAAAAAATTTTTTTTTTCCAAAATAAGGACCACCATAAATATATATAGTCCTATGCCCACATCGTGGCAAGTATTTTGTCGGGTATTTGGCACGACGGCCGCGGTCGTCTATCGAATATTGCAGGTTGTGACGTCACAGATCGACTGATCGCGCGGAATTAGAAATCTTGTTTTTTTTGTGAAGTACACGTTTTATTACAACTTTACGCTGTTTTTTATTATAATTTTTTAAAAAATTTTAGGCATGTTCCCTATTCGAGCTTTTGCTTTAAAAATAAAATGGGTCCAATGTTCACAAAATAAGAAAATTGAGAAGTTATTTCTTGATTGGGATATTAATAAGCATAAAGCACGACAAAAAAATTATTTCAGCAAATAATAAAATAGGTACATTGTTTAATGTACCTACTGTGCTTTTTTTGGGAGACGTAGAATTAGCACTACGCTAATTGCAAGTGTGTTATGTCATTCTGGTAATGTAACTGTAATGTAACTGACTTGTTGATAGGTTGATTTATGTCCAATCTTCGCCATCTTCTACACAGGTAGTATTATCCTGTATTATTCTGTCATTTGTATATCACCTGCCGTTAATGTTAATTGTTCAACAATATGATTTTGTTCATCCTTTGAAACTCTCTTACTACGTAACTCATCATAATGTCCCACGTGTTTGTGTAAATTACATCAGTTTCCCTATCGAATTACAATAAGATTAAAAATATTATAATATTCAAATCATAGTTGATGGGTACCATCCTTTGAAATTTTCACATTACTTCTTGACGAACACGTTCCACGAATACGAATACTGCCCCAAGTTTTCATACTGCATTTTTTAAATGAAGGAACAAATCCTAGAAATTTTTATAAAAAACGTTTTTATAAAATCAAAATAAATTCAATAATTCAAATAGAAGAACGCAACCTCTTGAATCACTTCTGTTGCAATTATATAAAATGTCTTCGTCACCATTTGAAAGTTGTTTTCGGACATGAAAAGCATCATCCACGTCTCTTTTCTCCAGTGCTTTCCAAGCTATAAACCCTTCTAAATTCCTAAAATACGCACTTAATATGCACTTGATGATCAATGATGAGAACACTTCTTGTTCATTTGTACACATAGGGCACATTATTATCTCGTTCTGTGTTGACTTCAGGGTGGAAATCTCTAACATGTCTGTTTCTAGTGTTGTACTAGTCTAATTAAGAACTATTTTCCCTACGAAATAATTAAATAAATATTAGTTTATAGTTAAAATAATGTTTGTTAACAAAATATCCAAGCCATAACCTAAAAAAGTTAGAAGCCGTTACGTACCTACCTTTCTGCCTACATATTATCTGAGTAACACTATAATATGTGGTGGAGTAACACTGAAAATTTGAAAACCAGAAGCCTTCGAATTTTAACGATACTCGCCGAAATAATTCGGCTCTGATTGGCCCGCACGTTTGATTTGTAACGTATGCTCAGCAAAAGCACCGAGCATGGGTAGTGGATCTCAGACACAAATCACTGATATATTATTCCCCTTAAAACAACAGTAATTTTGCTAAAACCGCGTCCGATGATAGAACGCCTTATTTGCGGCAGCTAGACTTTATGCACAACTGCCTATATTGCCGCAGAACGCTATGTGAATGTTCTTTAAAATCCAGTTGAAAATTATATAAATAATATTAATTTCGTGGACAACATATCTGTTATTTGGTAGCAGGATGGAGCACCAACACATTGTGCAAGGAACGTCACTGAATAATTGAATAGAAAATATCCTGTTTGGATAGGAAGGCGCGGCATTATACATTGACCCGCTAACAGTCTGGACCTAACTCCTGGATTTTTTTCTTTGGGGAGCGCTAAATCAAGATACTTGAGAGTATCTTAAGATTTACTTTTATTTCTTTTATTAGTCTAGTTTATAGCTATTGCTAATTATTATTACTCGTTAATATTATTGTTAGCATTTTTTTATTTATTGTCTCTGTAAATAGTATAGTTTCGAGAGGTGTTTAGATGTGTTTTTTTTATACTTGACACCCGTGATGTGATCAGTTTTTAGTAATATCTCATTAACAGGTGGAGTGATTATATAACAATTAAGTAAAGGGAATTCAAATTAAAAACGTATTAAAGAAATTTTATTCATATTTTGAGATTATGGTGTAGTACACAAATTCTTGATAAATTAAATAAGACAACTTATTTATGACCCATTTTCCAAAGAGATGATTGTGTAACTGACTTATTATACTGGTACCTATTCCAGTAATACAAATAAAATGATTGGATTAATACCATTTATTATGTCAAATCGGTGGTCAAAACCTTTTTCAAAACAGTTCGCTGTTTGTGAAAGCTTACTAACCGTATAGACAAATGGAATAGTGGCCCATTATTTTCGTAGTGGCCCATTAACCGTTAGCAAATAAACCATTAGCAAATAAACCGGTGTTGCCAACTGTATTGACCCGCCTTATTCAAATTCTGTCGATGTCGAGACTTATACATTGGAATTGTTGATACTGTCTTCTTCATTTGTCACTGATGACGTGTAACGGTTTTTGTTTTGAATTCCCTATAGGTATATATTTTTGCATTCAGAAAATGAAGGACATTTTTTATCTGAAAATATTTATTATATGAAATATAAATATTTTCCATTTAAAAAATGTTGTTTAATTTTCCACCCTTTAGGTGTATTTTAGATTATTTTTAGTACCTCTTTTCAGAATACAAAAATTTATCAAATCATGTCCAATACTTTTTTGAGAAATTAGTTAAATCGAGAGACGACACCTGACATAACGGGGGTGTCTTAGGTACCCTGATAGGTACATTTGATTTTTTATAAAAATCAAATGTACAGGGTAGGTATAATCAATTTATTTGGTAAGTGCATACTTATAATAACTTAGTTCCAACTGACTTATAAGTTAAAGGCAGACTCATAGACTGACTGTTCTAAGAATAACTTTAGCTGGTGTACCCATGAAAAATAAATGTACTCGACTTTGTTTATAACTATTAATTACTGAGTTGCTGTTTTGTTCGTTTCAATTAATTTTAGTTATTTTAGTCGTAAAACTAAACATAGTAGGTACCTAACTGTCTGTGCTTATACTACATGCCTGTCCATAATAGGGTAGGCTAAGCCAAATGTAATTTGTGTCGATTCTTAAACTGTGACACTCGTATCATTAAAACACTCGTGATTTTAACTTCACACTGGTCTAGTAATAGCTGTCATTGTCACTCATTAAGTTATATACTATTACGTCTTGAGAATAATCTGTTAAAATCGAGAGTAAAATAATTATACCTAATATAATGATTATATTTAAAATAAAAGATTTTTCGTTAAACTTCTGCAATTATTTTGTAGCGGTTAAGAGTTAGTTTGTTTCTAATAAATACATTACTTATCTATAGCCTCATTTACAATTGGAAAGTTTAGTGACGGAAAGTACCTGCCGCTATTAAAGTAGTCAGTTCTCAGCATTACTTGCGTCTTGCTACTTACCGGCAAGTAAAAAGTTACGTTTTTCTTTGGTTTATACAAGGCAAGTTTACTGGCGCAAGTACATTCTGTCTGTAAACTATCCAAATGTAAATGGACCTTAACCCTTTAATTTAATCTGTTGCGAATTAACCAAACACCCTATTTGCGTAACCAGCAATACTGCTGACGTCAGACCCGGGAAAAGTGAAGTAGGTATTTACCAACGCTGCTAAATATGATAACATTAGGCGAGACGCGCGCGAGTCGAGCATGCCACAATAGGCCAGTCGGTACGTCGTTCTTAATGGGCCTATACCCTGGTTCCGAAATAGTGTGGAGTGACTCATACATAACATCCAACTGTGCAACTACAATATGTAACCATAACATGAACAATGACAGTTCATGTTATAGTTACACATTACAGTCATACAGCTAGATATTACGTATGAGTCACTCCACACTATTTCGGAACCAGGGTATAGGTGCAAATAAATGGGGGCTAGATGTGTTTGACACTATACTAAATTTGCACGGTCTATCGATCCCGGATTGGCCGCCATATTGGAACATCTCGTATAAAAATAATGATTGTATGGATTTTTCAAAGTATCTCGGTCCGGGTGCATTTTAGATGAAATGTTCAAGTAACAAAAAGCAAAGCAAATTAAAGTATCTACAAAAAAGGTTTTATACATTTAATCTGTTAACTTAGCGGTTCTGAAGCGTTAAGAAATTTAATAAAATTAGGAATTATTGGACTGTTCTCTATTCGGCAACAGCACCAGATATCAACCGGGGTGGTGTCAATCACCTGACCATGACTATCATGATCATGACTCACCCGCTACACTATTCACCTGCTGCATCATACTTGGACCCGGAGGTGAAAGAAAACATATTTTTCTTACATTTAGTGAGCGTCACCACTTCAGCAATGTAGAGGCAGGGTAAAATTAAGTTCCTTAAAGTTTTAAGCAATCAGCCAAGCTTGAAAAACGCCATTTACTGTTTTAAAGACCAAAATTCAACTCCAGAAAGCATAACCAACGCTGGAATTCAATGTCTTACGGCACTTTATGGGCAAAGAGCGACAACACATCACTACACAGACACACCTATAGACACCAATTCTTTACACAATCTATAACAGAACTTATTTAATCTTGCATCTATTTCTCCAACCGACGATGCTGCTCATTGCTCATGCTCACTTAAGTCCAAAAATGGTATGGTAACGAAAAATCACCGCTCACGAGTATAGAAGGAATCGCCCAATAGACTTATGCTGATTCCTATGCTACAAGACGCCGCCTCCAAGACTTATTGAAGATGATTTCTTGCAAATGTAGGAAAGGTCGCAACGGAGCCTGCAGCTGCCGAAAAGAAGGATTACATTGTTCAGTAGTGTGTGGTTCGTGCCAGGGAAGAGAGTGTTCAAATTCTGAAATTATTATAGAAGATCCAGGGGACGACGAAGGCATCGATTTTCGATTAGAAGAATTAATGACTGATAAAAATGTCAAAGAAATAGACAATGAACAAGAACCAGCCGAACAGTTTGATGGCGAAAACATTGATGAGCCTTCAACGTCCAAAAAAAAACCGAATGTGAAATTAGTGAATCATATTATGTAAAAACACACATTAGAACATAAGCAACGGCAAGAAAGTGGATTAGGCCTATAGAGGAAACCACTTAAAATGACGCGCCGCGTGCTCTTTCTCTAGGCAGTGGGGAAACGAGCACAAGAAAAACACTAATTTCTTTAAATACGATATACTAGAACTAGTATATTCTGTATTTAAGCGTCTATGTATTTTGGTAAAGTGGAAATAAAATACCAAGGTATTTTTTATTTTTTGACACATAGTACCAATTCGGTCGGCTACGGGAGATACAGCACTTGACCGCTTGTTTTCATAGTACATTCGGCCGCTTTCCGGCGCAACGCCTACCGAATATTGTAGGCCGTGACGTTACCGCTCGTTTCGGGCCGCGTCAATTTTATCGCTGTTTAGATCCTTCATACTGATCACGCGGAATTAGAAATCTTGTTTTTTTTGTGAAGTACACGTTTTACACATTACTTTTAAAATGTCATCTACTTAGCGGAATAAATTCTACATAGGTCACGTCTATTATACTAAACTTTTTCTCGTTCATGTTTTAAAAATGATACTTAAGTATAATGATACTTAAGATACTTTCAAAATTAAACTTAAGTAGTTCTTAGTGGATACATGTTTTTATTCTGTCTGATTGCTTTTGTGTGTCTTGGTTTGTGTCTTGGTTTGGTGACTGTTGGTTTGTAAGTTTTGTGAACAAGAAAATAAATGATTATTATTAACACAATCTAAGAGTTTATTCAAATCATTTTACAGTAGATGTACGTCAAGATTGGTATATTATATTTTAAGATTAGCTAGCGGTTGGAGTTACATAGTAATCAACTTACAAATATTTGCTTAAATTACCGTATTTCTAAACTTCAGCCAAGTCTGGCAAGTGCTCTTTATCTCCGAGATCGAGAAACTGCATCTTCGCGAGCACACCTGCCTCGTACCGCACCTCCGCTAGTTGATATTTATTTCGCTCGCGAGAGTTTTAAACGCCCCAGGCGTGTTATTATCCAAATTACACGTCATGAGGCAGTCTGGTACTCTTGTCCTGCCGCAAATGCAGCATTGCATTGGCATTCACTAATGGGGGTAATCATAATGTTACGCATTCTCTATCACGAATACAACCCGATGATGCACGTTTCAAATTGCTGTTCGTTGAAATAACTACTAAAATTGAAAGTGAAACGTATTATCCCAAAGCTGTGCCCCGAGCCAGCACCACCACCACCTCATACAGGGGCTTTGATAATCCGGCGTGACGGAGCCGTTGTTTATAGTGCCGATCAGCCCTCGTATAGGTAAGTAGGTAATGTAGGTACAGTAAAAACGAGTAATAAACGACCCTGAATTATTTTTATCCTTTACTAGGGATTTCCTGGGTTACCAGACGTACTCTGGTAACCCTAACTGAGCGTTATCGCACCTAGTGTTTCCGGAAATATATTTTCGGGAAATATTTCCTGAAACATTAGAAATATATGGAAATATTGGAAATATATGAAAGTTTTAAAAAATAAGAAAAAGGGGAATTTATTTATATAGAAATATTAAAAATCATACCAAAACACCGCAAAATACAGAATGCTTATACATGAACTAAATAGTTTTCTTAAACAAAAAAAAATAATATGAAATTTGTACAAAAAAATCTTATTTTTGACAAACAAGTCGAGCAAGAGGCATATCTTCATCATTGCTGTCATCAGTATCGGCACAATCACACTCAATAACATCTTCTTGCCAGTCTACTTCTTCCTAAAAATCTTCAATAGTATCGGAAATAAAAATTGATCTATCGCCCTTTTCTATTTTCTTCCGCAAGTTTTCATTGTGGGATACATAGAGGTAGTTTAGCGGTCTGTCGTTAGTAAGTTTCTCTTCTCTTAATGAATATGACTATAAATGTTAAAACTGCGTTCCGTGGCCGCCGAAGATGCTGGCATCAGCCTTCGCGAAGCTACTTGTGACTTGTGATAATGAAGATGAAGAACAAAGTCCTTTCCACCAGGAGGGTTATCAAAACTACTTTTCCGTATGAAGTTATTTCCAAATAACTTGCCACTTCTACAACGGTAATTTGCTAGTTCATCTATTATTTCTGGCTCCTTTCTATTGAGTTTATTTTTAGATAAGTATATTAATAATAAGTATGCATTCTATGGCAGAAAGAATTTGTGTTTCATCAAGTCCAGAACCTTGCGATTTTGGATTTAGTAATTCTGCACCATAATGAATTAGGCTTATTGCAAATTTTTCTCTTTTGTCAACAAACTCCAACAATTCATATTTTTCTTTGTCGTTAAGTGAGGACAATGCAAGGTTGTTCTGAATTACCCTGTTAATATCACAAAATGCTTTTACAGCAAAGTGAATAGTGCCATAATCTTCTACAATTTTTAACCATTTGCCAATAGGTTCAAAAATGTTAATTAAGTTGGAAATTTGACCCCAAAATACTTCATCTACACCTTTAGCACCATATTTTCCTTCCAATTTAAATATGCAACTTTTGCTAACTTTGAAAAGGTTGTCAATAGCACTTAAAGACCACCCAGCATTAAAATAATTTACGATGCGTGTCTTTTCCACATCTGTAAGCCATGGTTTAAAATGAAGAAAGACTTACTGTTAGATTTATTTCCAATTCTAACAGTAAGTCACTTTTGATATATTAAATATTGAAAGCCACAATTATATGAAGTAAATAATATCATTCACTTTCTACTGCTCGCCTTTGTACACCTCATTTTGATATCTTAAAAAATCTCCTGAAACCCATTGAAATCGTTATTAAATTCCTTATAATCCCAGAAAATCTCTAAGAAATCCTACGTAATCTACATTGAAATCGTCTGAAATCTCAGTGAAATCTTGCTTAATCTTTGAAAAATCCCATGAAATCCTTGCGAAATTTCCATGTAATCCCCCTGTGAATCTCATGCCATATTCTGCACAGAAGTCAATAACATTTGTGAAATCTTCATCATGAAATCTCACAACGTTTCCATGAAATCGCAAGAAATATTTTTAAAAATCGAAAAAAAAAATTATCAATAAATCTTAAAATCCCCAAATAAAAAACATTTGTGTAATCTTTGAAATCCTATCGGTCTATGGGAATCTTATGCAGTCTTCTATGAGAAATCTAATGAAGTATTTTTGAAATAACTCAAAATGTCATGTAATCTTCTGTAATTGTTGAGTGATTTCTGTAACGAGTTGCTATTAATGACTATTAATTATTTAATTATTAATACTATGATTAAATAAAGCTCGTACACTTTGCTCGACTTGAAGGTGTAAATGATTTTATTGGAATAGCTGGAGCTTTCATCATTCGAAATAGGAAACACGCAATCTCGCCACATTTTCATAATTTCCACTGCAGTACGGTACACTGCTTTTACACGCCATCTGCGGACGGGCATTGATAATTTAATTAAAATACACTAATTAACAGCGTGAAAACTTGAATGATAATGTGAGATCTAACTAACCTACAAATTAATATTTATTATTATATTATTATTACAAACTAATTTATTTTCACTTCTACCCTACCACCTTCCTGGCGTCTCTAGTCGTGCGCTTTGGGCTGGCTGCGCTTGCCTCAACTCCTCCTATTTATAGCATATGGAATTTCGAGATATTTTGTATCCTTTCCGGTATCATCTAGTGTGTTCGAGGCTTGGTAATCGATCGTTATCGTCCTCGCTGGAACCTTCTCGGCGCGTGTAGTCCAATCCAGAGTGTCGGGCAAGTCGACACCTGCGTGAATCATGCTCGGCGGCACATTGAACTCTCTGAGACCAACATTCCAGCGCCAGTGGCGTGTACAAAGGGGAATATCTGTTACAATATGTTCTCTTAAGGTTATACCAAATCGGACTATCTGAAGATATAATCCAGGAAAAACAAACAAAACAAAGGGGATGTTGGAAAAATGTAACAAGCTGAATTTTTGCATGCACCTTAGTATTATAGCCCTGAATAATGTCTCAAAGTTCCCCATCGATATCCTTTCCTATAGCTGTGTTACGCGTGGTCAAAGGTCGCGAAAAACAGTTTTTCGCATATATATCGAGAACGGTGACATTTATTGAAAAGAATATAGAGTTAATTTGTAGCTAATCGATTTGCTATAAAAAGTTATTTGAAAGTTTTGTTGTAGGGGCAATCATTCACGAGATATAGAATTTATTCATTTCCGATAATCGTAAATACATACAATAAAGTCACGGAAGAAATTTACTAAATGAAATGAATATTGACCAGTTAATAATACGACCTTGTGAAATATCAGTGACAGTGAAAAGGAGTCAACAACAATTTCTGAGCAATAAAAACAACCAAAGTCGTTTCATTTCCATGTCGTCTCAATGATTTCAAGCAGCTAATATTGTGAAGCAGGCAAAAAAATGATGCTGATGTTCTGATCATCGAAACAGCAATAGAACAGTCTCATACTAGTACCGCCATTATCGTTGGCGCGGATGTGGACTTGATGGTCATATTGATTGCGCGATCTCCTCAGGACAAAATATTGTATTTTCAGAAGCCTGGTAAAGCGAAAGTGGAATAAAAAATGTATTGTTCTCGAAGTTTAGCCTTTTTCCAAAATGTCACCGCCACATTTTGTTTCTCCACGCAATTACTGCCTGTGATACGACTTATGCTCTATTTCGGAAAGGCAAATTGATTATCTTCAAACAATTTGAAAAAGTGAACATTTGATTAATTATGCTGGAGCGTTTACAACAGCTAACAGTACACCGAATGATATTTTCGACAACGCCCTACGTTTTCTTCTTCAAGTATATAAAGCAACCAAGAAACAAGAATCGATTGATGAATTGCGTTATTTTAAATTCAATCGACAAAACATAACAGCTGTCCAATTGTCTACGCTTCCGCCAACCTCTGCCGCTGCTTAGCAACAATTTCATCGCGTCTATTACCAAGTTCATGTATGGCTAGGAAATAACGAAATTGATCCTCAGGACTGGGGAGGGCATTACAAAATAATAGAGCTGGAGCCAATTCCAACTCTGCTGCAGGCGGCTCCAGATGAACAAAATACTCAATACAGTATTTTGTAATTGCAAGAAAGGCTGTGCTTCCAATAATTGTGGATGTCGGAAAGCAGAATTGAACTGCTCTGTAGTTTGCAGCCAATGTCATGGCCAAACTTGCTCGAATACGGTACACCATTTGATATCGATAACGTGGAGAATGATGAAGACATCGATTCATCGTCTTTCCTGGCCCAAACTTTGGAGGCAGAACAATTGGTCTCCGATACCGATGAAGAATCTTAATATGACGGCCACCGAATAATATATGCATAAATAAATGCATAAATGTGTAATAAATGCATTCACAATTAAATAAAAACGACAATACATGTATCTATTGAGTTTATCCATCATTAGGTATATCCGTCTCATTATTCGCCGTAGCAAAGTGTTCTACGTCCTTGGTTCTTTGAAACGGTGTATATCATGAACGAATGCCCGTACAAAAAACTTCCAAATGGCTTTTTATAGCAAATCGCCTTAGCTCCAAATTAGCTCTCAATATTTTTTTCAATAAATGTCGCCGTTCTCGAGATACCATCGTGTTGACCTCGCGTAACACAGCTAGCAGAAAGGACATCGATGGGGGAACTCTTGAGATATAATTCAGGGCCATAATACTGAGAAGCGTGCAAAAATTCAGCCTGTTACAAATTTCTTCCATGTGAAAATCTATTTTTCTTGGACTAATAATAATTTTTAATGCAATATACTTAATTTTCTATTTTCCAAGAAACTATATTTTTGTACTTCAGCAAATTTTCGTCCGGATGAGTAATTAATCAAAAAATAGCTTGCATTGAAAATCTTAAATGCTTATAGTTTGCATTAAATGTATCAAAGCACCTGAAAAACGAATATTACAGTATACGTAACTTATTTTTCATATATTTCGACATTTAATTCAAGCAAACGGTCGAACATTCATTGATGAATTTTCAATTTTTTATATTTATTTTTTTGTTTGCTATCCCTTATAATCCCTAGATAGATATAGGATTTCTTTCCCCCATGTGAAACAAAGGGTGACCACACCCTTATATGCGCCTTGCATGACCTCATGACCACTATCCAACATTTTCTGTATCGTTTTTATATAAATCTCATCTAGATATTCCCTACACTGTAAATAATTGTTCGCATTATCATTATTGCCTGTTTTAATGAGCTCATTTCTCAAAGCGTGTGTGGATAAAGTATAACTCTGAAACATGACCACGTTCGTAGCTAGATAAATCGTTGTAAGTGTTTCCTATATAGGCAAAGGTAATCATGTAAGATACACACATACTTATATCGATCAAATAATTAAATGTATGCAAATTACCTGAGGAGAACATGTCCGAATAGTTTATCATCTCCCTATCAACGGATGTAAATTTAGACGGTTTAAATGGGATTTGATAAGTTGTTCTGCAAATTAGTTATTACGAAATTATAGTTTACGTTACATGGAAAAATTGCTTTTATAAATTTTAATACACACTCGCCGCAATGAGGCTCCTTGTGTGTAATATATAAGTTCAATAGGTCAGCCTTTACTATTAGTAGTTTAAATTCAGAGTGGCGACCAGATTTTGCTATGGTATTTCAAAAAGATTTCAGTTTCAGGTCGAAGGGACCATCGTCGCCGGCTTGTATGCTATTGTTCGCTCAGCTGTTTGTAAACGTCAACGTCTTAGGTATGCTGGTCAATTGAATCCCGTTGGACTTGCCGTAGGGGTCGAATTTTAAATATTTTCGTAGACGAACAAACATAAGGATTCAAAGCGTGGAGAATATAATTTCCTACAAATTGTTTATGTTCGTTTATGCGCAAAAGAGAAAAATAAACGAGATAATGCAATAGTTTTATTTGGCCACCTTACATTGCTCATCTCATCGGCCCTTCTGTTAATCATAACTGTATATACTTAATCTGTACAACAATTTGTCTGTCCGAACATATTTTATGAAAATTTGAGTGTCTATTTTTTTTCATATTAAAAAAAATAATTTTAAGAAAATAACTCGTTCTTATCTGCACATTTTTATATACCTAATTCAGAAGTCGTCAAACATTTGATACCTATGATCTGTGGATGCCGCAGGTTCAACGATGGCTTCAACATTGCATTCAACGTTGAACGCGGGATATACGGGCGTTGTAACCTAAGAGACCTATACCTTAAAAATGAATGTCTGTCTAAAATTTGACTCGAAAAAACACCGCATTGTGTTAGGGGTAGCTTTTGGGGTGAAGCAACCACTTCAGATGGCCATATATATGCCAATGTTTTTTTCTGCAAACCGCATAGGAAGATTCATAATTTCCCGAATATAAATAAGGATATTATTCTCGGAAATTTTCAGCAATTCTATTGATAAGATAAACGCAATCACTATTGCAATAATTAATTAGATCTCCATCGCGTAATTTATTTAAGTAATACTTTATCTTTTGCAACCACAACATTTCTCATGTTTAGTGGTTTAATTCTTGATGAGGGATTATTGGAATAGCTTTGAGAACTCAATGTTTGTATTAACGATTTTTTAATGCTTGAAGAAATTGTTACATCAACACAAATAATTTTCGACAGATTAGATAGCCGATGATATACATTATCACGATGTATGTACCTTTGTTTTTAATTTTTTATTCAGAGGTGTATCTCACTAATATTTTCAGTAAGACCATTTATGAGGACAATGTACCACTACGGTCATGCGTGGCTTAGAACGACATATTTGGTTTAGTTTAGTTGGGTGGACGAGCTATACTGGTATACGTATATAAGTATATAGGTATTATATTATACAGGTTTTGTTTTAATCCGGTCAAGTTAGCTAGAAAAATAGTGGTCAAATAACAAAAATTCGCACATAACTGAATTTTAGAGACAACTGAATTGGTAGAGACCTTGGGTACAACATTACAAATAAAATACCAAAAGTTCCAATCGATCCCATGTCTGCTGCAAAAGTTATTCATGGTCAAAGGTCAAAATTTTCGTTTTTTGGATTTTGCTCGTAAACGGTAAGTTATATAAAAGAAATAGCCCAGACAAAAATTGGAGACTATAAAATTATCTACAAAAATTGTAGATCATAAAATTATCTACAAAAATTGTCTTTGTACTTTTTTTCTTCTAAGAATCGCCAATTCTGAGACATCGCGATTGTAAAAGTTGAAATACATTCTATATTCTATATAATATGCATGCATATGCCACGTAGATATATCATCGGCCTGTAATATAAGTAATATAAGTAAAGCGTCATATCTCAGAATTGGCATTTCTTAGAAAAAAGTAAAATAATTTTATGCTCTACAATTTTTGTCTGACCAATTTTTTTTATATAACACCGTTTATGACAAAAATCCAAAAAAATCTTTTGGACCTTTGGCGTGACCTTGAATAACTTTTTTAGCAGACATCGGATCTATGGGGACTTTTGGTATTTTATTTGTAATTACCAAAATTCAGTTCTGTGCGAATTTTGTTATTTGATATGTCTATCGTGACCGGGCTATTAATTGAATCTGAATCACGCCAAATACGTTTTGTGGATAGAGGTGAATGGTCGAGAATGTTTTGGTCTCCATAGATAAAACTAATTTCAGGGTCAAGCTATTAAGAGCACTGTACACCTACAGTTTTGCCGTTTTACAAATAGCACGAAAACTGATTTATATTATTAAAAACTAATTACATCATACATTTCTAAAATATTGTAGAATATTGGAAACTTATTCTTTTTTTACCTTCCAAATGTTTGATTGTATTTTGGTTAAAACTACGTACAAAAGGTATATAAATCTCAAATTTATATTTGTAACGTAAGAATCGTTTAAAATGTTGCACTGCTAGTGTTAGATCGACGACGTTTACGTCGCGAGTTAGAATTAACTTCATATATCCCCACTTTGGTATCACGCACCCACAATCTTTTTGCTGTCCGGGGCGACGCGATGATGAAAAATGACTCGAAAAGTCACGTGGTGTATTATAGCGCTCTTAACAGAACAGAATATTAATTACACTTCTGCAAGAAATTAACGCACCAACAAAAAATAACCAAAAGTTTGAAGTTAATTTTTGTCGAAACCTCTGGTCCGATTTCGATGATTTTTTTGTAGGATTGCCTCTTTATTTAAGAATGTGAATGTTCTATTGCTTTTTCAAAGCAATTTTGTTTTATTCAGTACAGGGTGTAACAATCGCGACGTGTTTTTTCCATTACATTTTGTAACACTCTGTGGAGTTGAACAGTTACACCAGAAAGTTAGAATTTAAATCGTACTCTAGCCTTATCTTTTCCCAACATTCCCTTTTTTGAGTCGGTTTATCTTTATTAGTACCAGAAATACACAATTTTATACCATAACATGATTTCATTTTGGAAAAACAGAAGTGGCATGCTATGGAAAAAAGGAGAGCCATGTTGACTAAATGTCTAAAAAAAGGATGGAGTGTTTTTGTGTGATTATAGCCGTATTTTTTTCCAATATTTTTGTCAATATGGAACGTAAATTATGAAATCTTGTGGTGAAAAATGTGCTCAAGCATTAATGTTGGTTGAACTAGGTTAGAGACAGTTGGAGTTATCGAATAATTGGACAGCGATTTAATGTGGCGCATACAAGTGTTTCAAGAGTGATACAATGATATAGAGACTGGAAGTCATGTTCGCAGACCGGGACAAGGGATAAACAACCCTAATTAATGACCCATATTTAACACTCAACTGTGCCACAACCTTTTTGTAACAGGGCGAAGTTTGCAGATAGAGCTTCGAGAAGTAAGTGGTTTACAAATTAGTGACGAAACCATTAGATAGAGCATTTAATTTGAGACCAAGAGTTGCTGCTCGAGGTTCTTTTAAATAGAAATCACCGGAGGGCTGGCTCAATTTTGCCACAGAGCATGTTAACTGGCTCCGTGGCTTAATGGGAACATCCGCAGTGTTATTTACGGAGTCCCGATTCCGTCTGTATAATAATGATAGACGTCTCCGTATATTTAGACGTCCCAATGAACGGTATGCTCAATGAAATTTCGCCACTACGACATTATTTGGGGGCGGATCTGTGATGGTGTGGGAAGGAATTTCTTTGTCCAGTCGCACGGAATTTGTCGTCATTACCCTTACAGCTATACGGTACATACAAGACATTTTAGACAATCACGTGGTTCCATATGCGCTATATACAGGGTGTTTCTAAATTGAAGCTAAAGGTTTTAGGAGGTGATACTTAAATGTCATAATGACTTAAATACTTGTCATAATGACTTTATTTGAAGTCATTATGACAAGAACTGGTAGAATCAATATATGCTCCGACAGTAGAGCTGCCATCTTGGCACTTAGTGCCGTTGAACTGCGCTCAAAACTGGTTCTGGAATGCAAGACCGTCCTCGAGACGCTCTCTCAGAGGAATAATTTACGCCTTGTCTGGGTCCCAGGACATGCTGGTGTACCGGGAAACGAGAAGGCCGATTAATTAGCCAAATTAGGCACTTTAGAGACACCTACTGGGCCTGAACCCTTCGTAGGGATCTCCAGAAGCACAGCGGTTCTCTCAATGAAGACTTTAGCCCAACAAATGTTTCAACATTGTTGGACAACTGCTCCAGGCATGAGACAGGCTAAAGAACTCATATCTGGTCCCGACGCTGGGAGGACCAGACAGCTGCTGAAATTAAGCAGATGTAACTTAAGAACAGTGACAGGCCTACTGACCGGTCACTGCCACCTAAGACGACACCTTTACATAATGGGTCTTGTGGAAGACCCTGAGTGTAGGGGATGCTTGGAAGATGAGGAGACAGCAGGGCATGTTCTGATGAATTGCCCCGCTTTCCTGCATACACGTATGCAATACCTGGGACAACTGATGCTGATGCCCAGGGACTTTAGAGAGCTATGTCCCAGCCGCCTCGTTGGCTTTATTAAGGCAACTGGACTGGTATAGCTCTCGAAAGGCGGGACGTGACGGGCCCATACTGAGGCCTATACGTCAAAGGGCAGAGCCCCCGCCAATCTCAAATCAATCAATCAATGACTTTATTTGATAACTGCCTACTTGACTGTTTCACCGAATAACAACCCCTCAGTGAATTTATTTGAAAGGCAATGTGACCTTAATTTTATTTTTTGTGGGCAAACAATCAATTTCTCGAAGAAAACTCTAGAGACAAAAAAGTTGCATATTGAAGCTATATTTGCACAACAAATTTTTAAATAAAGAATATATAAATATATATCTACGCGTTAAAAAATTCTGTAGAAATATATTATAGGGGTTGGTTTTTTTACTCCCTTGTAACAATATCTCACGGTTACAAAAATTGTCACAAACTGACATTCTATTGGTGCATGTTGTTCGCCAAATTTCGCCAAATCATTCTGCCATAGATAACAAATAAAAACAATTTGAATCAAAATCAAATCTGAATCAAAAATGAGAATGTTAAGAAAAGATAAGGCTAGAGTACGGTTTAAATTCTTGTGTGTAAATACTTGTGTGTGTGTGAACTGTTGAACTCCACAGAGTGTTAATTTAATGGAAAAAACGCGCCACAATTGTTAAACCCTGTAATGAATAAAACAATATTTATTTGAACAAACAATGTAACAATCATATTCTTGAATAAAGAGGCTATCATACAAAAAAAAACATCAAAATTGGAGAAGAGGTCTAGACAAAAATTAACTTCAAACTTTTGGTTATTTTTTGGTGGTGCGTTAATTTCTTGGAGAGAATTTCGTATACTAATCGCGTATTGCTGCGCAACAACCAAAAACATTATAATTATTTTAACCTAATATTAGTCTAGAAACTTGCCACCTATTGCAGTGACTTCTCGGGAATAAATATCAAGAAAGGAATGAACCTCGGAGTGAGTTTTAGCATAAGTCATGGTCGTTCGCTCATACGCACTTATTATTATCATCTGTGGTAATTAAATTGTGATAATTTATGGAGATATATAGGTATATAAAGTATACCCATCTTTCGATAAACGTGTAACTGAAGATACACATACAATAAGCCAATAAAGTTGCATATTTATCTCGTCAACGCAGGTTGCATTTTGCGAACGCCATACGTGCCTCCTCATGTGCACCACTGCGTATCGCAGGCCAGGCTGGATCTCAAGGATCTGACTTGACAGCCTGGAATACTAACAAGTTAATATCGCAATAGCGGCATTGCGCTTTCTTGAACCTTTCAGCTTAGATCGTTTATGTCTTACTTGTTGTTGCAGAATCATATAATAAAAAACTAATCAAGTGTTTGACAACTTCCCGCCAGCTTTCGACATAATCTCTTAATTAACAAATTGGATTAATTTAATTTGTTGTTCGATTATAAAGCCCTGTGATTATTTCACAATTATTATAATTTTATTTAATTATATAAGTTGTAGAATTGATGTCAATAAATATTTTCCATAAACGTGAATTATTCATGTAGCATTATTACTTGAACGCTATTACTCCGATTGTTTAACGTATATACCGGGTGGCTGGAATATGTTTTTATATTACATTGTTATTAGATAGGTATATTTCATGATACTAAGACTACAAGATATGCTAACGCGCATGCGATCCCCTATCTCTCTCCCTCTACTGACGTCATTCCGTGACAAATTTCAAATATTGAAATTTGACACATCTTTAAAATACATTATTTTATAAGTTATATACGTTATTTTAATTATTTTGGTCAGTTGTGATTGTGATAAACAATGGTTTACTGTGCAATGAAGGTTTGTACCAGTAACAATAATAAAAAAAGTAAAAATTCTTCCAGTACATATCGATACTTTAGTTTTCCAACTGCAGCAGAGATTTGCAAATTATGGGTGCAAAAGTGCCACCAAACGCATGATTTTAATATTAAAAATGCTAGAATATGTTCGAGGCATTTTTCTGATCATGATTTTCATATTAAAGAAAAATTATTGCAATTGCCCAAAAATAAGTGGAAGTTGAAAGATAATGCTGTACCTTCACGTCTTTGCCTTTTACTTTTTTCTTTATTTATGGATCACATAATTATATTATTAAATAATTAAGAGTATGAAATATATACGTTATAAAAGAAAATCTTAGCTAAAAGCTAAAGATGCCAAATAAAACTTAGGTTGTGGTTATGTCAAAACTTACCTTTCGTGCGGCTGTGTGTACATGCTAAATTGATATAATAGTAAAGAAACTGTGTACGAATAATAATTATTGTACACATTTAATCAGCAATATAAATTTAACACTAAAAAATCCAAAAACCAAACAAACAACATCTGAGATCTCCAAAATCGCAGAACAGCAACACAACACGGAAAGAAAATAAAAAATAACCGAAGCTAAATTGGCGCGTATGTTTATAGGAAATGTGAATATTATTAGTTATTTTGTGACGGTTTTGATAATTAATTATATAAAATAAACTAATGTATATTTATATCTATATTTTAGTAATTTTTATATATAAGATATTTACCCGTTCACTTGCTTTAACTGTAAAGATGACCCCGTGCAGTTATAGAAAAGTAAAGGTCTAATGCAGTAATTACTAATTACTGTACAGGTTTTTTACACACAATCCTTCTACTAAGTGCCCTTCCAGTTCAAGGATTATAGACGTGGATAGTCAGTTGATTCCAGTTCGTGCCGTAATAGACCTTTAACGGCAAAGTACCAGCTCCCAGCACCAGCTATTTGCCAGTGTTCGGGGTACAGGCCCTTTAATGGGCGGGAATATCGTGTTGGTTGGGTTGTCTTGTTCTTTTTTGTACCTACCCATACAGGGCATTTAATAACTTGGGACATTATTTTTATTTCATGATAATATATTATGCTAAAAGTAAAGGCTTTACAAAAAATAAACCTAATGAAAGTGCTTTAATAACCGAGAAAAATTAAAATATAAAATGTTTCTCATGTTCGTAAACACCCTGTATACTTAAACAATGTCCAAAATAGTTATAACAGTCGGATCATAACGAAACTTTATAATAAAACCATGTTAAAAGCGTTCGTCTCCATATTCGCCATACATTTTTGTCACGGGGTGACGTCATGCGCAAGTTTGTTCAAAACGCGTTGTCCAAGTGATCATATCTTGTACTCTTAGTATCATGGGTATATTTAAACCAATTACTATTATTTTAAATAATTTTTCTACGTATTTACTTTTGTCTCATACACTTATTTGTCAAATGTTTTTACTTTTATTATATGGTCTGGTATCAAGGTGGCAAAAATATTCCAAATTGCTCGCCAAATTGGTCTTGTCATATTGTCTAAACGTGATATGTTATTTGTTTTATACTTGACACCCGTGATGTTATCAGTTTTTTGTAATGTCTCATGAATAGGTGGTGAATTTATAACAATTATTGGATACATTATTGGTTACTTTTACTCTCTTACTACTTACCTGATGAATCCTACGTTTTACGTTTATACGTTTTATACCTTGGTTCCTAGCTATAAATCTCGAACCTCTTATTGACACCTATATGCTCCCATATTAATCCTTTAATTTAGACACAGTTTATCGATATTTGATGATTATTAATACGGACTCGTCTATTGTAATTTAATTTAAAACAGATTTTAGTGGCGATTCTTTATTGAACTATAACGATAATATGGTTAGACCAATAAGGGCCTGGACACATGTCTACGGTGCGGCACCGGCCACCGTGCGACGGCGCGACGCCGCCACCGGGAGACGGCGCGGCACCGTGGCGCGGTGCGGCGCCGTACACGGCGCCGGCGTACCGCGCCGACACGGTACCATCGTTCCAAAACAACAGTTTTTGTCTTGATATGGACCGCGAAAGACGTATTCTGCTCCTGTTGCTGTTGAGACGACGAATGAAGAAAAAACAATATCAAAGAAAATATTGGGTGAATCCATACCTTTCTTTAATGAACCATGATGGAGGTCATTTTAGAAAGAAATATGAAGGCCTGAAAATATGTGGTGATGACAAATTTTATGAATATTTTAGAATGTCCATATCAACTTTTGAAGAACTGCTAACCAAGATAGCACCTCGTATACAAAAGCAATACGTGTTCAGAAAACCTGTTGAGCCTATGGAAATGCTAGGTTTAACTATAAGGTAAGAAATAAAAGAATTTTATGTTAACATTTTTTTTATTCTAATCAAACTTTCGCATGATTGATTATGATTTAAGAAAAGTCATATTCGGAATCCAGTGTATCTGTGGTATTTGACATAAGGACTCATGTCATGTCAGGAAACATCACCAAAGGCGAGACTGGTGATGTTTGGCGACTATTATTTATACTTGGAGTGGATGAATTATAAGCTGTTTGATAGTTAGTGTCATAAGACGTTGTAGCTTGTGGTGGGCTTGTAGCTTGCTGATAGTTGTTGTAAGATGTTGTTGTCTGGTACCCACTATATGATTGGTACGGTGGTTGATGAAAATCCATTAAAATCTTTAAGACTCCACTTTGAAATAGCAAGGTCTGGTGGTCATCTAACTTGTTTAGAGATGGCAAAATTGCTTTAAAAAATGACAAATGTCGATTTTCTGAAGTAGCTAAAGTTTCTAGAATTTGCTTCTCAAATTCATCGCAACTTGGTTTTTGTTTTGGCGTAGTTTTACTGTAGGGTTGATATCGTGACCTTGTTGTTGGAGTTTGAGATTCTTCCTCTTGTATACTATCATCAGTCAAATTTGGTGCATTTTTCTGCAAAAACATGAGTTGTTTACATAAATGATATTCTTTTATATGTTTGGTACCAGCTCCCGACTTCTTCGAAAGTTCTATCTTCTTCATATATTTGAAAAAATTATCTTTAATGTTCGTCCATTTTTTAATTACGTCATTGCCTGTAACAATCATAAAAAATGGTTATAAATAATACATTTAGAGATATGGAATTCACAGATTATCGTGGAAAAACCACAATCGGGAAAATTGTACGAGAAGTTTGTCATGCTATATGGGACATCCTTTTAAGTGAAAGTATACCAAAAATAACCAAAGAGCTATTAGAACAAATAGCTGAAGATTTTGACATAAAAACTAATTTCCCAAATTGCATGGGGGCATTGGACGGGAAACACATCCGAATTTGCAGTCCTGCCCACAGTGGATCCCTTTTTTTTAACTATAAAAACTATAATTCTATAGTCTTGCTGGCACTAGTTGATTCTAAATATGGATTTGTATATGTCGATATAGGGTCGTATGGAAAAGAATGTGATTCCACGATTTTTCACAATACAAAACTGTACGAATTATTATTATAAAGTCGACTCCCCGTACCAGCGCCGAAGCCTTTACCGGGGCTTCAAAAATCAGTTCCATACGTTTTTATCGCAGATGAAGGCCTACCGTTACTTAACAATCTAATGCGTCCATACCCAGGGAAGCATCTGAGTGTAGAACAAAGGGTTTTCAACTATCGTTTGAGTCGAGCAAGAAGATATGTCGAGTGTGCTTTTGGTATCTTAGCAAATAAATGGCGTGTATTTCATCGGCCTTTAAATGTTCAATATAATTTTGCGACCGACATTATCAAAGTATGCTGTGTTTTACATAATTTTGTTGTAAATCGAGATGGAGTTAGAAAGTCAGAAGAGTTATATATTGACGACTGTTTTTTGAATATTCAACAAACAACAGATGACGTTTCTTCAACAAATCCAGTCAACATAAGAGACGAATTTTGTAAATACTTTAATAGTGATGTCGGTGCGCTTAGTTGGCAACTAGGCAAAATATGACTAAAGTTTGATCACGGACCAGATCATTTCCTAGCAGGCTTTTATGGTTGTGGTTTTTTGTTTTTGTTTTTTATTTAAAGACGGCAATATATGACTATGAGCAAACCAGACAGAGAGATGCAATGACTAGCATGCTACGCTAGTCTAAACTACTTTATTTTAGCTTTAGCATACTAAATTTCCTTTGTTCTGCGTCTGCGACTGGGTTTTAGTTAAAAACTTAGTTATGACAAGTGAATAATACTAATCATTAATGCATTTAATTCACATTTAAATTTACTGTATTCACTTTATTATTACAATAAAAATATAAATAAATAGGTATGTACTCACCGAGTTTCGTTTTTTCCTTATTGTCCTTGTCGTCGAAAGACGGAAAAATATTTCGGCAGACATCTTTCCACCCTTCTGTTTTCAAATTTTTATCCCTATAATCCTCATTTGTCTTGTCCCAGAGAACAGGACGTGTTTCCACTAGTGAAATTAAAAAGTCGACATCTAAATTGTCGGTCATTTTATTACCACGTGCGCACTATGCAACAGCAAAACACAAACTACCGAGCGGTCCGCCGTGGCACAACGCGGCGCCGCACCGTCTCCCGGTGGCGGCGCCGTGCCGTCGCACGGTGGCCGGTACCGCACCGTAGACATGTGTCCAGGCCCTAAGGCGCGTAGGTGGTTTATACTCTGGGCAAGTGTTTGCTTGCGCTTATGCTATACTCTGTTCATTTGTATGAGTCCAAATAATTTAATAATAACCGTAACAGATTTGTTCATACATTCATTTGTTTTATGTGAAAATGAAGTAATTTATCATTGATATAACATTTTCAACCGCCATTTTCTCGGAAACTGTCAATATAGGTATAGGGTATGCTACATGTTTTGGTTCTAGAATTTTCTGGGCAATCTAAAAAATGGAAATGGGGTCGACTATTACAACTGTCCGGACTGTCCCCGATCCTGGGGCAGTTGTAACAGTTTACTATGTAAAGATGGCTTTAATATGATTTTATCTCTTGTTTTCTTCGAACAATTGATGGTATGCTTAAAAAATTAAAATTATACACATACCCTTTTAAATAAATTTACTAAGGGGTTCTTATTCGCTGAAGCAGTCAATTAGGCTGTTAAATAAAATCAGGTTGATAAGTATTGTCACATGTTTTGTGTAGAGTTTTATAAGAATTAAAAACATTTAAGTATATTTTCTTTACTGTATCGTCAAGTTTACAGCTGAAATAAATACATATTCTTTTTTTGTAACTCTCTAGAGATTAGAGCAAACAAGAACCATGACAATAATACTTGCCATAACGACTTTATTTGACAACATCCTACTTGACTGTTTCATGGAATAATAACCCCTCAGTGAATTTATTTATTCATATAATATATATAAAAAATAACAGGATCCGAATTCATAACGTTCCGTATATGTAGCACACGCTTTATTCGCTGAGCTATTATCACTCTACTAGACATCTGATCAGCTAGATATTTGTATAAATCAGTTGTCGCGAATATCAGGTAGGAAACGGAGTGTTCCAGTATGCATTCCCTTTACTAACTGTTAGACGCGAGCAATCGCGGTCACAGGAGCTATTGTAAGTATGCTTACCATTTAACGAAGGACTTGTAACACGTTTTATTGCAAAAACTGAAGAATATAAATGGCGTGTTGTTACTTTCTGTGCCACCCGGTATTGTTTTATGTAAGTACAGTAAAATTAACACTTTTGAACGAGTATTCATAGCCGAGACACAAAAAAAATCACTTTTACTTACATAAACCATGCACGCATTCTCAAGACATTCAAAACTTCAAACATATTCGCTAGTGAAATTTTGCAGCTGTACTTTTATCTTACTGTTGCTCTCTTATAACTTACCCTAGACATCCTGGTAGTTATGTTGTTGTGATAAGAAAAATACGTGCAGTAATTATATCTCTGTAGGAGTTCTTTACCACTCCTATCTCAAATGTGGTCTTTAACCTCCATAAATCCTACAGATGTGCACTGTGCATTTGTACATTGGTAGCATTTAATAATAAGATTTAATAATGCTAACGTGTGTTGCCGTTGGGTGAATGCACTCTTACTTAAATTAACCGTGCAATTATGCCCAATGAAGTTTATTGTTGAAATTATGAAAAATTACCACTTAAAATCTAGGCTGTTCTATAGTAGGTACAGTTTGTAAACAGTTTTAAAATAGTTTAGTGCATTTAATAATTAGAAATTCGTCTATGACAGTAGCGTCAGTAGGTATAAACTTTGTACAAATATTACCTACCTATATCTCAAAGGCGAAAAAGAACTTTCTAATTTTGACATGTAAAGTGAGACTTTTCAAAACCCTTTGACATTAGGAAACGTCTTACTTTTCACAACCCAGTTACGAAAAGTAAAATATTACGCAACTGGTGTAAAGTTCATTACATAGTAGGTTATTTAGAGCTGACAAGCTATGAAAGTGACGAGCTGTCACACCGTGACAACCTACTCGATTGTTTTTAAACACATAAAATTCATAGTTTTCTTCTCATAAATAAAGTTGGTGAAAATTAGAAAAAATCTAGTATGTTGGGAACACAAAGTATATACTTATATATATACTTGTGCTTTTAGCTTACCTACTATATTTCGATACTTTGTCGCCGTTTGTCTGTTTTCATCGCAGCGTGCTCTTTTGGTCAATCCGTTTTTAAGTTTGTTGTTATTTAGGTTGTTAAGATTTTTCTAGTTATGACATTTAGCTAGGATAATGTGCGAGATTTGCAGGTTGTTTTCGTTATTTTTGCTGTTAATATTTTTTTGTTTTACATAAGAAGAGAAGCTATAGAAGCGTTTGTGTACATTTTTGTCTAATGTGTTATGGGCCTTTTTGTTTATTTAGATTAGATTTCACTCCCTTCAAAAAAAAACATTCTCTATAACTTATATACTTACATACATACTTACATACATACATACTTACATACATACTTATTATAAATAATATACATCTACCATCTACATAATATTAACAGCTAAAATTAGAATAATAATAAAATATAAAATATGCCTAAGTACGTAGGGTTTCTTCAATTATGTCATAAAATAAAATGGTCTTTTGAAAAAGGCCCCAAAAGGGACCGAAACGTTAAGATTTTATAATCAGTCGTTTTATTTGCTACCATCCCATGGTAAACCATATAAATAAACAGGTACCTATACAAATTTAGTTAATTTATTTCTTCTTACACAACATTATAAAGACATGACATGATATTTTCTATAAATATAAACAAAAAATAGCGTAAATATCTTAAAAATGCTATTATTTCTGATTGATTTTTTGTTTGTATAGATTTGCAACAGTTGTCTTTTCTTGATGAGTTTTTAGTTTTATAATATCACATATCGATTGCATTTTGTTTAGTCAATTTAATAACAGTATCTAAGGCTTGTACAGCATCAGAAACACATGATGGTTGGTTCTTCAGTGCCACTAATTTCCTAATTTCTATAGAGCTCGATATCAGAAACCACTTGTAAAGACTGTGCTTCAATTTGGGAAATTCTGCAATTCTGGTCTACGCTGCCTTGTTGGTTTTTCTGACTTTTACACTTTCTTACATCATTTACCTTTTATCCGAACAAACGGTAGATTTTGTCATTTGCCATTCTGCCAATGCCATATTTTCTAAGTGTCGTGACACTGATGCCCATTATACTCTTGTGTTGTGCTTCTATACGGAAAGTGTAGACTCGAATTTAAGAATCATCTCAGAAAATTGTAAAAAAATTACTAAATATTGCATCATCCACGTGTTCACACGTGTTCACATAATGTGTGTGGGTGTGTGTATGTGTGTAAATAGGTGGGTTTTTATCTTAATAATTGCTTTACGATGATAGAAATCGAACTCGAAATTGTGTTATTCACATATTACACAGAAAAGTTCATATCATAAGAAAAAAATATTTTTTTTATTCTTGTAAACATTTGGAGATTATTATATAACACCTTTCCAGATTATAAAGTATAGCCAATAGATATGATGCATAAATCTAATACTAATTTTTAAATATGTATTTTATTACACGCATACTCGTACGAAATTCTCGTATGCTGACTTTCTGTTCACTTCCTTAGTAGGTATTTATTGTGTCCCTTTTTTTTTGTAGTGTTATTTTTCGCATCCATCTTACATACCTCGATTTTCTTTGGGGCTGAATGAGTAATTAGACAGTTTAACTACTTCACAGGTCATTCACCAATTACTATAAAAAGTAGAGCGTATTTGCCATCGATTTTGCGCCACCGCCGCGACGCCGACGTTGTGAATCAACCCTAGCAATAGAGGGTAACAACCGGACGTTGTTCCCGGCTGGTGGCCGGGAAGTTGAAAAGCTTTGTGTAATACGTGCCAATATTCTTGGCTAAAGATGTGACCTCGATAGGAGTGGGCCGAGCGGTAACCTCGCACTTTACCCCTAATAACTATGTAGGCCGAGAACGCCTCGGAAGGAGTAGGCCGCGCATTTCACGTGACCCTCCCCACAAATGTGATCAGTGTCACGTGAAGTTACGCAGCTTCCCCCGGTCCTGGCTGATGGGCCCCACCGGCAGAGCCTTGCTTCTGGCGCTCTTGACTTTCTTCGCCGGTGTGTCTTGTCGGGTGTTTGACTGATCCTTCCTGCCTCTCGCCGGGCTTGCTAGAACCCGGTTGGGCGGCATTCAGGTAGGTATTGGAGGATGAGCATTGTAGCTCAGGATGACGGAGCTCGCGAGATAATCAACTATAAGCTCGCTCTTAGTGTCTTCTCGATCCGTTTTTTTGTTCTGTTCTTTTCGTCGGTGTCGTCTGCTTCTTCTCGCATCAGTCGTGCTGAAACATAAGATCGTGATTATCTTATACTTACCTGTTGTCCAGGATCTGGGTCCTTGGCCGCTTGTGAGGTTCGGCTTCCTCTGGATCGTAGTCCGTAGTCAGCGGGTTCCCGTGGTCCTCTGCGATGACGTAGAGCTTCTTGGCGTGGTCCTCGATCATCTCCGTGGCCGTCTTGTACTTCAGGTCTCTTTCTAATTCTTTTCAAAGAAAAAAAATTAAAAAGCACTTCCTAATACAAAAAGATGTGTATTTTACAATAATAAAATTAGAGCGTCAAAATTTATACGGGACATAACTAAGAGTCAACAAGAGTCATAACTAAGGGACATAACTAAGTGTTGACAAGAGTCAAGTAACAAAATGACTCATACAGGGTGGTAGAAACTTAATGCCGAATTTAGTCAACTTTAAACCGTCTTAGTTTTTTTTTAAATGGAGTAACACCCTATTTGTTTTTGCGCAGGCTGATGAACAGTTTTGTTCTTTTTTGACTGGTATAATAGTTCCCTATACCTATACCTATCTCTTCTGGGTTTTAAAGTATTTACTGTTTTTCGTGCAGTAAACGGATATCGCATAATTTCTTACAAGGATAGCTGTGACATGTTTAGTAGAACTTCAAAATAAGCACCTAATTGTTGTCACCAGTTTATTGTTGTCAATTTAACACATACAGTGAATGTTTATTGGAGTATTATTTATTGTTAAACAATGGAAAACGGTAACATTTATTCAAATTCTGACATTATAAATTTATTATTTATTCATGGAGAGTGTCACAAGGTACTATAATACTCGCAGGGTATTATAGTTTTTTGACTTACTTTATTGAAAAAAATTGCGTTACAAAATACATGGATTTAGAGTTACGATAAATCTTAAAAGAGAACATTTTTACACCGTTCTCAAAAGTCCAAGCCTAAATTTAATACCACTGGATTTATCATTTTTAAGGTACAATTGGACACATTATAAAACAATAAACTACGTTAAATGAATTAGTTCCTTATTCAATTACATGGTCGATAGTCTAGTATGTAATTTGTATAAAAAGGATAGGGTATTAGTGGCATTACATAATTCAATACATCTTATCTCTATTATTTGATCCACTCCCACTAATTAAAATATATAATTATCTACAGATAAATTATTATTTAATTTATTGCCGTCAGTTTATATGTAGAAAACGATGAAACGACTAAACCACTATTACAATCAGCTATAAAATAATTGCGTAATATGTATTGGTATAATCAATTAAGAATCTTTTTCACTGAAAACGACGCCTTTCTCCTCTCTGAAAGTGCCACCTCTGAACAAATTAGAATTAAATCCGTTAGTCGATAGTGCATAAAATATTGAATTTTAAGTAGAAGAAATTAAAAGTTGTTGCTCTCGTAAATGCTGCTAAATTATAAGTAATTATTTACACGGAAACTGCACGGACGTTATTAATAAAATGATAATTAATTGTAATTTAGAGCAAACCGTCTACGTCGATATATGCATGTAGATGTGTACATCTGTACATACGCATAACTGCCGGTTGGAATGATTCATAAAACTGTAATTAGAGAGAAAAAGAAATCAAGAAAATAAGACGCGAAGGGTTCAGTAAACTAGTAATTCCTTCTTCCTCGCTTTAACAAGCTAATTTTAATAAGTTACGTAAAAAGTTATATGCAACGCTGCAACGGATACGGCGTTTAAAGGATTAAAGTTGTATTCTGTTATTAGTAAATTACATGGCGGGTCTACAAAAATAGTTTCATAATATGCATTTGCATATTCACTTGTATCAGGCAGTAATAAACCATGATCCTCCGATATAACAACTGCGTTTTCATGGGATTGCAAATTCCAATAATATTTTTTGGTGTTTTTGTAACCCATTTATTAATTTATTTACAATAAATAAATAATTACCATTTTACCAAGTGAAATTAATATATTTTATGAAATGGTAGGTATTTGGTATTTAGATATATTATGTATCTACAGATAACGTCAGACCTCGATAGCCTACGATTTTAATAATTTGGCCGTGTGATGTCAAGATTAATGCAATGTTGTATATTAACTATGTACAATATTAAATCAATTACTTAATCCAAGCTCCAAGCAAAAAATTATAATTTAAAAACATATATGGGGCATATTTTATATTAATACATAATATAGAATACAGATAAGAGAGGCTATAGTAGTAGGTATATTTAATGGGTACTGAAAAGTACAAACAACACAAATATGTAGCAAAGTCGTTATTTCTTTATATATAAATTGTTTTGGTTTGTTTAATAAAAAATCGCTTCTATTTTTGCTTCACATTTGCCTACTCCTTAAGAAAATTGTATAGGTTAGCTTTTTTTTGACAACTTAATGTCCTTGAGTGTTTAGCAGTTGCTATCACTCAGGCAGGATACAAACACAACAATTAAGGAAATAAAGCAATGAACTATCGATTTTTGTGAACTTGTGACTTTGTGAACTAAATTGATCAATGCATTTTGAAAAAAAAATCATTTTGGGATATAAAAATATGCATCTTAGAAGTGCATCTCGGAGAGACAATACATAAAAAATTTTAACTCGGTAAATATTGTTGGAAATAATAAGTCCAGTTTTGCTATTCTGGGCAACGGCAACGGTCTCCGAGGTACCTGCTGCCCAGGGTGGAAAGTATATCAACGTCGACTGTCCACCTTGGGCACCAGCTACATCAGAAACTGTTGCCGAGACCGCGATATTCGTGTTCAGCGACCCTAAAAACCCGAGTAGCAAAACTGGACTTATTTCCGTTCATATTTTTTATCGAGTGAAATTATCGGTGGTTATATTCGGTTTTGTTCTCTATCTATATAAATGATCTATTTTCTCTATCCTTGTGTAGAGCAGACATTATAGGATTCGCGGATGACACTGCAATATTTTTCAAAGCCAACTCATGGGAAGATTTAAAAATAAATGTTGAAAAGGACTTAACGGATATTAAAAACTGGTTTGATCACAAGCTACTAACAATAAATTTCGAAAAAACTAACTACTTACCATTTAGCTGCTACGCTTCTGGTCTTCCTCCATTTTCACAAATAAAAATTGAAATTCATAAGAAAGAACATATCATCATGCCCTCAACAGAAATTAAATATTTAGGAGTTGTCATTGACAGGCACTTACGATGGGATAAACATGTAAAATATACTATAAGGAAACTACAGACGATACTCTATAGATTTAAATACTTGCGAAATATCTTTAACATACAACAATTAAGAATACTTTATTTTGCCTTGGTGGAAAGCCATTTGCGCTATAGTATATTAGCGTGGGGCAGTGCACTTAAAACTCATTTACGTCCTCTGGAAATTATTCAGAAAAGATTCCTGAGAATATTACTACATAAAGACTTAACACACCCTAGTAATCTATTATATAAAGAGGTACAAGTTTTTGATATTAGACAATTGTACTATTACAATCTCAACATAAAGTATCACCGGGTAAAAAATAACACATCATTGCCGGGTCATACCTACAATACTAGACAAAGACACCTCCATACTATACCTTTGATGTTAACATCTATTGGACAACGATCCTATGAATATCTAGCTCCTAAAATCTATAACACAGTTCCTGTCGAAATTAAAAATACAGTTAATATTACATCATACAAAAAAAACTTAAACATTATATATTTCAACAGTCAAGAATCATATTTCACAATTACTTTTCTTAAATAACGTACCTACCTTATAATCTTTATAACTGAAACGTTGAGATTTTTGTACTACTACTCGTACATACTCGTACTACTCGTAACCACTCGTAAATTGTAAATACTCGTGACTCTATATTGTAATTCATACTAGTGGCATCATATTATATTATTTATCCTAGTTCTATTTTTTCTTAGTTATTTTATCTTACCTCAAAACAAGTGTTAAGTCACTTATTGAGTATATTTGTTTATTTGTAATTTTATGTGTTTATAAGTATTTAGTGTACTTTATTATTGTTGCGTATTATTATGAATTAAAATTGTTTGTTTTCAGATTTAGCTAGTTAATAATACTGTCTAACATTTATATACATATATACATTGTTCATATTTTATAATCTACTATTTATGCAAATAAACATTATTATTATTATTATTATTATTATATAATATTTCCATATTATGAATTAACTATTATTATGGAACATGGAAAAATGTTGGACTGTTCACACAGTTCCTGTCGAAATTAAAAATACAGTTAATATTACATCATACAAAAAAACTTAAACATTATATATTTCAACAGTCAAGAATCATATTTCACAATTACTTTTCTTAAATAACGTACCTACCTTATAATCTTTATAACTGAAACGTTGAGATTTTTGTACTACTACTCGTACATACTCGTACTACTCGTAACCACTCGTAAATTGTAAATACTCGTGACTCTATATTGTAATTCATACTAGTGGCATCATATTATATTATTTATCCTAGTTCTATTTTTTCTTAGTTATTGTATCTTACCTCAAAACAAGTGTTAAGTCACTTATTGAGTATATTTGTTTATTTGTAATTTTATGTGTTTATAAGTATTTAGTGTACTTTATTATTGTTGCGTATTATTATGAATTTAAATTGTTTGTTTTCAGATTTAGCTAGTTAATAATACTGTCTAACATTTATATACATATATACATTGTTCATATTTTATAATCTACTATTTATGCAAATAAACATTATTATTATTATTATTATTATTATTATTATTATATAATATTTCCATATTATGAATTAACTATTATTATGGAACATGGAAAAATGTTGGACTGGGCAGGAATCGCACACACGATCTTCGGTACACGGGGCGAGCTGTTTACTTACTTTTGCTTTCTCACGCTGAAAATCCACTTTTCTCTTTGAATCAGCTTTCGCTGATATTTTGGGAGACAATAGATATGATTTTTGTGATTGATTGTTTTATTTCCTACCTATTTTTACAACTAATAATATACAGCATTTCCGAGCTCCCATGTGAGATTTCTGGTATGTGATTCTGATCGGGTTCTGGGATTTCGTTTTGTAATACTTTAAATTACTGAAGCCCACATTTATACGGTGGAATTGGACAATTCTTACCTATCAGGTGAGCGCTTCAAAGGCTTAATTCTCCTGGCCTAATCGTGATTTTCGGGTGGGAGCGCTCATTCAACTTAACTCTCTCGTCTAGTTCACTTCGGTATAGTTTGTGAAAAGTGTATTTTGTGTAAATTTCAATTATCGTCATACTTATTTATTCGTTCTGTCAACAATTAGCGGACCGAGCTAGTCTTATCGACCACTATTACAAGAGGTTTTAGAAGACAAACCCCACTGAGTTAACCGAGTAATTAGGGTCGCGTTATTTTATCATTATTATTGGTAACCATTGGTTCTGCAATATTATCTTTATATCTATTTACCGTCATAATATATACTATATTCATTAATACCGTGGTTTTGACGTGGATCTTGTCTATTTTTTTTATAAAATCGTTATCTACTTCTGAGATGTAAATCGCTTATAAGTTACGACTCACTTATCTGTGTTTTATATTTTATTCGAGTAAACACAGCCATATAAGGTAATGTGGATTCTCCTATAGATTGAGGCGGTGCGTTGGAGAGAAAGCCAGGCCGCGTTAGTTCACAAAAGTTAATTAGTTGAGATATTATTTATTTATATACTCCGTGTTATGATGTGTCTTTCCCTATTTGGTGCATATTATTCGCGATTTATGAGGTTATTTGTAAGTATGCAAATTAATTAGATGATGTAGACGTATCAGTTCACGTACACATATTGTATGATGTCAATGTCCTAACCCGATTGTAACCTAACACGATGAGTAATCAAGGAAATCAATTTTGTTGGGAAGTAGTTATCATTATTCTTGTAGATATCAAACAAGATTGTCTGATAACTATTGTTATAAAGCAGTTTAAAAAAAATAGTATCTACATATTTACGTAACTATAGTATTCCACCTTATATTATTTTGACGGTCCCTCTTATTCTTCACAGACGACAGCATTTTCATCAATCAAGGACTAATTTTTTTATAGAAAATCGACATCCTAAAAATTGCCTGTTTTCTGTTAAAGTCGTCTACATTTTGTGACTATAATAGCAAAAATATCTTACATGTCAGTGCGGAGAGGTGCGGAATTAAGATGGTGCATTCTATGAATCTGATGATGGCAACAATGGAAAAGTGGATTTTTAAATATTTTATAACTAATTTTCCATAGTTTTTGCGTAGGTACCGGGTAAGTCACTTAAGATTGACACCTCCCTTATCTCACTTATCCTTTGCCGATTTAACTCATTCAAAAAAGGAGTAGACACGGTTTTTGATGAATTTTTATAATCTGAGAACAGATATTAAAAATTTCGTAAAATATACAGGGTGGAAAATAAAACATGATTTTTTTAAATGGAACCCCCCGTATATTTTTAGACCAAAATAATATCCTTAATTTTCTGAATCCAAAAATGTGTAATTGTTATATAATCACTCCACCTGTTCGTGAGATATTACTAAAAACGTATCACATTACGGGTGTCAATTATAAAATAAGAACACCAAGATACCTCTGGAAACAATGCATATTTGCATTGTTTATTTGTTGACAGATGTCATCCAGTTTTTTGTGAGATAGTAGTTCACTCTCTTAGATATTAGCGTAAAAAATACGTAGTGTTCATAAAGAAGCAAGTTATTTTGAAAATGGTATATTCATTGGAAGAGCGAAAAGAGTTACTTGAAATTTATATTCAGTGCAACAAGAATCTCTTGTCTCTTGCTCGGAGGGAGTATGTTAGGTTATTTCGAGAAAGGCTACCTCCTCCTTCCAAAAATAGTTTTAAAAACATTTATGCAAAGTTTAGGAATACCGATCTCTGAGAGACAAGAAAAGGGAAAGGCGAAGAACAAAAACAGGAGAAGACACAGAACTCAACGCGTTATTATATTTTGCTGAAAATCCATCTAAATCATCCTATGCCGCAGCAATAGAATTGGATATATCACAAAGAAGTGTGATAAAAATATTACATCGCCATAATTTTAAACCATATAGTATTTTGCCCGTTCAATATTTAGACGACAATAACCTTCAAGACAGGTTAACCTTCTGTAGAGACATACTTGATAGAATAGAGGAAGATGATGAGTTTCTGAGTCATGTCTTTTGGACTGACGAAAGCAGTTTTTCTACTGCGGGAATTTTTAACAGAAAAAATGCACATTACTGGGCAGCGGAAAATCCACATATTGTAAAAAAAATAAAAAAACAAGGATACCAAACTGTAAACGTGTGGTGTGGCATCCACAAGGATGCTATTGTAGGTCCTGTATTTATAAATGGGCCCTTAAATGCACAACGTTATGTAGATATTCTTCATCATCCAGTTGAAAATTATTTAGATAATATTAATTTAGTGGACAACAGATCTGTTATTTGGCAACAGGATGTAGCACCACCACACTCTGCAAGGGACGTCACCGAATACCTAAACAGAAAATATCCTATTTGGATAGGAAGGCACGGTGTTATATATTGGCCCGCTAAAAGTCCGGACTTAACACCTATGGATTTTTTTCTCTGGGGGTACGATAAAACAAGATATATCCGAAACTGGGGTTTTTAATAATATGAATGAGTTAAAAGAATGCATACGTATATAAATTGAGGAATTAAACCAAAATGGTGATATATTTCAAAGGGTGAGTAGCAATTTTATAAAGCGATGCCAAATGTGTATTCAGAATGGTTACGTGGAAAATATTTAATTACGTTACGTGTAAATAAATAAAATTGTGTTACTCTATTGTGTTACTGTATTTTATTAGGCTTATGTTGTTTATTGTTATTACTCGTTACTCTTATTGTCACCTATATATTATTTATTTATTATCTCAATAAATGGCATTGTTTCCAGAGGTATCTTGATATGTTTTTTGTTTTATAATTGACACCCGTTCGTGATAAGTTTTTAGTAATATCTCACGAACAGGTGGAGTGATTATATAACAATTAGATATTTTTTTATTCAGAAAATTAAGGACATTATTTTGGTATAATATACGGGGGGGTTAAATATACGGGGTGTTCCATTAAAAAAAATCATGTTTTATTTTCCACCCTGTATATCTTACGAGATTTTTAATATCCGTGCTCAGATTATAAAAATTCATCAAAAACCGCGTCCACTCCTTTTTTGAATGAGTTAATTCGGCAATGGATAAGTGAGATAAGGGGGGTGTCAATCTTAAGAGACTTACCCGGTACATTTTTTTCGACAATACTGGATATAATATGAGGAATATACCCTTTATAAAAAGTATATGTAGTTCAACGATCGGCAACATTGACCTACACAATGTTTCTCATTGGCGTAGGAATAGTTTTTTCTTAGAGGGTTGAATGTAAAATTATTATTATCTTCAAATTACACCTTACCTACATAAATTCAAACACACACAGAACGTCGCACAGCAATAGAATAAAAACATAAAAAGAATAAAAAGAATAAAAACATAAAAAGTGAGGTTTTTCACTAATTTTCCCTCACGAATTTATTAATTCGCCATGACAGTAGGACGGGAATAATTTCTCGGAATTTTGTGAGAAAAAATTCTCAGGAGAACTTTCAAGAATGGTAAAATAAGGTTCTCATGAGATATGACGTCATTTTCGTCGGGGAAAAAATTCTCATTGTTTCAAGAATCGGGTCCCAGGGCGTTACCATTTTTTAGTGGGTGGTTCGCTAGTAGTCGTATTTCCCACAAGAAACAAAAATAAATATGTACAAAACAGCTAAGTAGCCTTGAAAAATAAACTTTATAACGGAGAAATAAAATAAATTATATTCCAAACTAGAGCAAAAAATTCTCAACAAAAAATTAAAACAATAAAATAAATATATGTTCCAAAATAGAGCAAACCATTCTCAACAAAAATAAAAACAATAAGAGAAAGAAAATAAATCACCTAATCCAAAAATAAAGCTAAAAATTCTCAACAAAAAATTAAAATGCCTTAATACCTTAATACTTACCTTAAAAACATGTAATTAATACCACTATTTTCTATGTCGCTATTTAATAATATTATAATCACTAATATCACTATTTTCAGTCACTTTCCACTTCATCTTCACTGTCGCTATCACCATTTCCAATATTAATCACAATGGGTTCTATGGCTTGATCAACCGCCAAATCCACATCCCACATTATGTGTTCCTCTTTCATCACGTGATTAATACACTTCTGCCAATTTTCTGCTTTGACATTTTCCATTGCTCCTCGAAGATGTCTCTCTACGTCGGCTAATTTAATTCACTCTCGCCATTTTCACTTTTACTTGCGCCCAGATCAATTAAATAGGCTTCAATTCGCAGTGATAAGGAGGTAATCTCAGCAATGTGACTCCATGCGTCAATGCCAGTTGATCCACTGCCAGTTTCTTATATTTATGACCATGGACCTTAGCAACTTGCAATAATTCCGCCTTCAAGTAATTTTCTTGATAAGGAATACCCTTTTCTGTTAACCATTCTTGAATTCTTCTCTTTCTCCATGATTGTTGGGGTGTTTGTTCACATTTTCGGCTATGATAAGGCGCATTATCTAAATATAACCACGACACTTCCTGATTCCAAATGCCTTAGTACGCCGGCAAACCATTTCGTGGTATTCTCCGGTCCTCTTAGATTGAAATATCAATTCTCCATTACGCAAAAATCCACTACCACTTCCAATATGCGTAAAGAGGAACAGTAGCCTTAATAGAATATCCAGGAAGCAAATATTTTGGTCACGTAAGCAATAAATCCACCAGTTAGTGCTGCACACATAGCCAAAAATATCTTATAATAACGAAAATTTCGTAAAGAAAACCTCAAAGCAATAGATTGTGATGGAACCGACGTCAACACTGGTTGGAAAAGAGATAATATAATTAGAATAATTGAAGTTCCAATTGAAAAACCACTTTAATGGGTAATTTGTTTGCTTCATGTTAACGAGCGACCCCTACGTCACTTGTTCCAATAATTAGATGGACAAACGAAAGGACCAAACTTGATTTCGGGGCCAATGATTTATTGCTGGCATCGTGCGATACCAAACCTATACAAAGTTTCAGTCAATCGATATCGTATTAGCTGAAGTTGACGATAAAGATTTAAGTACACATCAGTGATATCTATATCAGATCTGTTGTGCTATTAAGTAAATATGGTTTCTGTTCCGAAGCTTTATCTGAAAGAGATCCTGGAAAAAATAACCATGTGCGATGGTTGACCACAGCCAACTAGACATGCAGCCACCTCCTCGTAGTGAGTTATGGGACTAAATCATGATACGAAATACATTTTTGTTGCGGCATTTAAAAAGTCAGCATTTTTTAACGAAGAGCTGTATATTTGGATTTTTTTGCCCGTGGACGCGGATAAACATTGAAAAGTGGTAAATCAATTTTTTAAAGCGCCAGGGGAGCGGCCAAATTATGAGTTATTTTTATCATTTTTTTTGTCTATTATAAGTGAGCTAGTATCTAGTTTGATGCATCTAACATGAAATATAAAAAACATTGCACCCCCCCCCCCCGGGGGCTCTGCTAAATATTTTTTTAAATTAAAAAAAATGCCTTAATCGTTTACCCATCTTACAACTATTTTTACTACACCTGGATGTTCATGACATGATGGTCTTTTTTTAGACATAATTTTTAAAAATTAGGCTAGTTATTATTATTATGTTAGTTTCCCTTGTTATTAAATTTCTTGAATTCCAATTTCGATAAAAATCGTTTTATACTTTGGTACACCCTGCATTTTTTGCAGAAATTTTTGTTTTGAGTTTCTGTCGAACAACACCAAAAACTTACATATAGATTTTTCAGAGGGAAAGTTATTAGACTTCAAAATGTGTCACTACAATATAAGGCCACCATTTCTATTCAATTTTCCAATAAGAATCATTGTCATCGTCACTACAGTCGTCTGCTTTCGGTTTAGTTTCTTTAATTACTGTGGATTTAATAGTTTAGTATCTTCAAATAACATTATCTTCACAGTATCTTCTTTTGTGGTAATTTTCTTAAACTAGTAATTAGAGGGTCTACGTCTACTAACATTAAGAGTCTACGAAAAACATCTTGCATATTGTCAATTATTTAGGTTTTTGAAGCGAAATCTTCAAATATGTAACTTATTACCTTATTACTACTAACTAATTTAAAGTGAAGACGAGTAATTGACAGGAATGTCAAGTTAATTGACTTGATGAGTTTCCACGAACACCAAAACACATGTACTTCGCTCGAGGCGCGTTTCGCCAACTTAGTTGACATCATCCGGAGAGGATTAAAGCTAGTTTTTCATATATCGGAGATATGGGCTCCGGACGTTCATAAACTTGGCATCCTTAATGTATTATTATTCTAATACATTAGAATAATAATTACGCATAAGTAAAAGAATCAATAGTTATGAAAGCTAAGCTGTGATTTGTAAAATTATTCAGAACCACAGAAATGCTCGCATAAGGTACACTATACATGCATTAGCTCGTGCATTAGCATTAAGTAGAACATGTCATAAAAGATCAACTTTCTATATGCATTAAATACAATAGCTCGTACAATGGGTATGACATAAAAGATCACGTCATAATGATAAGGTTCGTAAAATATAACCACAGTGTTATACAGACTAGTGAAATGGTTTCCTGGTTAGATTTTTATAATAGATGTTTGTATATATTATCATTCTACAATGTTTTTAATTCTCGTTTTCTTTTCTAGGACGAATCATCAGGGTTTCAAGATGAAATGGATGCTAATCGGAATCCCAAAAGGTAAGTTATACTTTGTTTTTTTTTATTTGTTTATTTAGCAGGATAGATCAATTGATTTATCCCAACACTCGGAGTAGTTTCCACAAACACCAAAACACTTTCACTTCGCTCGACGCGCGTTTCGCCAACCAAGCTGGCATCATCCGGAGACGATTAAAACTAATCTTAAACTACAAAATCTACCATATTTATACTATTTTTCCGGTGACGTCACTAATGATATCACCGTGAAATTTACGCGTGACTAATCACGCTTCAATGATCGGTTGCTAAGCAACGCGTAAAGCGGGCTACGGTATGATATCACTGTGAAATTTACGCGTGACTAATCACGCTTCAATGATCGGTTGCTAAGCAACGCGTAAAGCGGGCTATACGGGATAGGTCCCTTGTCGCTATTCATACTACTATTACATTTTACAATTTCGAAATTGAAATTGTAAAATGAAATGAAATTGTAAAATGTAATAGTAGTATGAATAGCGACAAGGGACCTATCCCGTATAGCCCGCTTTACGCGTTGCTTAGCAACCGATGATTGAAGCGTGATTAGTCACGCTTTAATTCACTATTCATTTAATCACTATTTAATTTAGTCATTGAAAGATTTATTGAATGTAAATTGATAGCTTATGTAGCCTTTTTTAATTACATATACAAGAAACAAACATTAACAAGTAAATGGTGCAAAGGAAAACAAGATATATTAAACTAAAACACTTAATTCTAAATCGTATTGTAATACTTGAACAAGAATAGTAATTTCTAAGCAATCGATAACATTATTACACCGCACATCACTTAGCACTACTAGCATATTGCCTTGAAATTGCACATTCTTTGATATTCTTGATTTTCAGTTCCTTACACAATACCTTGCTCATAACAATCACTAAACATCGATATTAGTAACATTAGTCTTGTTACTGCATAAAAAGTTCTTATAGATAATTTATATAACTTAGATGATAATAAAGGTGTTGGCCCAGATAGAAATCCATATTTGTTGCTAGAAAGTGCGCACCTATGGTCTCTGTGAACCACTCACCTTATTATTTAATATATATTTTTTTTTAATTCATAATTCCCTGATAAGTGGAAAATGTTATATGTTGTCCAGATTTAGAAAAATGGGGGCAAAATAAGTTACAATTATTATTGCTCAGCAACATGATTTAATTGCAAGGAGATACGTTTGGTCAAATTCGATCAGATATTCTGATAACGTATTAACAACATACGAACCACAAGGATCGCACTTAGGTCTACTGCCATAGACATTAATAATATTCTTAGATTTTAGTTTACAATTTTGTCAGTTCTGGCTTTATGCAGATCATAATAGGTATGATGATACCTGTTTAAGAGAGAAACTAAAAAGGTTTGTCACCCGGTTAAGAGAAGACCTGAAAATGTTATGAATTGTAACGAATCTTTTTAGTTCACGAGTCTCCCGTTGGGGGTATTTATTATCACGATTTTTGTTTAATTTCATTTTGGAATCATCCGAGGAATCGTCAATGTTTGATACCTATATCGAATATTTGTTAGGGCCTTATTAAAACAAAATTGATGTAATTTCTTTTGATTACAAGATACGGCCAACCGGGGCTACTTGGTCACCTTTTTGACGTTTTTTTTTTGTAAAAAAAAGGAGTAAAAATACACGAAAAAGTTGTGGGGAAAAACTTCAGTGTACCGAATGGGGCCGTAGGAATCGTTTGAGGCCAAAATCACGGGCCTAGGTGGGCCCATTTCCCCAAAAAAATAAAATGTTGGGTGACCAAGTTGCCCCGTGGTTGGGGTAGTAACTTGGTCATATGCGAAATTTACGCAGCAAATCGCATGGAAATGGGCATACATGCCCGTGTTACCTCGTTTATTGGAAAAATTTGCAAAACAATTTTTTTGCCTTTTTTAGTAAACTGAGTCGATTATAAGATTTGTATCATTTATTGTCAAAAAGTAAAGCTTTATATTTCTTATAATAATTTTTGGGCACTCTTAATCTGTAACAAAGGAAGGGCAGATGCATCTCTCGAAAAAAACTAAACAATTTCTGCAAAAAAAAAATAAAAAGGAATGCTGTGCACGGGGTGACCAAGTTACCCCGGGTTGGTCAAGTAGCCCCGGTTGACGGTAATGATACATGCCACCTTGATAACATTGATACTGACAGGTACATTGGTTTTATTTTAATTAAATCATAGTTTAGTTGGTTCTCCTAACCTGTTATGGCTGTTATGGCTTACTTTCATACTCGTTAACTTGATTTAAGAAATAACACAATGTTCTCAGTCCATATAGCAGAACAGATAGTATAGTGAAACTCTCCACTGAATATCATGTTTTCAAATTTGGTCCGCCCTCCAGAAGCCCGGATATAAATCCGATTGAATATTTATGGGATGAAATGATGGGACGCCGCGTCGCGTTCACAGTCGTCATCCAGCAATCTCGGTGTCCGCAAGATTTCATAACAAATTTAATTGTAACCATACCATACGTTGCTAAGGTGCTCTAATTAGAGCAAGGGGCAGGAGCACATATTATTAATCAATTCATCTAATAGTCTTGTTTAATTAATTAATAGTTCATTACATACCGAGCGGGAAAGTACTCTATTTCAGCCGAGCGGCAAGGTAGTTTACCGAGGTGCGAAGCACCGAGGTAAACTACAGACGCGAGGCTAGAATGAGTTCCCGCGAGGTTTGTATACTATTTTACTCACAATCGGTTAGTAGTTTATGGATTTCTAATAGTCACAATCTACCAATAATAATTTCGTTTCAAATATCTGTATCCATTTTCATTATGTGATAAGATGAATTATTTTAAGTAACCTGTGAGATCGTTGCTAGGTAACAAAACAAGTTTGTTGAATCTAACATTTAGGCGATACACGACGCCATTAATTGTACATATAATCAAATTGTTTACTTTACAAAAATGTCTGATAGTGAATTTGAATGTACGCCACCAGAAGTGCGGGTAGCTGCAGAGAGAGCTACTGAAGGAATAATTCCTGAAAAAAGCAGGGAGAGGTATGAAAACACCTATGAACTATACAGTAAATGGTGCGTGGCTAAAGGTGTGCAGCATACCTCTGAGACGGTACTTCTTGCTTATTTTTGTGAAATAAGCAAACAAAGTAAAGCCTCCACATTATGGTCAAGATATTCGATGTTGCGAGCAGTATTAAACTTTAGGCATAATGTTGATATTAGTAATTACGCAAAATTGAAGGCATTTTTGAAAAGGAAGAATGTGGGATATCAAGCTAAAAAGTCAAGTGTTTTTTCTGAAGCAGACATCGATACATTTTTAAACAATGCCCCGATAGAATATCTTCCTCAAAAGGTAATTTTAATTTATTTAGTGCATATTAAATATATGTTATATTAAATTTTTTTAGGTTGCTTTAATTATTGGCATTTCCGGAGCCTGTAGGTGCGATGAACTTTTAAAAATGACAATAAGTGACCTGGATATTTTAGAAAATCGAATTATAATAGTGATTCCTGTCACAAAAACCTACTCTTCCCGTACATTTGTAATTACAAAATCGGAATGGATAAATATAATAAAGCAATACTGTGACCTTCGTAATAACATTGACTCTGATAGATTTTTTTTACAAATAAGATTTGGTAAAATTACACGACAGCCTTTTGGGCATAATGCTATAGGAAGTTTTCCCAAAAAAATAGCAACTTATTTAAAGCTGGAAAATGTTAACAGGTTTACAGGACATTGTTTTAGACGTTCTTCAGCAACATTATTAGCAAATACAGGTGGAGACATCCTACAGTTGAAAAAGTTGGGGGGTTGGAAATCCAACACCGTAGCAGAGGGATATGTGGAGAATTCATTACATGGACAAATAAAAATTGCTAATATGTTCTCATGTAGAAAATCCAGAAACGTCGGCGTCTTCATCTATTTCTGAAACTCATAATTTTGAGCAACAAGGTCTTACTTTAACCGTTAATAGTAATCATAATTCCAATGTAACTATTAATATTTATAATTCCAAATAGTTTTCTTTTTGTTATTGTTGTTGTTGTTTCTGAATTAAATAAATGTTGAGTGGATTCTATTCTTTCTAAACCATCTTTTAATCAAAAATTACATTGACATTTCCAGGTAAGAAAAGTGACAGATGCTAGCCGAGAAAGTAAAGTAAGTAATAAGTCGCTTCCCGATTACTTCAAAGGTTAGAAATCCATAAATTACTAACCGATTGTGAGTAAAACCGTTTACCTTTACTCATAATATGCTGTTTATTTCCTGTAATGTTGACATGGAACAACTTCATGAAAAATGTCATATCTTAGTTTACGGAAGGGGTAGAAGAATGAAAATAAAACGAAAATGTTCAGAAAGGAGCTTCGTTGCAAATAGGCCAGGCGACAAGTACCTACTTTGAAGCATTTATAAAAATGCAGGTAAAAATTTTATCATTTTAAATGCTTTATTTGCATGATGTGAAAGTGTTCTCAAGGTTTCCCCCTCCACCAAGACGAGCGTCGGCAATGATGCCGCAGAGAAGTTGCAAAAAATCAGTTTTCAGTCAATAACTCGTCTTATTTCCATCGTACGGCAAAAATACCTATAAAAAAATTAAAGCTGACTAAATTATCTACAAAAAAAGTCTTATACCTACATTTTTCTCGTCAGATGCACATTTACAGATAGTAGTAGTCGCGTGAAGTTGAGCAACTTTAAAAGACTATGGAAAATATTGGTCTATTTACATATTACGCCTGAACATACCGTCAGACTGAAGGAATGCGAAGGATTAGTTGAAAAATGAGTAATATCGTTACCCCCATTTTTACGCTCTTACTATCAATTACCGACCAGCCGCCTGGCCTTAGAAGCATGTTTTAAAACGCGTTAGTGTTCGAAAAATTAAAATTTCTTTATAATTTATGCACCACTAGGTATGCCAAATTTACTTCAGGCTAAAAGAATATGGTCAAATTGGATTAACACCTTCAAACGCTATTGAACCTCAAAATATAGCACACAATATCGGTGTGTCACATTTTTTGTCCGCCAGTTTACAAATTTCTTCTTCGATTTTTTTAATTTTTTATTATTTTATTTATTATTTTTATTTTATTGTCAATTACATTCATCTATTGGCATCTCTTATATTGGCACATTTATATGTTTTATTGATTTTTTTTATTTTCTTGTAATTTCCTGTCATCTATCTATTTTTTTTTTGCGAGTGGAAATCTTGCATAAGACCCCGATCGTCGGGAGTGTCGGATTCTTACCGACTAAAACCACTCCTCCTCCGCTCACTGGTATCGCGTTAGCATGACTTCGGTGAGCGAGCCGTCCTTAATCCCTTAATCTCCGGCGTTGTTTTTGTCTTTGTTTTCTTTCTTATCTATAATTTCCCTAACAGTTCTGTAGACGCGCTCCACTGTTTCTTCACTTGTTACGAGATCAGATCTTACATTTTCCTCGGTAAATAGTGCACCTGTATCTTCTTCTGGCGTCGTTCCATCTTAGACATATAAATAGGTGCTCCACGTCATCAACGTCTACACAGTACTTGCAACTGGCCGTGTTCGCCCTATGCTGGTTATACAGGTACTTTCTAAAGGAACCGTGGCCAGAGAGGGCTTGCGTCAGGAAATAATCTACTTCTCCGTGGGGCCGATCGATCCACATCTGTATATTATGTATTAGACGATGGGTCCACCTCCCGTGTATTGCTACATCCCATTCGCCTTGCCATCGTCTCAGTAGATTTCTCCTTGCTGTCTCTCCATCTGTCCCGGTGTACTTTTCACGGCGTTCTGTTATCATCACCTTGATAGGCGGGACTCCTGCTATCACCCTTGCCGCTTCCGTTGAGATAGTCCTGTATGCCGAACATATTCTGATGTTGACCTTGCGTTGCAGACTCGCTAGCTTTCTACAGTTTTTCTGGTTTCTCGTTACTGAGTGCCAGACGGGAGATGCATAATATACACTGCTGGCCAATAGGTTGGAATAATTCAAATTTTTAGGGTAAGTTTCGATACATATATCTTCTGAACGATATGGAATATCAAAATACGGATTTCAGGACGTTTTTGGAAATTTCATCGACAAAAACTGGTCTGAATATCAATTTTCCATTATGCTCAAAAAAGGAATATACGGGGGTGTAAACTAAACCCCTAAAAAAATCAAAATTTCATTCTTACCGAGAATTTAGGAAAACCAAAATCGAGTAAAATTTTTTATACCGGGGTAATCTATGGACCAATTCGAAAAAACAAATTTGGCCGATTTTTGATATCTCGCTTATTTTTGAATATACGGCGTTTTTATTGAAATTAGGACAATTTTTTGGAAATGTATCTCTTACTTTTTAAAAACAAAGTAAGTAATGGATTTTTTTCTTATTTTCAAGTAAGCTTACATGCCTCTAGCTGCCTCAGTAGCTAGAATTGACATTTCTTATACAGGGTGCCTGCGAAAACATTTAATAAGCATGTGTCACGAAAAATCTGTATATTTAAATAAACTGTGTGCAGAACCCTGTATGATTAAAATGAACGATAATTTTAAAATTTTAAAACTGTGAAGGGAAACCTTAGAAAAATATCTCGAAACGGTTTTTTATTTTTCTTGATCGGATGAGTATTATCATAATCACCAGCTAATCGTTACTACCGCAAGTTTTTTAAATGTTTTATATAGGGATTTACCGTGTAATTACAACGAAACTGTAAATTATGATAATACTCATCCGATCAAGAAAAATAAAAAACCGTTTCGAGATATTTTTCTAAGGTTTCCCTTCACAGTTTTAAAATTTTAAAATTATCGTTCATTTTAATCATACAGGGTTCTGCACACAGTTTATTTAAATATACAGATTTTTCGTGACACATGCTTATTAAATGTTTTCGCAGGCACCCTGTATAAGAAATGTCAATTCTAGCTACTGAGGCAGCTAGAGGCATGTAAGCTTACTTGAAAATAAGAAAAAAATCCATTACTTACTTTGTTTTTAAAAAGTAAGAGATACATTTCCAAAAAATTGTCCTAATTTCAATAAAAACGCCGTATATTCAAAAATAAGCGAGATATCAAAAATCGGCCAAATTTGTTTTTTCGAATTGGTCCATAGATTACCCCGGTATAAAAAATTTTACTCGATTTTGGTTTTCCTAAATTCTCGGTAAGAATGAAATTTTGATTTTTTTAGGGGTTTAGTTTACACCCCCGTATATTCCTTTTTTGAGCATAATGGAAAATTGATATTCAGACCAGTTTTTGTCGATGAAATTTCCAAAAACGTCCTGAAATCCGTATTTTGATATTCCATATCGTTCAGAAGATATATGTATCGAAACTTACCCTAAAAATTTGAATTATTCCAACCTATTGGCCAGCAGTGTAGTACTTGGGAGTGGATCACGCTAGCCAGCAGTCTTCTCTTCATCGCTCTGGGTCCGCCTATATTCGGCATGAGGCTGGCCAATGCTCTTATTGTCTTCTCGGCCTTTTGTATGGTCTTATTGACGTGCTTCGTGAATGTCAGTTTGATGTCCAACCACACTTCCAAGTACTTTATTGTCCTGGCAGGGGTCACGGATACACGATGCACGTTGAACTTTATTGGGGTTAGTTTCTTCCTCGTTGTGAGGATGGCTGCCTCCGTGTTGTTCGATGCTGGCTGGAGCCCGTTTGACTTCAACCAGTTTGAGACTTTTAATAAAGCTACGTCGGCCGTGTTCATTAGGTTAATTTCCCCTTGAGCTACCACCGTGATTGCAACGTCGTCTGCGAAACCTATCAGTCCGTCATATAGGATATTCCATAGAGTTGGTCCCAGTACCGAGCCCTGTGGGACTCCGCTGTTGACTGACCTTATTTTAGACGAGTTTTCTGCCTCGAGAATGATTTCTCTTTCTGAGAGATACATATATCTATTGGTATCTCATCTATTGGCATATCTATTATGGAACTTTTAATACAATATATTCGTGCCTAGCTATACTTTTGCTATCACCATAGATTTTCCTTTTAAATCTACGATATGCTATGAAAATATAAGTACCTATATACAACGCAAACATCGTTGTTTTTAAGATCGTGTTTTTAAAATGTGAGAAACTTGTTGTATATATCAATTTTAATGCGTGTTACAGTGTCAAGTTTGATATACGACACGCGATATGGATGTTATTAAATATTATTTCACAAATTACCGTTGATAGATTACCCAATATCTATATCTACTAACTGATATTTGGTAATACGCGTATTTCCGCGTGTAGATGTAGCGTACTACCATGAAATTATAAATGATATAATTTATCAAAACTCTTAAAACGTTATGTTTTGATTAAAATGTACTATGTAGCATGCAATGTACAATGTGAATGTTCGTCATTTCCCGTAAGATAATTAATTATTGTGGATAAAGTAAAAGTTGCTCTAACGTATTATTTCCACTTGAATGACTACGTATTTCTCAAAAACAAAAAAAATTGTTTTTTCAATTTCGGGCCCGATCGATGATCATTATGGGGTTGACTGTTTTCTCTTTACGTGCGGTTATAATGGGTTTGATTTATCTGTTAACATAAATGCATGCAGAATCATCTGGGAATACAGGAGATTTCTAAAATTTACATGCCGTGGTTAACAAATAATGTTTATCACTAGGTCACTAAACATGTCAACAACTGGCTGCTAATGAGGAACGCAACGTAATTAGAATTTTTAAATTAGAAATTAAAAATCAGATCATGACCGAACCTTGCATTTTGGACAAGATTTTACTTTTTGGTGCGGGGGGGGGGGGATCAGTGTGAGTATTAAACTCGGTTTTAGGTGTTGAAAGCCTCGCCGTTTGGCCATCATATTGAAAAAGGAGGTGTAAACAGTTTTACCGCAATATCTTGAGAACCGTCAGGCACAAATAGATTCTAAAGATTCTATTGATTTCTCTACTGCTATTTATATTACTTTTATTTAGAGATATGTTACAGACTGTTAACTATGTAATTTAATAAAAAAACTAATTCGTTCAAGGTATTTTGTTGTTTCATATGTTCAATTGTACCTTAATAATGATAAATGCACAAAGTGCTATTAAATTTAGGCTTGGATTTTTGAGAACAGAGTAAATCTGTCCACTTTTAAGTATTTTAGCTGTAACTCAAAAACTATACATATTTTGTAGGTATGGGGATATACTTACTACACGATTATTTGTACACAATAAAATTTACTATCGATAAAATTATAAAGTAAAAAAATCTTTCTTTTCGTTTTTTTTTCAACTAAATACCTAAGTCAAAAATATTCTTTAAAAAATTATTTTTTTTTGTTTTTTCTTACATTTTTGTGTATAACTGAATTTATTTAAGTATAGGCATTGGTTCACAAATAAGAAAGCTGACGTAATTTCCCTCAAAATGGTGACCGAGAAAAGTATTATTGATAAAAATTGGCTGTGATAACTATAATTGTGCAAACTACATACTTTTGACGGTTTTACCACTTTTTACCTTTAAACCACATTAGGTAGTTCTAATTTTTACAGGCAAACATTATTTTTATTCAATAAAACAATTATTTTAAGAAATGAAATTTGGTGTAGACATAGGTCCCCTAGATAGTGCACCTCAGTTTGCGACCTCGGGGGGTTTCCGCGTGAGGGGTGGGGGGATGAAAACTCTGCGTCGCAACGGTTTTCGGGAAATAGCGCCGTTGTGGTAAGTGCTATCAAAAACAATCAGAACTTCATCGCGGATTAAGGCAGATAGATTTGCACAAGTTGACCTGCTAACTTTATGGACATATGTTCGCTTCCTACACCATATTACCCAGGGAACAGACTAATAGAATAGTCGCTCCAGTGAGGGTTATTATTATTATAGAGAATGTTGCTGTAAAAACTTTCAGTATACTTATAATCGGTAAACACAACAAAAATCGAAGGGAAATCCTGAAAACACGCGGAGACAACTGAAATAATCGAAGAGCCACGTGAAATCTACGTTGAATATTTCAAAAGTTGGTTAGAAAGCAACACTGCTTTACCGATCAAATAGAAAATTCTGCGCCAATTGCGCCATCCAATGGATGCAATCAGAAGTTAATAAGTCCTCAACTGAAAAGATTCCTAAAATAAAATAGGTTCAAGGTCCTCGTATACAGTCTCTATACCTGATACTACCTCAACATAAACAGTTCGCCAGCGGCAACGACTTCCGTTCATTCTGCATTAGGGTCGTCAAATACCAAAATCATGTCTGTTAATGTTGGGTTTTTTACTAAAGTTCTGAGGAATCGAATCTTGCCTTGATTGAACAACGCCGATGTAGTGTCACATGCACTGAAGGCATGCACAAATAAGATACTTTTTCTAATTTTAACATGTAAACTGAGACTTTTCAAAACTCTGACGTTAGGAAACGTCTTACTTTTCACAACCAGTTACGAAAAGTAAAATATTACGCAACTGGTTGTGTAAAGTTCATTACATAGTAGGCTACTTAGACCTGACAAGCTATGAAAGTGACGAGCTGTCACATCGTTACAACCTACTGGATTGTTTTTAAACGTATAAAATTCAGAGTTTTGTTCTCATAAAATATGAAATTGGTGAAAATTAAAAAATCTTGTATGAAACACGCTAGGAAACATTATTTTGTGTACCTCGTATCCTTTTGCGGAACTCGCTAGCGCTCGTTCCGCAGATATCTGCTCGTTACACAATATAGTACTTTTCCCAACTGGTTACATAAATAGCTATTTCGCAACAGCATCGCTATATTGCAAACTCTGAGGCGAATGGAACACATCCTCCTTGTTCCCTCTATATGCTTGCAATAAATAGTAAGTTAAGGCCGAACACGGGGCACGTATCTTATACCCCAATCAGGATATTCATGACCGCTAATGTACAAAAGTAATAAATTTGGCGCGTAGGTAAACAATACCAAGGAAATATTGACCGTAGATAATGATAATTAAAAAATGCCCATATCGGAGTATGTAGGTGCACGGTTCAAAAAATTATATCTTTTATTTATTATACATTACCAAATGTATCAAATCGGGCATATGCAGACTCAGAAAACAGAAAACAGAAATTACTCTTAAAGAAAAAAAAATATTACAGAATTATTTGATAACGATCTTCGTCTTAATCCGCGATTAAATTCTGATTTTGTAGAAAATTGCAAATCAACCCCCAACTTTGGCACGCCGTAGAGCGGAAACTATTGGTCGCAGTCGAAACATGCAAGGCCAAAACTGTGCATAATTTTGTTCTCTACATATTTCATTTGAACTTTTTTTCGATAGTACTTACCATAACGGCGCTATTTCCCGAAAAACGTCGGACGCAGAGTTTTCATCTGCAGGTGAAGCTCCAGTACCTACCTGATTTTAATTTTGGCAATATTTGTTGCAAAGACGTACTTGTAATGTACGTAACGAAAATCAAGAATTCCGCTATAAATCTATTGAGCAAAACGTTCAAAGGATTTTGCTATACAAATTTTAAATCGTATAGCAAACATTCCGGATCTTGTTGCTTTAGAAATAAAATATGTATCTTGTTGAATCTATCGGTCTTGTAAAAATGTTTTCACAGTAGTAGGGTAAAATAACATTTTTATCAAATACTATAATATCTCAAATTATCACAGTTCCTAAAACAATAATTATTTAAATACGAATGTGCGGATATATATAACGAGTAAATCATAAATGCTCTTTTTGCAATATTTAAGATTCCATTTCATGGCGCAAATAAGGCAAAATTAAGTGGCTTCAGGCTTGAGAAATAATTTCTGTTTAATTATATAAATGGTGTAATACTTTTCTTGAAACCATGCAAGAGAATGCTGTGTCGTAGTACAGGATAAATTATGACATTACACAAGACTTGCGAGAAATATAATTAACTCAAGTGCCTCGCAAAAAAAAATTAGGATTTATTATCCCTCAGCAAGCACTATATAAGAGTTATCGCTAATTTTGGCACTGAGTAGATTTGGAGTGCTGCCAGCAAATCATTTTCTGTTTTATAGTGTTAGCTAGTCCAATCCTTTGCATATCAGCCCTTGTTTTTGCTAAAAATTAAGTATTTGGCATAAAGATTTTACAGGGCGGTAAATAAAAAGTTCGGCATGGTCCCATATCAACAATATTTTTTTCTGGATTTCAACACTAGTGGCATAAAGATGGATGAGCTCCATCTTTATCTCGAAATGGTTTTTGAATTTTCTTGTCTTTTAAATTCCTTTATTTACATAGTGATCTTCTCCAAATCTACACTCCATTTCATTCTACTCCAGACATGCTCGATCGGATTAATATCCGAAGGCAATGGTGGCCAATCCATTATTTCAATATTGTGATTCTCCAAAAAAACACTGACGATTCACCGCAAGACACAACTGGTAAAAATTTCTCAAGTGAATTGAATAAAAATAAAACGCAGTTGTGTTACGATTACGCAGTTGTGATACAAAGTCTCATTTTTTTGTTTTCGAATTAATGCTATTCTTTAAAAAAAAGTTTTTGTTTGCCTAAAAATAGTGATGGCTTTGTCAAAAATTGTGTTATATATACAGGGTGGTTAAGAATTACAAAATCTTAAAATTCGGTAATAGTAAACTTTGTGATTTCGGTTCACCCCGTATAAAGACATAATTGTGGCAAAATCATCATTAGTTTTTTATACGTGGTGATCAAAAAGTACAAACTTTACTCTTACCGAATTTTAAGATTTGGTAATTCTTGACCACCCCGTATAATAAACATAATTTTTGTCGACCTTACTTTAGGCAAGCAAAAACTTTTATAAATAATAGCGTTCTCCCGAAAACTAAAAATTTTTTGAGATTTTGTAATTTGTGACCTCCCCGTATAAAAATATGCTTGTTGTCTACGTCATTACTATTTTTTGGGCAACGAAAAACTTTTATAAATAATAGCGTTTTCCCGAAAACTAAAAATTTTTTAAGCTTTTGTAATTTGTGACCACCCCGTATAAAAAATATGATTTTTGTCATTATTATTTTTTGGGCAAGTAAAATTAACGGAATTACTACTTATACTTGCACAGTTTTGATATTACAGGTAAAACTTCATAAGATTAATAATTATTAAACACTAGCGGCCAAGTGACCCAGGCAACTTTCACGATCGAGAATGATGCAATGAATGCTGACAGGCGGCGGTCAGTTACACAGTCACACACAGTCCCTAAATGTTTATAAACATTAATGCCAGCCGATATGATTTATATTTTCATACTAACATTCTCTGTAACTGAATGAACCATATAACCCAAACATATACATAGATAACAACACAGCTAGTTCGTCTCCAGGAGGCTCCCATATACGCAACCAGCAGAAGTATTTTCAATACTAAAACTGGTTATTTATCGCACTAGTGCAATAACATTTTTATTGCGCTCATCTGTCATTCTACTACAGTGTTTTGACATAAAGATCATGACATGTCACCTAACTAATGTCATGGCATTAATGACACCTAAATTAAATATTTTTTCGTTTTTGTATGAACGTAGCAAAAATATTATATGCAACTCGTACAAAAAGTGTTTATTGCACTCGACGTGTTGTCAATTTCACGTCGCGTACAATAAATATTATACTTTTTTCACTTGTTGCTTAAATAACTATTAAATGTACGAATATTTTCAGTGGCTAGATGGGACACTTTTTTTTAGCAACCAAGCATTAATACAATCAAATGTTTCTTCCAGATTAATATACTGTTATATTTATGTGAACAATGGATAATATTATGGATATGTACATATTATTTGGCATAACTGGGTCAAAATGTAAAAATGTATTGTATTTAAATGCCGATGAACTTCTGCCGGTGAACATGCTTATAATATAGATAATATGGTATATGAGTATGTAGCTGTATCAATATGACCAGTAGCCGAAAATGTTGTTGGCCATTTATGGCTCCCAATTGTTAGTTTATGCTTCCTTAATTGTTGCATGTGAGTCATACATTAAGGTTGGGATTTTGTAGAGTGAGACACAAATAGATGCATATATGTTGCTTAACTATAAATAATTAATAAAATATTTTTAACAAATAAACTAAACCGACTTATAATAAAATCTATTCTAAAAAAATGCACTAAAAAGTAAAAAATCATTACGTTATTCTACTGCTATTACTACTTAGAATACAATCAATATGTTAGGCCAATCAATTTATTAGAAAACAATCAATTTATTATACAATTATTGTTATGTTTGTGGTCGGTATCAGCCGACGCTACTTTCGTATACGTTTGTAAACCTTGGGTGGCACCGACTGGGAAAATAAGTACGAAAAAAATTCACTGCCTCCTGTACTATAACCAGTATATTACTGGGAAGAAACCCAAAAATAAAAAATAAAATACAGAAAATGCCACAAATAACATTTAGACAATACCTACTTAATTGGTCTACACTTACATTTTACAATTTATTATGCCTTTGCCTTTACCTTTAGTTTCTGTGGCGCACTTTTTACGTCCAAACAATAAAACTAACCGACTGATACATCCAACGAACATTTCATATTTTTTAATGCGCATTTATTAATTTTAGGACTAAAATATTTATTCAGTTGCTCATAAAAGTTTTAACTGAGAACAAATTGTATATACTGAGGAACTGAAATTAAAATATTGGAAATATAATAATTCTAGTACAATTAAAACTTTTTCTTACCTACTATGCATTAATTTTTGTCATTGAACTAACATACCGTTAGTTTAATAATTGTGGAGCAATTAAATTTAAACACGAGGACATTTATTTCTATTCTATTATATGATTTTTTAGATGCGAGTTAATATTTATTAGTGTTAAAACACAATTCAATTGTTTCTGATTAAATTTATTTATGGGTAATTAGTTTTTTGAAATGCTTGATTTGATTATTAATTGTCAAAATATTTATTATAATGCTCCAAGCCAATGCTCATTGTATTTAAAATAATGATCATTTAAATTGTCCCAATTTTTAATTATTTATAGTTAACCAAAAAGAATGCATCTTTTGCCTCCCACAGATTGTCAAGTTTTATAGTTTTATTGCTGATTTAATAGCACGTTCGTAAGGTTCATACGATCTAAATTGAAATCGCATAAAAAGTAAAAAGTCGGCAAGTCCATTGTAAAACAAAGCGGCCGCCCATGCATACTGTCGGCATCTCCTTCAAAAACAAAGGCGGCCGCTTTTGTTTTACAAAATACTTGCCTACTGTTTTCTTTTTATGCGATTTCAATTTAGATCGTATGAACTTTGTGTTAGTTTAAATTACGTTTTCTGACGACATGCGACATGTGATCTCAGAGCGTACGGCTATTGGCTCTGGCTCTTTTGTCACGAGACAATGGTATCCGGACACCGGTATCGGACATCTGTGTTCAAAGGCGTGTTCAGCACCCGAAAAAACATAATTCCGTTGAGAAACCTCCTACCGGACTCATGTTACCGGAAAACTACCATTTGATCAGGCTAAATGGAGACATTTAATACCTAACCCCGTTACATGGAATGTATTTTTCAGCTGTAAACTTGCAAAATAGGCTTGGTTCAACTTCTTGCATACAACATCGACTTGGGATCTCCAAGATCCGCATTTAAAACAACTCCTAGAAATTAACTTTGATTGCAAAAGTTGAAATCTTGTAAAGTACTTTCTATTATAAAAATTAATTGATGTAGGTTGTTTTGAATGTATTCAAGATCAGTTTTGCACATATTTGCCTTTGCGTCAATATTAGAGTAGATCGTGTCTAGCACATGAACACTGTTAGTCGGTACACCGATTTACCTTCTCTGAAATAATATTGATATAGTGTACAAATTTTAGAAACTGAACTGACTAACTAACTGACTAACGTTATTTGCCTTGTATATTTTCTAGGTTTGGAAAAGAACCACCCTCTCAATTGAGTAATTTCTGAGATATTTAAAAAGAATAAGTATTTCATTTATTTTAGTAATTCCAAATGAATTTTTACTTACAGGCGTATAAAAATTAACCCAACATTTTTATACGCCTGTAAGTAAAAATTCATTTGGAAACGACGGACTTAGTTATTACTAAAATAAATGAAATACTTATTCTTTATTGTAGGTCGCCCACGGAATTATTTTAGGGACTTTTGTTCTTTCCATATACCAACAGTGCATATATTTTGCCTTTTTTTATGGCCACGTGGTGAAAATGATTGAAAATCATTGCTGAAAATCCTGTACATTGTTTAACACTTGTGAGTGCAATTTAATGTGTTGACTGATGAATGTGAAACCCTAAAAAAGCACCAGGAAGCTTATTGAGAATACAAGTTATCCTGTTACTGAATGTGATTGATGCCGCCGATTGATCTAAATAATTAACTTTAATAGCCATGTCCCTTACACTATTATTCAGTGACTAAATAAATTATCCTTTACCAAGCTATATTTAAACATTTTATATTTGAAAAACTCCTACCTATATACTTAGCTTTTATTGCTTATATTTGTAGAACACACATTGCTTTCTCTTGTACCTAATTGCATAAGAATGTTCATCTACTAAAACACATTAAAATAGACCCAAGAAAAGAAAATGCCCCCTGTCTCCTATAGATAACAATATACCGTGGCGTCGATTCCTGAAGTAACTTTAGCAACTGTTGGCATGTTTAAGGTCATTGCAAGTCGATATTCTCATTAAGTAATTAAATGCCAATTCCATCTAAATTGGATGCTGAAGTTGTATATATGACCCCCCAATAGATGAAGAAATTTAATTAATTGCCAGGATAAATCGTCTCAGTAAAATTTTCATATACCAAGCATCACAACACTGTAAATGAGATAGACGTACAATTTTTACATGAAAAAGAGCATTTTTGACATATGCCACATTTGCTTAGCTGCCCTCACCCCCCCTGGTTTGATCGCTCATTACTCGAAAGCCATTACGCCTATCGGTAATGGAAATGACTCTACTGGTATAAAATTTTATATGGAATATTATATTAAATAAGTATATGGAATTTTCTGTGGGACAACCGTTTCGCAGTAGAATGGCAAAAAATAACGCGAAATACGTGAGGGGTGGTTTTTGGGGGTGAAGCGGCCACTTGACATATTGGAACCCTTTTTTTTTCCTTAAACCCTGGCGGATACTAACTAAACACCTTCAGTGAATTACTCCTAAAGTACGAAATTTTTTGTGGGTGCAACCGTTTCGCAGTAAAATGGTAAAACCACAGCGAGGTGCGTTAGGGGTGGTTTTTTGGGGTGAAGCAGCCATTTGCGCCATTGGAACTCTTTTTATCCTTAAACGTCACGCTCTGGCGCGTATAATCCCCAAGTGGCAATGGTTTATGCGGTTTATGCTATAAATACGTCCTTTTTTAGTCTAAAATAAGTGGCAATAATTATCTTTACCAGTCGTGAAATTATTTCCGAAACTTATTTTAAGGTCACGCATATTTTGAAAATATCTGGAGTCCATGCCGAGGGATAATTTTCTTAAAAATATTCGTTACCGAGAAAGACATTCTGATATAGGCATGCCTGAGTTTTCGATAAGAAAATTTCGCACCAAAATCATTAAGTACATTATATATCATTCCTGTAAGTGCAAAATAATTCCAATTATTAATTTCCCTATAATCAGAAGCGGCGTGGCTAATACGTTTTAAAATCCATGTAAAATAAGTGTGCAATTTGTGGCTATTAGAGGGACAAAAATGAAATTTCGAACTATTTTGCCCTATGGCGGTATAAATAGTTTTGTAATGAACCAAAACCGAGACGTCCTACCATAAAAGAGGATTTTAAACACCCTTTACATTGTCCGAGACAAGAACCCCCAAACCCGGCTATACATTCTATACAGATTAAATTCGTCACAGCAAACTGATAATGAGTGAGCTCGGCCGATAATTTGAAACAAACTATACTGTATCCAACGAGAGAATGGACTTGCACTCGAGCGAAAATTCGTCTGTTTTGGTCAGATCTCCGCCCCTTAGAACATTAGTTCAATGCCCTCAACGTCTTAATTGGCTCAGCAGGTAGCCAGGGCCGGCGCCTGGGTCCGATACCTACCTGGTACCTAATTATATAAAGTACCTACTACTGCCTACCTATTCACAGTTTGTATTTGTAGTCTCGCAAGTACGGTTATTTTAGTTGTGTTGTGTACGGTTGTGAAATTAGTTTTAAATCTATTATAAGAATGGCAGCAGCCAGAGACGAGATAAATCCACCATTATCGCCAATTAAGAAGAATAAAAGAGGCCAGGTAAAGAAATATAATAATAAATATGTTTTATTTAATACGCATACTATTCAATGGTCAAGGGAGAGGTACGTGAAAACTAACAATAAATCTTTCAAATTACCAGAGGTGAAACGATTGCTTGAAGAAGGCATTGCACGAGTAACATCTGAACATTGGAAGAATTTCATTCGTCACATTATAGAGGAAGAACATAGGGTTTGGGAACTTGACCATATTGTTGACAGTTTAATCGATGAAATCCCACCACTAATAATTCACGTAAATGGTCAAAGTGATTCTGATAGCAGTGATACAGACTAATTTAAATTTATAATTATATGAAACAATGTACTATTGTTGCAGCTAAATATTAAAAAAAATAAAAATGTCATAAAATGTCTATTTTAGGAATATTTAGGGTTTATATTACTTTCATAACGCTCATACATTTATAATAAATTTATGTTAAATAAATAAAATGTTTTCATGTTTTCAAAATAAAATTTATTTCACCTACTTACGAATTTATTTCATCGAATGACGGTCCTGCGTAGCTCGTTACAGAGCCCCTCCTCTTTAGCCGCCGATGCGCAAAGCAAGTCCATTCTCTCGTTGGATAGAGTATAGACAAGGTTTAAATCGAGCATATATACATACATATAAGGTATAGGTACATGTTTTTAGTTGTAAAATTAAACATTATAATTATTTTTTCAGCTATGTTTAGACGTATAGAACATGACATGTGGTTACTAATTACTATTTTCCTACCCCTACTTTACAACTCTAAACAACCCTTAATCCCAATTTAATAGCCGACTTTTAACTAATACCCCATATTACATCTTCAAAGGCCCTATGGGATCAAGCCAAAGCCTGGATTCGATTTCTTTTGTAGTCCTTATCATTTGTATATCGTGTTTTTCAATGCGCTGCTATTAAATTGTGATAAGCTGAAGTTATGCCATATTTGGTTCGGACGCGTGTCCAAAGAGGGAATTTATAAATATGGGGGTCGAAAGTTCATTAGTACCCTTCTGCGATGAAATGGGGGAGAGAACAATGCCATTGTGTTGTCAGTGGAATGTCGGGATTGGGAGCAAGCTTTATTTATAGCCTGTCATATTTCTTATTTGGGTGAAGATGTTGACCATCTAACTACAGGCTGTATTATAAGTTTTTTTTTAATTAGAAACCTTTATTAGTTTTTCCCGGGAGATTCACGTTAATAATTAAACGCGCCAAACCGTAATTATTTTTCTAAAATAAAAGTAGCCGAAGTTACTCCTTATAACACCAGCCTTTCGGAGATTAACTGGAACAAACAGACGAAAAATTTAAAAGTTGTTTTTTTGTTAAGTACCGTTAATACTATCATATGCATTTAGTAAAAAAGCCGTTATTTTGACTTTACAAACGGATACTTACACAGTATTTCTTTTCAAAAACTTTAAAAAACTTTTTACAATTTCTCGTAATATTTCATTCAGGGTTGGGTTGTTTTAAAACAAACATTTTAAAACAGTGTTTTAAAACATGTTTAAAACATTTTAAAAAAACACATGCGTTTTAGAACACTGTTTTAAAACATTTGTTTAAAACACTGTTTTTTTCAGTGCAGTTTTAAAACAAAAAAATATTTTAATAAGTAAACCCAGCAGAGAATTTTAACTCAGAATTTATATTTCTCAACGAAAAACGATATAAAGTTTATATAAGACAAAAAAAACCTAAAAGTAAAAGTAGGTTGGTAACATAAATTTTCTATTATTCATTTCTATTAAAGTGCTGAAATACTGCCACCAGTTTAGAACTTTTTTCCGATCCCAATCTGTTCCTTAATTTGGAATGAACTATTCCAAACGTAGAAAATAATCTTTCTACTCCTGCTGATGAAACCACCGTAGAAAACAGCTGATTTGTCAAACTTGATAATTCTGCTGATATAAATTGCTTCTGTGATTTCCACCATGTTAAGGAACTGATATTTTTCACCGTGTTCTCATCAAATAGATATTCTTTGAACGGTGGGGCTTTTGCCCGAAAAGATAAAATTTCTGGCATAACTTGCGAGTGATAGTCAGAAACAAATTGCAGAGCTTTATGGACCTCTTCATCGCTCAATTTTGTACCTCTATATTCGGGGTCTAATAAGTAGGCTAAAAAATGAGAGTCCGTCATTGCCATATTGTAGCGAGCTTTAACAGAATTCAGTTCTTTTTGACTGCTTGCACCCGCAGGTGTTGCTTCGTTCTCAAAATATTCAAGCACATCTTTCCAGATATCAGTTGCATCGGAAATGGTACAAGTATTACTTTGACATTTGTCTAGAGCTACTGCAATAACTTTTAATTTTGCTAAATAGTCTTGAGCATTTATTTTCATATTAAGGTCTTCAACTTTTGCGATGGTTGCCTTATCAAACGTTAATCTATTTTCAGTGCATATTTTGCTTAAAATGTGCCAATTTGATAGGTAGGACTCCAGACAATCTGCCAAAGTATTCCAGCGCACATCTGATGGAAGTACCAACATTGTACCACCAGCTTGCCTATATTTCGCGGCTGGAATATGTGTATTTCTGAAATATTTGACAATTTTTTTGATGTGGTCTGCAATCCCAGGTATTTCGATATCGTGGGCAAGTAAATTGAAGATATGTGAGGAACATCCGTAATGTAAGAATATCATTATTAAGTAATTCGTCTGACTTCTTTCGTTGAAATCCTTACATTTTTTAATTGATTCAATCGACAGTTTTTTTAGATATTCAAAGTCATGGCTGTTATCTTCTGTATTTATGGTGTCGATTAGATAAACTTTACCACTTTGCACATTTGTTACTACCGTGCAAACGACTGGCTCCCTGTGCACATTTGACCAGCCGTCTAAAGACATGCATACGTCTTTTCCGTGCAATTCCGCTTTGGCTTCCGATAAAGTAAGTTCAAATACTTCTTCAAGAAGTTGCGTACTTAACCTTTTTCTCGTGGGTGGAGTATAGCCTGGACGCAGTTGTGCGCAGAGTTTTTTGAATTGCGGGTGTTCAACGTGATGAAATGGCGTGTTTGTGGCAAAAAAGTACGTCGCTACTTGAAGATCAATTTTTTTTACTTCCTGGGGGGTTGTTCTTACAAGAAAGCTATCAAGGTTGCGATGACTATTTTCAACATTCGATTTTAGTGAAGACGATTTAGATTTGGTTAATTTAGTTTTAGGATAAGAATGTGTGCTCGGATGTGTGACACTACCACTTTGTGATGTACCTAATTAAAACAATTTGATAGCTATTTTAATTTCGTGTTTTTATACATTTTACTTACTTGCACCTCCACAATCAGGCAATTCCTGCATGCAATGATCCTCTCATCGGAATCGGAACATCCGGAATTAGTTATAGTTATTTCCATCTGCTCCTGATCGTTGTTTTCTCGCAGCGAATTATCTGCACACACGCACTTTTCATGGTGTTTTTTCATCCTTGCTACTAATATAGGTAATTGTTTTTTACACTTTTTACATTCAGCCTTAGCTACAGCATTAGGCCGGCCCGCCGAATCTGTGCGATCAGTATTCACTTTTATTTGATTGTAATTTATCCAAATAGGATCTTTTTTTCGCCCCTGACTACTCATAATCCCAAATTTTGAATACAAATAACAGTCAAAAAGTAAACCGTGCTGGAAGAAGGCTGATTATTCACTGATATATTTATAACGCAAAATTTACGAAGTTATCTACATGTGCGCACTTCAGCTACCTGCTTGTTGCTAATAAAAAAAAAACAAAGGTCTACGCGTGCAGCTTATCCTAAGGGGGTGTTTGTATTCTTACAAAAAGTTCTTTCGACGGCCGCCGCTCGGCTCGCAAATGCTCACAAATAACCAGTCTTTTTTATTACCTACTTAGGTAAAATTTATCACATCGCATATTATGAATTATGAGGTTGAAGAATATTAACATCCATAGTAAAGAGCCGTAATAACAATAATAATTCTTACTGCTGAATTTTTACTAGTCAGTTTTAAAACAATGTTTAAAACGTTTTATTTGTTTTAAAACACAATTTTTTTTTCAAGAAAAAAAAACTGTTTTAAAACAATAAAAACTGTTTTAAATAAAAAAAAACTTGTTTTTTTGTTTTTTTCAAAAAAAACATTTTTTTTCCCAACCCTGATTTCATTCATATATTTATGTAATTTAAAAATTTTCTATATTTAATGTAGTTGCCCGCCGCGCAGGTCAAAATTTGTAGTACAGATTCTTGATGTGTCCACTGTTATTTAAGAAAAAAAATAAAAAATGTTTTGAAGTTTTGCTACTGCAGTTACGAGCGCTCATGATTTGTCTTCGTACCTACCAAAAATTATTAGATAAATATCTCTGGTAAGTAATTTTTTATATGCAGAGAGGAATTAAAAAGTATGTATTTTGGAAATACCACTCCGCCATTTCTTATATTATTCCAGAAGTTGTGCAAGTGGTAACCGATGTCCAACAAACCACGTCTTATGGCCCTCTTTTGAAATATATAATCAAAAATTATTTACTTTGTTGAAATGGATCTTCTCATTTCTGGGAGCTCTGGGTCCCTGACTAAGCCTGGGATCTAATAATAGTTATTTAACGAACTAGTGTATTAATGACAGCGATTAATAATCGAGATATTTTAACGCGCGAGCGTAGCGAGCTCGTTAATTGTCCAGATTATTAATCGCGTTTTAATATACGAGTTAGTTACAAAATTTTTCCGTCGACTGTACTTTGAATAAAATGGAGAAAATCTTATTGTGAAGTTGTTTTATTTAAAAAAACTAAGTACAAATTTAATTATTTAATAAGTTTTTTCATATAGATGTCTGCTCTTTTCTGCCAGTAAACTAAAGTTGCTACATTTGCAGTTTCTGCCACTTCTGGCGGGGTTAACTTAAAATCTTTGTCCATATCCATTCATTCGACGTTTTACAAAACTACACTGCGCAACTTATTTAACGCACAACCAAAAAGTTAACTCAAATTTGACGTTATGTATTTTCGACAATTTTTGTTCGTTTTGGTCGATTTTTTTTTCAAATTGTAGGTTTTTCTCTTAGGAATATCACTGTCTTAGTTGTTTTGGTAAAACGAATGATTTTGATATTATACCAGGTGCTATAAAAATGTTATGTTTTTTTCTAAATTTCAAAACGTCCTGTGGGCTATACAAGCTATTGTAAGTAAACATGAGGCTTTAAATTGGCTATAATTGCAATAACTTGCAATACCTTGTACAGCCCACAGGACGTTTTGAAATTTCGGAAAAAAACGTAACATTTTTATAGCACCTGGTATAATATCAAAACCATTCGTTTTACCAAAACAACTAAGACAGTGATATTCCTAAGAGAAAAACCTACAATTTGAAAAAAAATCGACCAAAACGAACAAAAATTGTCGAAAATACATAACGTCAAATTTGAGTTAACTTTTTGGTTGTGCGTTAAATAAGTTGCGCAGTGTATATTTCAAATATTAACCGTGACATTAGTGACAGTGACAGATTGATGACATGGCGTCGTAATTTGGAAATTTAAATTTATGCATATGTTTCACTAAAATCGTTTATTAATAGAAAATCATGCATTAATAGGGGTAATTAATAAACGATTTTGTATACATTAATTAACCTCGTAAATACACGGTTGACGGAAATATATATAGAAAAGAAAACGTATACAATTCGTTGGGGAACGGCCTTGATCGGTGAACTACTTAATCGAGTAATTAATTACTTAATTGGCAATCGCGCCATTTCCCCCATAAACGGTTATCACTGGTCGGATCATCCCAGAAAAGTCACAAATCTATTAAAATTTTATATCCCGTTGGAATTTAAAAAAAATGCCAATTACCGCCGATTTTATGAGGGAATGATAAAAATTATAACAACATTTTTTAATCAGGATTTTGTTCTTAGTGATTGTTAAATATTATAAACGAACAAATTTTGCTTATTATTAGTAATATTACTATCTCTCTCGGTTAGAATAAGGGGTAGAGATTTTATTATTGCCTTAATTGTAAACGAGAAATTCGTAACATTTTTGAAATGTTTTGCTTGTCAATTACTCCACACTGTTCTGCTTCAACAATAGTCAGAGAATTTCAAGTGAATTTTCGAGCCACAGGCGTGTTTTTTTTGTTTCTTACGTATTTTATACTGTAGAATACGATTTTTGGGGTCCGATTTTTGGAGTCCGTTTTTGGTGTTTATATAGGAAACATCTCGGTTTTCCATGTTTTGCTGTGTACCTTGCTATGAAACTTGCTTAATCTCAGGGTTTTTACATAAGTAGGAGAACTGGCTAGGTAAATAATAGCCTCCTCCGGTAGATTTGGATATATTGGTGCACGCTTTAAATATGGATGGCCAACGGAAGTCGGTATAAAAACCACGGAGACAGAAACTAAAAATACCAAATTAAGATGTTAACAACACAAACACATTTAAGACTTGGGCCACTCTTACCTAAAGACCAGGCAGATAACTACCAGAGAGAACTCGTGAACTTACACCAAAAGGCACTTTCAGCTTCCTACTACGTTCAAGTATGGTAAGGACACAATCTATTAATGTATTTTATTTCTCCGTGCTCATATCACTTTTTTCGGAAACCTGTTGGTCTAGCTGGTAAGTAAGGTAAGCCAGCTAGATCACGATGTTTCGTTCTGTCACTGGCTCCTAAGAATTTTCAGTATGGCACATAAAGTTGGGCAAGCTATCATATGCGTCGTCTTCCGTTTAATTAAGATAAATCTGTGCTTTGCGCAATAATTAATAATTATTGCATATGTGTTCATTAGATTACATAATTGTCACAAGTGCGAATAAGGGGTAACGTATAGGTTACCTATAGGGTTACTGAAATTATCATTTAATCGTTGTCAAAATTATCAAGAAACACATCCAACCAATATTATAGGCATTGCGGAATACTCGCTTCAACCATGACATGTTACCGACTAACGTTAACATAACTTCTGATCATTAGATGATATCAGTTAGCATTTGATTTATCATATTTACCCCGTAAGTCATCTTACACCGTACGTAATCTTACCTTAACTTTTCCTACATAATTCAGGATAATAATAACTGGGAATCTATATGTCACGTTTAGAATATACAGAATTAACGCAATAAAACTTAAAACCCGATAAACTAGGTTTATCCAACTCAAATTTCTATCTCTTATATATTAATTTTTCATTTGTAACACGCAGTGCTAATTTTAAGTCATGGTTATTCACTTTAAATTACTATAATTAGTCAGATATTAATCGCCACTTCAAGGATCTTACATTCCACGTTTAAGAAGTGAACCAGATTCCTACTTCTTTGTTTTCAATTGTTTGCTTTGCTTTTTTAAGAGTATTTTGTTGTTCAGTACCTACCGTCACTTCATAGATAATTACTTTTAGAAATAGGTCAAAAAGTACATACCATAAAACCAACGTTTACTAGCCACGAGATATTTATATAAAAGTTCACGATATCTAAAATGATTTCTTTCGGACATATTATTCGGACTCTTCGTTGAGGTATAATATTAAAATCATTATTATAACGAAAGCTAAAATAGTATTCGAGGTTTCTAACTACTGGGTAATTGTTTTTTATTTTAACATGGTCGTGATAAAATTTCTTACGAATCACTCGAATTATTGCATTAAAGATAACACTCTGAGTAGTTTCCACAAACACCAAAACACTTTCACTTCGCTCGACGCGCGTTTCGCCAACCAAGTTGGCATCATCCGGAGACGATTAAATCTAGTTTTAATCGTCTCCGGATGATGCCAACTTGGTTGGCGAAACGCGCGTCGAGCGAAGTGAAAGTGTTTTGGTGTTTGTGGAAACTACTCCGAGTGTTACAGTTACATCAAAGGTTCCACCCCTATCCAGTAGCATTAAAGATAATGTGTGGAATCCCGATCTTTCTTGAGGAAAATATTACTTCTATACGGAAAGAATAATTTTAACTACTCACTCGATACAGTAACGGGGCAATATCTAAACGACTATATGAACAGGATATATACAGGGTGTCCCACTAAGGTCGGTGAGGTACGGTAGTAGGCAAAGTATATAGGCCCTAGAGCTTCGGGAATTCTTTTTATGAATAAATCGACCATGGGTAATTACTGGAAATAGTCTTGTTGGAAAAGTTTCAAGTTCTTATCTCGGCTGCTAGAGGGCACAATCTGTAGATCAAAACAGGGATGCATTTTCCTCAGAAATGCTTCCCATTCAGGTATGTTAAGTAGCACAAATATGAATAGCCGGTTTAATTGCGCAATTTTTGTTATTGACATTTTATTCTATCTCGCAACCGAAAAGGTGGGGGACACCCCCAAATGTCTGATCAGAAAAATGTATTATTTTCAGGATTGGCTCCTCAAAAGTCCATAGTGTTATACATCATTGAGAATGTAATTTCATGCTTTATCTCGCGGTGAGTGCGTAATGCAATTTACCTTAAGATGAAAACCGATAGATGGCGTTATTTCAAAAGAATGTCATTTTAATGATTGTTTTCAAAAGTAAAAGAGCATGATAAAACTTTTTATAGGTTATCATGAAGAAGGAAGCTACATTTTGACGCCAAAGGGGGTTCGATATCGATTTTCAACTGACTTCAAAAAAGGAGGAGGTTCTCAATTCGACTGTTTCTTTTTGTATGTTCGCTACCTCAGAACTCGTTTATAAATCAATTTAAAAAATCTTTTTTATTGGAATAGGGGTGTTTCCAAGTGGGTCCCATTTCAGTTTTATTGGCATTGGACCTTGGATTCCGATGATATACCGGGAAACTCACCAGATATACCAGATGAAATGGCGAATGCGCCGGTCACATTCCTAATTTATAAATATTTAAATGAATTAAGAAAAGTTATATCGGATCAAATTGTGAAGCTGAAAACCGTTCGAATCAACTTAATCATCATAAAAATCAGTCCAGTCGATTAGGTGGAGTTCAATGACAACTTACTGTTATGTATCTGGACGTATATAAGGAAATGAATCATTTAGAAGCTGTACAAGTTCTTTCGCCTTTATTGAGGCTCTTCAGAATGATGTACGATTTATTTAATTGGTAGCTTATACTTCAATTTCCTATCAATATCTACAATTCTCACAGTGACACTTTTATGGGACATTGATTTTGACAGAGGACTCATAAAAAAGGACTACCTTGTCTACTATTTATAATTGTTCTCCCTGACCATATTGATATAATATATAAAAAATGCACTAAAAAGTAAAAATTAAAATATTTTTAACAAAAAAAAAAACGACCAAAAAAATATATTCTAAAAAAAATAACTAAAAAGTAACAAATAATTACGTTATTCTACTAGGATTACTACTTAGAATACAACCAATTTGTTAGGCTAATCAATTTATTAGAATACAATCAATTGATTATACGATTGTTATTTTTGAAGTCGGTGGCATCAAAGGTTTCTAAACGTATAAGGAAGTAATAAACGTACAGGTAACAGGTCCAAAAATAACAATAATTGTGTAATAAATTGATTGGCCTAACAAATTCTAAGTATTCTAAGTAACAATAGTAGTAGAATAATATAATTATTATTTACTTTTTATTGCTTTTTTTAGAATATATTGGTCGTTTTTTTTTGTTGTAAAAAATATTTTTTATTCTTATTCGCAAATTAGTGAGCAAAAAATAAATAACGAATTGAAAGCAAGTAAGTATACGCACCTAACATCCTGGTCGAAGGCATTTTACTAGAAAAGTATTTTCTCGTTTGGCTAGACGACTGCGTCAAATTGGACAGTGCATCCAGTTCCAGCATCCAGAAGAAATAGTTATGTTAGAAATAAAACAATGTTATTAACGCTCTTGCCTACGTCCGTCCATGTAGTCCAGATTTGTGTACAAGAAGAATAATAGCCTTTGACTTAGGCACAAGTAAAACATCAGTACATAGAATTTTAATCAATCATCATAGCCTGCAGCCATATCATATTCAACAACATCGGGCGTTATCGGAAACATATTAAGAAAATAGATTAAATTATTGTTACTGGCTAACAGCCATTATTGATTTTTTGTCTCGCATATTGTGACCGATGGGATTGTGGACTGTTAATATATGTTGGGCAAACGAGACAATCAGTTCTGGCCAGGTTTAAGGAGCACATGGCTCAAGGGCGTACCCAGCCAGGGACAGGGGGGCTGCTGCTCCCCCCCTAGACCCTAAAAACTTGAAAATCATACACCTAAAGTAAATAAAATGATGAAAAAATAAAAATAAACCACTACTGGTCTACAAATGTACAGACTACACTACACTTTATTTTATTTTTCCATTGATTTTTGAGGAAAAAAGAATCTATTTTTCATTTCGCTAATAATTTTTATTAAAATAATAAAAATAAAATAACAATAGATTTATTTATTTATGTCCTCTCTCCGAGTATCGTGGTCATTATTCCGAAAATTATCCTTGTGAAAGTTTATATTTTTGCGAGTATTTTTGTATAAATGGATTTTTCAACAAAATTCTAAAGTGTCAGGAGAATGCGTGACCTTGAAAATTTTCGCAAGCGGCGCTATTGGGGAGGCTTCTGCCCCGCACACCCCCCAGAAGGCGCGTCCACAAGTCTTGCACCCCACGACATATTGAAAACCCACATATTGAAAACCCGCCACCCGTGCGTCTGCCCCCCCCCCCCTAGTTCAGATCCTGGGTACGTCCTTGACATGGCTCATTTAAAATATCTATGGGATGACACAAATAATCTGTTGACCAACGTACGTTTAGAGAGTAACATAAGTAGTTTAATATTAGTTAGAAATGTTGTTAACAAGGCTGCTTTCAAGAGCATGGAAATAGCAACATGTATTAATGCTATGAATAACGACAACCAGCCTATCCCATATATCCCGCTGTACAGTTTTACTGTTAATATTCTTAATTGTAGAGATGATTTTTGTGAGAATAATTTTATAGAATTAAATGTTACAGGTTTTATAGGACACATGCAACCGTCCATGTTGTATCCGCCATGGTGGCTATTATTATTTTCAAAAATATTTTTAAAAAATCGCATCCTGGTAATTACGGTGTTAGTGTTAGAGACGGACCTTTCGACCCACTTTCTGCCAATTTCATTTCTCACAGTGATATGATATCTACCTACCAGCACATTTTTATCATACGATCATTAAAAAACATCCTTGTTTTAATAAATTTTAATCAATAAAATAAAATTCTAGTTTTTTTAACCCTTAAAAATATCGCCTTTATAAACATATGCATTAAGGGGGAAGTTTCAGTGTCCCAGGCATAGGTAACCGGCCAGCGTGTCACGACAGTTTACGTAGGTTGCATAATATTTTTGTGTCAGAACGGGGTCTATTAGAAATACTTTTTTTTTCATCGTCGCGTCGTGCATCGCCGGCAGTGGAATTGGGTTACGTGATGTGATTCTACAACGAAGCGTGTGGCGGACGAGGAATATGACCAATTTATGGCAAATCATAATCGATCAGCTGTAAAAATTGGTGCGATTATCGATTTCAAATAGAAATTGGAAAACAATAATTGCTGCGAGGCGAAAGTCAAATTGAATATTCAGTGATCGATTAGTCATTAAAAATCTCTAGCGTCATGTATAAAAACAAACGATCACCATATAATCGTGATAACTTTAGAATTTCAGTTCTAATTGATGCATACTGAAAAATATTTTATTGAATTTATAATATAGAGATACGTGTATCATGTATAAACGTCATGTATAAACAAACGATCACAATATAATCGTGATAACTTTGGAATGTCCGTTCTAATTGTGGCATACTGCAAAATATTTTATAAATTTATAATATACACTCCCCGGCACAAAATTCCGTCACCCTAAAATTTTGCCCAATTTTGATGTTTTATAACTTTTTTATTTTTTATCTGATTTTCATAATTTTTTTACCAGTCTGTAGATCAGTTCATTGTGTGTCTTTTTAATTATTGTAATAAGTCATATTTTTCGTCCAGGCAATATTATACAGGGGTAAATCAAAGTGTTGTTTTTTGTCGTAAACTCAAAACACCCTGTGGAAAAATTGAGGCGAATAATTTTGTTTACAAACTGTTTGCTGCCATCTTAGACGTATTGTAAACATTTTGTTTTTTGATTCATCCCATTATCTCATTTCTTCTGCGAGCAGCAAAATTTTAAATGAAACGCTGATTTCAAGCTTATTTTTATTAACAAAAACATCCACTAGGTATATCACAAAATTAATTAACAAAGACAAATTTTAATAACGTGTATGTCCTCCTCTCGCAGCAATGACAGCTTGCATTCTTCGTGGCATCGAATTAATAAGATTACTTATTCTGTCTTGAGGAATAGCCTGATATTCTTCTGTCAGCGCCAGCCGTAAGTCTTGCAAGGTTAGTGGTTGCACAGGACGGCGACGGAGTGCTCTTTTAAGAACATCCCAAAGATGTTCGATTGGGTTGAGATCCGGGCTACATGCGGGCCAGTCCAATCTTGGAAGTCCAACCTCATCCAGATATTCGCTCACTACCCGTGCAACGTGAGGTCTAGCATTATCATGCATTAATGTAAATTGGTTCCCAATGAAAGGAGCAAATGGAACAACAATTTCTTGGAGGATTTCCTCAATGTAACGGTGGGCGGTTAGTGCTCCATTTTCAACAAATACAAGGTCAGTACGTGCATCGGTAGAAATACCCGCCCAAACCATGACTGAACCACCGTAATATTGCAGTCGCTCAGATATGGTGCAGTCTGCATATCTTTCATTTCTACGTCTGTATACCCGTTCACGACCATCCGGCGACCTTAAACAAACCGTGGATTCATCTGTGAATAGTACGTTTCCCCACTGTTCTACAGTCCAGTCAGCATGCGCTCTTGCAAATCTCAGTCGGTGTTGTCGATGCCGAGGAAGCAATTTTGGACATACTGCTGGCCTTCGTGAATGCAATCCTGCTTCTAACAATCTTCTACGTATCGTTCTTTCACTTACACTTACTCGACGTACCATTTGCAAGTCATTTTTTAGATACACAGCAGTAGCTCTTCGATCTCTTAAAGAACTCATAATGACAAAGTGATCATCAGCTTGAGTGGTCATTCTCCTTCTGCCAGAGCCTTGCCGCCTAATAAAGTTTCCCGTCTGTAGATACCTATTCCAAACATCACAAACTGTAGACCGCGCAATTCCCAGAGTACGGGAGACATAACTCTTATTGCGGCCATCCTCTATTAAGGCAACAATTCTACCTACGTCTGCTGTAGTTACCATGATGACAACACACTAAATTAACTGTACTGTCAAATATTCTGTCACAATAACCGCGTATTTAGCCAACGTCGATGTTTTTTAATTAAAAATGATAAAATTAACAGCGTTTCATTTAAAATTTTGCTGCTCGCAGAAGAAATGAGATAATGGGATGAATCAAAAAACAAAATGTTTACAATACGTTTAAGATGGCAGCAAACAGTTTGTAAACAAAATTATTCGCCTCAATTTTTCCACAGGGTGTTTTGAGTTTACGACAAAAAACAACACTTTGATTTACCCCTGTATAATATTGCCTGGACGAAAAATATGACTTATTACAATAATTAAAAAGACACACAATGAACTGATCTACAGACTGGTAAAAAATTTATGAAAATCAGATGAAAAATAAAAAAGTTATAAAACATCAAAATTGGGCAAAATTTTAGGGTGACGGAATTTTGTGCCGGGGAGTGTAGATATACATTTATCAATGTGTGACAGATAAATTGGCAATGTGTAAATTGCAAAGAAATATAACCAGTTTTTGAAAAAAACGAGTAAATAAATATCATATATAGTGTTTTTGTTTGCTATACAAACTAGACCAAAAATCTGTGCGATATTTTACAAAGAAAACCCGTACCAATTACTACAGAAGCGGTAAATTATATCTATCTATCTAGTGGAAAATTGTATACCGGCACAAGTTATTGTGAATAGAACTAGGGTCTCCAGTCTGCGGCTTACCATATCGGTCGCTGTCCCTCTTCATCTCATACAAATACCATTTTCCTTCTCGCTCACTTAGAAGACATGCCGGCGATTTACTGGTTTTACTGCTCAGTGGCGTATCATCATGTGGAACCAATGTGAAGTGACTTCAAAATATGTCTTATTATGTCATATTCATATATGTGCAAAACTTTAAATAAAAACATTATTTAGTTTTTAATGTCTTTAAAATATATTGAAAAAATGTTGCATGCTGCGTGTACAACTTAGTGCTCAATTTAGCCAATAACAATTTAAAATAACCGAAAGAAATTAAATTGCTATTGCCCAGCATGGACTACGGGGAGGTAAGAGCGCCCCTTGTCAGGATAGAACTTGGTTAGGTTACTTATTATTAGTATAGGTAAGACTGGTAGTAAAATTTATAACAAGTTAACTCACCAATTTGCGGGATATGTTATTATTTGCACATATAGTTACATTCACATTGGTATTTTTCACAGTCACTTATTGGTAGCACTGGTAGCACACATCAGAAATTCATATCACTATTCATTATCTGCTTCACTTTCACTACTGTCTTCATTTACATTTTGTATGACTATAATCTAGTCATAATAAATCACGGGAGTATCCGGAGTATCCATCATAATATCGAGATCCCACATTCTTGATTCCACCTTGGTCTATATCTTCACATGGTCTATACATTTTATCCAGTTGGCCGCATTTACTTCTTTGATTGTACCACTGCGAGGTTTTTTTACATTAGCTACCTGACATGTTTTATTTTCTCTAGCAACTTTTCCTTTTATTCGCGTCCAAATAAGCTCAATTGGGTTCAGTTCGCAGTGATATGGAGGCAATCGAATAACTCCATTCCTCTTGCTTTGGCCATTTCGTCCCCTACATACTTCTTGAAAGCTGGAAAATGTTGTCTAGTCAGTGTCAACAATTCAGCTTTAAGTAGTGAATCATCGTGTTCAATGTTTATTTCTTCCAGCCAGTCTTTAATTTGCCCTTTCCGCCATGAAGTTGTAGGCAGCTGTTCTGTTCTACGAGAATGATAAGAAGCATTATCCATCACTATAACAGATCTAGGTTGTAATTTGTCCAGAATTCTTTTGCACCAATCCTCCAAAACGGCGGAATTCATGTCTTCATAGTTATCGCCTGTTTTCTTGGATTCGAATGATAAAAGACCGTCATTTACAAAACCACATTCACTACCAATATGCACTATTATTAAACGACATCCTTTTCCAGTGGGTCTCTTCAGGCCTGTAGACCATCGTTCTATAAATGCCTGACGAGAGCTCTTTACATTCTTATCTTGCCACACTTTTGACACACCGTATCCTTCATTTACCCATGATTCATCCAAATAAAAAATTCGATGTCGCGTTGTAAACACCTACCTAATACAGTCAAGGACACAATAACTCATCGAACACCTACAACTGCCACTGAGATAATAACAAAAAATATCCGTTAATACAATGCGCGAAATTATACCTATATGCGTGCGCCACCACCCTATAGATGTCTTCCGGGCGATACCAACAGATAAAACGTTGGCTCGGAAAACATAAAAACAAATATACTTGCAGTTCGCATCCATTTGCAATTTGTTTTTGATTTATTATAAATTAAATTGAGTTAACATTATTATTTTTATTTCATTTCCTATATTAGGATAATTGCGCGCGCCACTGAGCACCGCATTCCATTAGTTTGCATATCAAACGAAAGCACTATAATAGTAAACGAATGCCAGATTAAATGAATGCCCGGTACGGAAAAATGCGCGGTAAAATAAAGCTAAATTATTAATCATCGATTCCGATTCGTTTTCAAATACTGTTATGTTTAAACTACACATCTGATGCGCTTACAATAAGTAATAACATGTAATTTAACTGCATTATGACGTTATTAACTGTTGTAAATTACCAATTCGAGATTTAAAGCAATTTTTTCGTGGTACTGAACCGATCTACATTTTACGTTTGTGTTTAATTTTCCGCACCATTGCTTTCCACCTGCAGTTTCGCCGACTTATTCAAACGGCAAATTGTTTATTATTTTTATTCTTATTCGCACGACATGAACGTATAAACATTAATATTAAATTCAAGGTTTTTATGGCTACTATATACTATGCGTATTCAATAGGTGGCGGTTTTGCATAATTCATGGGTACAGATTATTGCTTTGTTATAGGAGATATCCTAGTTCCGTTGGGATAAAACGGAGTAAGATTAAGAAATAATTTTGTATATAAATCCTTTACCGTTACAGATACAGAAAAACTTTCAAATAGGTAAAAATGTAGGCAATAATAAAACCTACTATTTTTAATTTTTTCTCTAAATCGAACTAGTCCAGTCATTATGTATTTAAAATACACCATTTCCTGCAAAATGTCTGACCGACACAAAAACTTCGGAAATGTGTACTTCTTAATCGCAGATTTATTATCCTAAATTTGCAACCCTCTCCGAGTGTAGCACAAACTACCCCAGACGTTCAAATGGTAAAATTGCACTAACGTGGAAACGTAACTTAAACCGTTAGTATGACAAAAAGTTGTTCTACCGAAAACTCCGCGGAAGCATATATCTAGGATTTATAGTTTTGAGTATTTTCTTGTTTTATTTCGTTTTGAATCGGCGATATCGGCCTCGGTCACTGATTTCCGCTCACCATGACGTTTTAATCGCTTAAGCTCTCACATCTACATAAAGGGTGCTGATGACCTTCGAAGGCGGTGCCCTGTATATCCTAGATTTTGTATATTGAGAAATGTTGCAATTTGTTTCCCCATATTTCCAAATTTATTCATAAAGCGTCTACGTCCTATGTATTTACGAGTAGCAGTGGCATTGAGATTCGAAGAGTAGTTGAAAACGTGCACGGGAGTCCGTTACTGGAATATAAAGTCAGTCCGATGAATTATCTACGGCTGCGCGCTGGTGTAAAGCGAATAAACAGACTGGTCTGCTGCGTCGTAAATCATTTCTTTGTTAACCGTGTGCCGGACAAAAAAGCCGATGTACAGTAAAGAGATGCCGACTGTTTTTGCGGGCTGTTGTTTTGGTACGGCTTCAATTTCCATCGTATATACTTTACCAATCACCTGTTATTTTCCGTTGTGAAAATTCAAGAAGAATGAGGTTTTCCACATTAATTGGAAGGTCCTCGTACTTCTTCACATTATCAAAAAACTTGCCAGTTCTTACGAAGTTGCGAGGCACCTTGGTTTTTGTTTTTGGAACATGTACCTTTTACTAAACTAGGCCATTACATAACTAAGTGTTGAACTTTCATAGTATAGCCCAGCATCCGAATGTTTATATGTTTATGTTCTATATGTTTTTTGGCCCTGAATTTGAAGTTTGCTGCCTTGAGGAGGTCGGCTTCACAACGAAAAAACTCAAAATTTTCGCACTTTTATATTTCAAAACCTATGCGTTTTTCGAAGATGTACATACACATTTAAAGTAGACGAATTTCCTATAAAATGAAATGATTTTCTGGCAGCTTTAGTTTTTTCTCGTGGTAGGTATAAGGGTTTTTGTTGATAACATGTATATTTTTCGAGTTGTAGGGGGTAGGAGTGAGCGTTTTTAAACGGTTTTTTGAGCTTGACTTCGTATATTTGTATGGTTGTTTATATTATGTTTTCAACTACTTCCCGATGAGCTAGAGACTTGGAATTTAGTAGGTGTATAGTGTTCCGGTGCCAATACAATTTCATATTTCATTTATTACAAAAAAATCGAAATGGCGAAAAACCAATTTGTCTCAAACTTGAAACGTTGCGATGTTTAAGGTCACTCAATACAATTTTTTACTCAAACTAAAAAAAGTCAAATTGGTTCCAAAATGGCGGAGTATCCTACTATTTATGAACCAATTTGTTTCAAACTTGAAACTTTATGGTGTTTAAGGTCACTCAATACAATTTTTGACTCAAACTTTTAAAATCAAAATGGCGAATACAAATTGGCGAATTTCTATCGAATTTATGAACCGATTTGCCTCAAACTTGGTACTTTGTGTTGTTTAAGGTTACTGGACTCATTTGGTTGCTTTTAACCAGTCACATAAAAACGTGGGGGCATAAAGACCATGTTTCAAATGCGCCCCACGTTTTTTTTTCTTACCAAACGTCATAATCTCAGGAAGGTCCAGGTTTGTGTCCTAATCATTTTGTAGTTTTTTGTACAATTGAAGATTTAAAATAAAACCTTTAAAGCTAAAAGTTTTTTAACGAAAATTCTGGGCTTTCGTTTATATACCGACCAATACACGTTGTCTCAAAAGTGAGGTACTCACAAATTTCGTTATCGAGGACTACGGTATAATGACTTGTAATCTATAGGGAATCGTCTGCCAGTTTTGGCTGCGTTCGAGCTGGAAAGGTGCCGCCCTGACTATTTCGCTGGTTTGTCATTAAAATTTAGCGCTCCGTAAAATTACGCCGCATTAAAAAAAAAAGATATGACGATATCCGACACTTGGTTGCAAATTTTGGACAATAAATCTACGTAATTCGTGTAAGGTTCATAAAGTTCATTCTACGTAATTCATTGTTTCATGTTCAATTATTGTACCTTAAACATGATAAATCCACATGCTATTAAATTTAGGCTTGGATTTTTCAGAACGTAGTAAATTTTTCCACATTTAAGCCTTTGTAACTGTAACTCAAAAACCCTGCATTTTTAGTATATACTTACACATAATACGATTTTTTTAGAGACCTAAATTTCCTATCCAAATGGCAAATTTCAATTAAAAAAACTTTTTTTCAACAAAATAAATTTAAATAATCTATTAAAAAACGAAAAAAGATATTTTTTTAAATATTAAGAATATTCCAAATACCTATAAGTATACAAAATAAAAGCTGACTGAATTATCTACAAAAAAGGTCATATACATATTTCCTGTCAGACGCATATTTACAGGTCAGCAGTCGCGTTAAGTTGAGCGAGTTTTGAAGAGTGCAAGAAAAATCCAAATAACGTCTACTTGTGTCCACCAGATTCCATATGTAACTTTTTGCCGTAATTTGTCGTCCTGGAACTAATTTTAGTCATTACATTGTTAACAAACTTATTTATGTTGGAAAATTATATTTTAACAAATGCAATTTCCTAATTTATTCACCATATGAAGTTGTTGATTCAGTCGTCGGCGTTTGGGCATTACACATCGTTCTGTTATGTATTCCTAGTGCGGCGACGTTGATGGCTGAGGGGTGTCTTCCATCTCATCTTCCGTATCTGGTTCACTATGATAATCAGTGAAATCGTCGTCTACCACCAACTGATCAAGCTGTACGTCGATGGGATCCTCATAGTCTTCATAGTTAGAGTGTCTTCCTGAATTTTAATGTTATTACAGGATTGGCCTCGACAGTTTCCGCATATAGTCGAGCAACGCAGGCCAGCCTTTTTACAGCTGCAAGCTGCCTTGCAGCCTTTTGTGCATTTCCACGAAATTGTCATTAACAGCTCCTGCAGGGCAGGATCTTTCAAAGTGGGGATAGGGGCCAATCCGTTCGCTGTATTTTTTCAGCTCCAATATTGCGAAATTTTCCTGTCGGCACACCACTCTTGCACTTGAGGGTAGACTCCCAAGAGAGTGCTGATCTCTTGCATATTAATTTTGTTCCCATTTATTAAAGCAAGCATAAAATGAGTATCTATATAAAAACATGTTGAGCTATAAGACGGTGGATAGGAGATAATTAAGTGAACAAAAAATGAGAATGTTAAGGAAACGAGCTGGATACGGATTTCAATTGTGATACGTTATGGTTACTCGTATACCCACACCCAGGGTGTTACTAATTTTCGAAATCAATTATTTAATTTATTATTTATTACATTTACTACAACTGGTATAAAACCAAAATTACCTTTTTCTCGAAATCGGCACTAAAGAACGTCCAAATTAGCAGCAAAGAACGAGAAATACTCAGTAAAGTAATCCATAGTTTGTAACAGTCATAATTTCAGCACCCTGTATGCACTTACCTATATATATTAATTGCCTTTGTCACGCCGGTAAATACCCTCAGGGCCACTGTATTTGGTTTCAGCATTTTTTACAGCTATTAATTTAAGGAGTGGTATTTATCCACACAGACAGACTAAGTACACAAATTATAACAATAAATAAGAGAGAGGGTTGTTTGAGAATTTACTTTATTAACAACTGCTTGAAGTAAGAAATAACATTTTACATTCAAATTCAAATCTAGTAATTTTAATTATTTCAATTTGGCTAATCAGATCAGTTTTATCAAGGAGACAAAAAAAGAAGTCCTTTTTTTGTGTATAATTGGAAGCCATGACAGGATAGTGAGTTTTAACAGCTATTTTCTACATTATCCTGGTTCAAAGTGTAAGGAGGCCTAATAAGAGCTAAGGTATGTAACAACTAACATCTCCTCTTTGTTTTGATATAAATTTCATATGTGAGACTGAAAAACGGAACATTTTCAGGCCTCTCGTCTCTTACTGTTCTCTCCCGTTTGTCCTTACTTTCTGCACGCCAATATTGACTCTAGTAACACTTGACAAAAGCAGCGAGCATTGTACGGTGGACTCAACCACTGGTTTCCTCTATTTTTGCTATTTCGAGCAGCTTGTTATAAAGTTTGAGGTCCATGAGGCGCAGCCTTTAGTTAGATCTGAAGAGAGCTGCGGTGGGTCAGAGAAGCCTGTAAGCCACCTTTACCCTTCACAGAGTGTATCGGAGCCCCTCAAAGTTGGACATCGCTAGCAGTATTTGGTACGCTAGCGTTGGTTCGCTAGCAGTATTCTCTGGAATGATATCCGAGAGCAGTCAAAGACGGTTTGTGTACTTAGTCCCAACTGTGAGTACCACTTTCTTTATTTATGATAGCGTTGTGGAGGACACCTTTGTCTCACGTTATGGTCACGACACTTCCAGGACAAAGTGTATGGATGGTGATAAAATCCTTGTAATTTTAGTCATACCTCTTACCGTAAGCTTTGCGTTTGTGATTATTTCATAATTTTTTGATTTTGTAAACTTAGGGACAGCTGTTCATAAGGGCATTATACCTGTAAAAACTACAATTTAGATGGTGTGCCTTTAGCTTCTTTATTTGGTCATTTGTCGATCGGTGGCCTGATCACTACCTACTTTCCTAGGTAGTATATTGTATTAGTATTGTAGGTTTCATTATTACAAGTACCACCATTTATATTAGATTTCAACTTGTCTCTGTTGTACATTGCAAAAGAGCGCGACTTTTAGGCATTTGTAGGTTAACATTAGTGTCAGACTTATCTGTCACCACAGATATTCACACACTGTCTTGGTTGTTCCAAATTGTGATTTCGCTGTGTCACACAGTGCTGTGACACATTATTTGTCCGTGTTACATTTACCGTTATTTGTGTTTATACATATTTATATTTACAAATACCTTTATTCATATATTTACATACCCATTTACATATTTTTACATTTATATATTATTATACTTGAATTCGGATACAGTGTGTTTTATTTGCACCTGCCACATATCTTGCCAGCTGTGTACCTATTCATTTATCAATTTAGTTTTGCCGATTTCACTAAAATCGGATGGCGCCTGGGCTGGTTTACTTATGCGCAGAGAAGAATTAAGTTGTCCGGAGTTTATTTTAAATACGAATTCCGAACTCACGACCGCCTCCGTAAAGACGAGCAGCCGGCCTCTGTGACATTGCCTGCAACACCTATTTAGTGTCACAAGTTTTACGATTTTTTCGACAGATAAACGTCAAATTAACACAGCAAAAGCCAGGGTTGGCAAAGCCGTCTTTTTGTCGAAAAGTCCAGGTCAGTGGACAAAACAGAAAAAATGATCACGCAAGCTCTTATATAGTCTATTACGTATTTGAAAATAAAACTGTATATTGTCTATATATTGTTTTTGTCAATTAATGCGTTAAATATAACTACATATTTGAATATTATGTTAACAATAGCATAATTTAATGTGAAAAAGAAGCAGCCGATGCCGTGAGACAGGCGCAACGCGTCCCCGCGCGCGTGTGCGCGCTGTTTTATTAATAAATATTGATTCATAACAGATACTATGAAACTTCGTAAACTAATAGTTAATTAAGGTAGCCTTTCGACGGACGCGACCAATGCGGTCATGCGGCAGGTCGTATATGTACCCCTTTAATGTGTTTGTATTATAGATCCCCTTTAAAGGCAATCGGCCGCGACGTGTACGAAAGAGACAACCAACGCGGCCATGTGACTCAAAACCGCATCCTACAAATTTAACTCATACATTTTTGACGAAAAATGGCTCGGTTTTCAAGTGAAGACGACGAGACGCTTATTGAATTTTTGGCTAAGAACCTGGCTAAGAAATGCCCTTTAATCAGAATGTTGTATGAACCTTCGCGTATACGAGATTTGTATAGTTCCTTAATTGCTCTCTTAGTTTTCCTAGTCATCAATAAGTGACGTAGAATGAAATCATGATCATCTTGTTCCTCCTCCAGTAATAACTGGCAATACCTCAATGTTTTAGGACTCACTTCTCAATATACCTCTAACAAACGTCACAAAACAACTGAATGTAGCGAAATCGTGAAGGTCACGCCGCACCGAGCTGCAACTCTCGTAAAGGGGGTACATATGCGGCATTGGTCGTCAGACGCAAGCCTTCCTTTATATGTAACAATTACACGAAAAAATAGTCTGCTGAGCTTTTCTCAGTGGAAAAGTGGTCAGCTGATGCAGTGAAAGATGCCGCGCGCATAGCGTTGTGCGGTATCTTTCAGTCGTCAGCTGGGCACTTTTCCACCGCGAAAAACTAATCGGACTATTTTCATCGTCAAACTGTCACGGCTTTTACAGACGGTGCGATTGCGATGCAATATTCCGTTGCGGCATATCGCAACGATATCGCTAAACCATCAAAATATATGGAATGTTATGAGCGTTTTTCACATTATGCGGAAGCGACAAAAAAACCGGGAACTAATTGCGGATTTTTATCGCATCGCAGTACAGTAAGTCTGTCGGTCAAATACCGTCCGTTATTTTTCCGTGCGGTATTAAACCAACCACTAAAATAAATGCATATTTCCAGACGTCGCTGCTGGTCGCGAGATTTCTGAGATATCTTCAGATTGATCTTGATGTACCCAATAACGTATTGATGTATCTATTAATAACGTCGATTTAATTGATTGTTACATGTAACATGTTTCCTCCTTCGTCTTCGATGTAGCAAAGACAATAAAATAATTGGTCTCTTATTATTCATACTACAACTACACTGCACCACAGAATTAACATGTATGTGACTGCGCACTGCCTGCAAAATAAACTGAGCCGACAACACAGCTGACCAATTTTTAATTTTTAATCGCTGAAAACCAAATTTTCTCGCCCCGTGTGAAAGCTTTCTGCGATGCGACGCGACATGCCGCAACCGGTAAACCGCATCGCAATCGCACCGTCTGCAAAAGCCCTTAATGTCAACTATCACTTCGCCAAATTTCGACTATTTTTTTCCGTTAATATACATCACAATAATAAGCGTACTAACAAAGTATCAGCTTTCCTCAAAATGGTTTTTTATCATAATTTTACGAGTATGGGAGGATGCCGCGGCTAAACCCACCGCAAATGCGCAAGCTGACTCGCGCCAATATTCTTGACTGAATATGTGACCTCGATTGGAAGGTGCCGAGCGGTACCATCGCTCTTTACCCGTAACATCTCGTAAAGTTACGCAGCCTCCCTCGGTCCTAGCTGAGCAAGCTGACTGTCATCTAGTTTAGTAGCAATACTAAATGAACTAAGTAATAGAATCAAATTTTAGTTTTCTTATAGTTTTGCTCACTCAAAATGCCCACTGGATCCCGGACTAATAGTTTTTGAGTTATAGTTAAAAGACGCAAAAGTGTATAATTCTACTCTGTTCTCAAAAATCCAAGCCTACATTTAACCTAATCACTTTGTCGATTTATTATTTGCAAGGCACAATAATTGACCGTACGAAAGAATAAAATACCTCAAACGAATTCGATGTCAATTAATGAAATTTTTTAGACGCCAAAGCAACGAAATTTGCACAGGAATACATTAAACCTAGCATTAAACTGTCTTTGACATTTATACATGGTCTTACAGGTTGTGACACAACATCAGCACCCTTTAGAATGAGTAAGATTAAAGGCTTACCTACGCCTTATACAAGAAAACTCGACTATGCGAAAAACTGTTGCATTATTTACGGAGGATGTCCCAAGATCACATTCGAGCTGCATGGGAAAAATTACTTACCTTTTATTGGGAAACCAAAGTCCCAGACGCTCGATGAGTACATATATTTTTCCTACAATCGTTTGATCAGTAAACAGCAACTACATTCCACATTTGACTTGGCATTTTTGTCCCCTATTTATACGTGCAGCAACTACCAATCACTCACATCGTACATACCTTCAAATCCAACAGTGGAGGAGTAATAATTTAAAGGCGACCGACTGCCTTCGGGTTGTCAGTTAAACCGCGGAACTTTGAATTCAGTTTTGACACATTTAGATCGAGCCCCTAGCAATTTAATGAAGCTCATAACCTGTGTTTGAAAATCGGGATGCACAAAACGTTGTGACTGCTCATCAGCAGCATTAAATTGTTCTACCATATATGGATATTCCCAGGGTGTGTCTTGCAGCAACTCAGAAGATATGTTACCTGTTAATGATAAGGACTGTAATTGATAAGGACGAACTAATGTCATAACGTATTTCCTTATTTTTGATCAATTCGTAATGTTGCTTCATAATTACGGAATATTATTCTTCGTAACGGTATTATACCTAAAAATGTGTTATTTGTTTTAATTAGGACCTATCAAGACATTTAACAGTGTATTTTGTACAAAATTGGGATTTTTGACAATTAAATAACATTCTGCAGCACATAAATTCAGAAGCATACCTAATTCGTTCGATTTTATCAGAAATTGCCTACATTTTTTATTTAAAATATGTTTCCTATGTACAACAGTAAAAGATTTTATATACTACAAATATCTAAAAATCAACAACCATTTTGCAGTATGGCGGGCGCAGCAGCACCGCTTCGATTTTAGGTGATTTATTGTATATTCAATAACATTTTTCCAGGTTCGTATACTTTTAGGCTTGTTTTTATTGCACTATAATATGTTGTATAGTACACTTTTCCTGTGATGATATATGTAATAGAAAATCTGACATTTTGACAAAATTCCGTAATTCGTTCTTACCAAGACCGCTGCAGCACAGGCTGGTACGTAATTTCAAGCCCATCTGATCTAAATAAATCATCAGAATGGCTCAAGGTGGAATGAAACTGGACCAGCAATTCGTAAACTTCGCAAAATTTGGCGATGGAAAATCTGACGGGAAAACAATCACGTTAAGACAGTTGGACACGTGGTTCAAGCAGGCCCTAATCTTTGACAGAAAATTGACTATGACTGACACGGGCGTGTGTTTTAACAAATTTAGAATCAGATCTATTACATACCAGCAGTTTTTGAAGTTTCTTGACGATTTGTGTACTAAAAAGTCTGTACCGGTGGACGAAATGAAAGATAAATTGCAGAATTGCGGATTGCCAGGGGCAAAAACTAAGGGGAAAGATGGACAGGAAGAGAAGAAGTAGGTCAATGTTGTTTGCATAAGAGGCAAGGGATTTTATAAGATTAAACTTTATTAACTAAGAAGTAATTATCGAATTGTATACCTATTAAATATTAAAAAAATAATTTCGCTTGATATATTTTAACTAACAAAAAGCGGCGCATAATAGTTATAATTTTCTAAATATTCTTCCATGTCAATATACTTAGATAACAGTATGTTAAATATATTGACTCAATCAACGCCAACGGGCAATGATAAGAGTATATGTATCAGAAATTATGGAGCGAACTGATGTATCTTTGAGGTAAATATTTACTATTCCTACGTATCGCTGATTTTCATGCTTTTTGGTAGACTTGCTGTAGTCTTGGCTGAAGGCGTTTTTGCCGTAAACGAAGGATATTTGCCGATGAGTTATGTTTTTTCTTCTGCCTACCCAGAAATCTCTCCTCTGCCTCCGTATTATACTTCACACGTATTCCAGACAAATTAGACTAAAGAGGTGCTGGCACGGAAAAAATTGTAAGTAGCGATTTTCTTTCGCGAGTTGTTGAGGGGGATTACTGGCTGGCAACATTTTGGTTTTCGGGAATGGCATCCCCTTGCTTCAGCCGCCATCTTAAATTTAAGGGTGAAATGGCACTCACCAAAGTTGTTTGGAATTAAAATTCCTACAATTTTGCTCCTTAGAATTTTCCCTAAGATCGATATCTTGGGTGAAACCCCGAAGGAGGGGGTGGAATTTTAATTCTTATTTTAACGCAAGTATAAACATAAACGATTATGAACAAACTTGTTGGAAATTGAATTTGCTACAACTTTGGTTCGCATAATTTTTTCCCTAGGATTGATATTTTTTTTATTTAGACCCGAAAAGAGGTGGGGGTGAAATTTAATTTTGTATTATCTCGTTTATTATTGTAACCTATAAAAACGCACAGGGACAAATTTGTTGGGAATTAAAAATTTGCTACATTTTTGTCTTTTTTTTTTTTGTAGGATTGATATTTTTGGACGCACGATTATAGTAATGGGAAAGAGTGGCTTAAATAAAACTTTTTGGTTTTGTAGCGTAGAAGTTACTAGAAGTATGGAAAGGCAGTCTCAAAGTCTCAAAAGAAAGAGACGGGGAGAGGAGCGGGATAGATAGGTCAGCACATGTTATTGCGCTGTTCCCGATACCCTAATATACAGTGTGGACAAAAAGTCTGTAACACATGAAATATCTCCCGAAATAGTGTACTTTTGCAAAAATGCCCAGACACGTCGATTTTTATTTTTATTTGACATATTTTGAAAGAGATAGATCATTTGTTCAGTAGCGTAACGCTGGGCGCTGAAAAAATAATTATATTTGTTTAAATGGCTCCACCAATTTTTTATTATTTATTTTGAATGATCACCTTTTTCTGAATACCGTAGCATAAAAGTTATGTCGCTTGAAAAATTTGTTATAAATGCAATCGAAATTTCGAAATATAAAAGAACGTATTTATTAATGTAAATTATAAAATTAAATAAAACGAATATATTAGCTAGGGGTATGTATTGCATCATTTGTTTCTTCAGGTATTATATACCATGCATAAACTCAATACATGGTAACTCCTAATAATTAATTACGCCCGTTTTCATAAAGAGATAACAATGGCTAACTAATAATTTGTTAAGTTTGACATGTTAAACTAATTTTTAACATAAGATTTTTTAGTTTGCTTACTTTTATAAAACCCAACTCTTGTGTCAACACAAATATATTATTATCAAAACTACTGTTTAGCCATTTTGATCTTAAGATGACATTTCAAACTTTCAAAATTTAAATTAGCAAAAGAAAATCGTTGTTAATCTTATTGTTAGTTAACCATTGTTAAATCTTTTATGAAACCGGGCATAGTGTTTTATTTGATAAAAAAACAAATAGAAACATTGACTAAGTAGGCGCTAATACTATGTCTATTTTTAACCGTCGCGTCGTGTCAAAGTTTGACATTGTAACACGCAATTAAGGCACATTAACTGCGAACTTGTGATATATATATTTGGCTTTTACATAGTGTTTTCATTTTTATTTTTTGTATTATTAACGTGTTGTTAATAAAACCATTATAATGAACCTTTCAGACATTGAAATTCTTAAGATGGTTGGTTACGGAGATAGAAGAACCACAGTGGAAGTCTGTGTACTACTTAATGGCGCCCATCAAGATCGACCAATAGTGCGATCTACTGTAAGTAAAATTATATCTAAATACAGACAACATGTTCGCAATTCTAAGTAAATTGCGAACATGTTGTCTGTATTTAGATATAATTTTAATGGCCGCAAAAGAATAAATGAAGAGGCACAACTTGATATTTTACTAAGAATGCGTGATAACACATTCTGCTTCCCGTCAGCTTGGTTCAGATGTGAATTTAAGTCATTCTACTGTGCTCAATGTTTTGCATAGGATTCCACCCTTATATAGTTATTTTTACCTCGAGGATTCTCACAAGATGACTTCGACCGTAGAGTGAAATTTTGTGAGGATGCAAATGCGCTGCAATAATGACAATATGTTTGTAAAAAATATTATCTTCTCAGATGAAGCCATTTTTTTTCTGAGTGGAAGTACTAATAAATCAAACTACAGATATTGGGCTACAGAAAATCCGTGATGGATGCAGGAAGCTCATACACAATATCCCAGGAAAGTTTTCGTTTGGGCTGGCATAGTGGGAAACAGAACTTTAGGATCATATTTTTTTATGGGAACTTATACGGTGAAAGGTATTTGGAATTCTTGCAACATGATTTAATTCCAACCCTAATATATTTGTATCCAAATGGAAGTAACCCAGATATACCTTCTAATCAATTTTGCTTTCCACAAGACGCTGCACCTCCTCACTACGCCCCTCCAGTTCGTACTTACATAAATAATATTTCTCCTTAACGATAGATAGGTCGACGTGGCTCTATAGAGTGGCCTCCTCGCTATCCAGACCTTAACCCACTTGATTTTTTTATGGGGATACTTAAAAAGCAAAGTATATAGGTACTAACAGACCAGAAAACATAGACGATTTAAAAGAAGAATTCGGTAAAAAATACTAAATATTGGACCACAAATAATTAATAACGTTCAAAATGAATTCGTTTTGCGTCTAGCTCACTGCCAAATAGTAAATGGAGAACAATTTGAAGTTCTTCCTTCTTAGTTAATATCAGAGATATTAACAGATATTTTTAATTAATTTTATAATTTCAATTAATAAATACGTATTTTTTATATTTTGAATTTTCGATTGCATTTATCTCTATTTTTTTATTTATTTTTATTTATGCAACCTAATATTTTTTTATGCTAAGGGATCCAGAAAATGTGCTCTTTCAAACTAAAGATTAAAAAATGGGGGTAGCCATTTAACAAAAATATAATTATTTTGCCAGCTCATCGTTACGCCACTGAACTAATTATCTGGCTTTTTCAAAAGATGGCAAATTAAAAATAAAAATCGACGTATCGGAGCATTTTTGCAAAAGTACATTGTTTCGGGAGGTATTTAATGTGTTCCAGACTTTTTGTCCACACTGTATATATAACAATATATCGCCTTTCCATATTTTTTGTACTTCCTATGCTACAAAGCCATGCAGTTAGAGAAACTGTTTATTTACACCCCTCATTTCCGTTGTTCCCATTCGCAAAATAAACGAGTCATCCAATGAAAAAAAAATTACTTTTAAATTCAAGATGGCGATCAAGATCCCGAAAACCGAAATGTAGACTCTCTAACGATCCGCGAAGGAAAATCGCTGCTTACAATTTTTTCCGTGTCTAATTCTAATTTGGTTGGGCTAACATAACATAATATCACTCAATTGACTCAATGCCTTTTAATTATTGTTGTTCGTTGATTATTTAATCTATAGTTTGCTGAGCTACCAACCCAAGTTATATGAAAATTTATTATGGAGAATAATTATTTGTTTAATTAGACAGAAAAGCTGCACTTCTTTAGGGCCGCCGCTGGTTCTTCATAGTCTAGACGAAGTTGAGGCTAGTCGAAATTTATCTCTTTAAAAGGCCGATATTTTCACCTCCTGATAAAGTTATTTTGAATGGTAAATACCATGGCAACTATTGTCGACACAATCGTATCCAATGTAATTACGTGCAAGATAAATTTTATCATGAGATGAATAAACCGACCGAACAATGCCCAAAATTCTAGCAAAATTTGAATTACGAAACTAGTCAGCTGTGTGTATGACATAATATGGCTGTGTATGGTGAAATTTCTGAATACAGTGACAACCAGAGAACATCGAAATAATATAGAAGGATAATATAGAAACATCTCATGTTAACATTTGCTCGCATATTTGCGTATTTATGCGACACTAAACCCAGATTGTGATTTTGCGGGATATTAAAATTTCTCATCATCTCATCTGATACCTCAAATTCAATGTATCAAAAACACTTACATTTGGTAATAAGTGTTATCCTGAAAACGTAAAACTTCTGCGAAAACGTCAAACATGTACCTACTTATATGGTTTCTTCATCTACTCCGAGGTGGACATTTAACTGCGTCAAAAGTTTTAACCCGATAGATTTTTTAAATCTTAAATAATTGGGCTATGCGTACCCGTAGGGTGGAACAGACAGATGATAGGCTAATGTACTTTGACTCATTTCACAGACATTCGATTCAGTCGAACATAAGTGAATAATGCGCCGTCACGTTTTAGGAGGGCGGATTTAATGTAATTTTACGTGGTATAAGGGTTTTTATTGATAACCTAGAGTTCTATGATAGCTAGAATTTTTTTAAAAAAATGCAAGGAAACTAAATAAAAAAGTCTATAACACAAAATTATTTGAGAACATACAGGGCAAACCAAGAAAAAATTACGGGACGAAGTGCCCATTTTTAAATGGAATGGCTATGTATATCAGTACATTTTTTGAAGCCCCTTTCTAGTCTCCTTTCACTCCTATATTATTATTGACTATATCCCAACCACTTGGATATAATGAATTTTTTTGTTGAAATAATGCAATCTGCAGATGGATATTAAAAAAATCTTTTAAGGAAAACTTATGTGAATACCAGTTACGAGACATTTTTTTTCCTAAAAATGTACAGGTTGGCCACAAATTATTTTTCAATTAAGAACTTTTTAAATTGTTTTTCTCAATTTTTTAAATGGAACTCTGTATATTTTTCAACGATGCGATGTAATGAAATGAAAATGAACATTTTTTGTAAGTACCTACTTCCCTATGGCTAATTGCAACCATTTTCGTTTTTATAAATAAATCAGTGTTTATTTTTCAATCAAGAAGTTTTTAAATTGAATTGTCTTAATTTTGTCAATTAGAACTCCCTGTATATTTTTCAACGATCTGATATAGAAATGACAAAACAAACATCTTTGGATGTACGTACTTCCTAATTGAAACAATTTTCGTTTTATAAATAAATATTAATTTCTATATTAAGAACTTTTTAAATTGATTTTCTCAATTTTTTCAAATGAAACATCGTGTATATTTTTCAACGATGTGATGTAGAAGTGAAAAATAAACCTTTTTTGTAAGTACTTCCTATCGCTACTGGCAACAATTTTCGTTTTATAAATAAATAAGTGTTTATTTTTCAATCAAGAACTTTTTAAATTGGATTGTCTCAATTTTTTCAAATGGTAGAATGTAGAAATGCAAAACGAAATTTTTTTTTGTACTTCCCTAGAGCTAATTGTTTTATTGAGCAATAATTACAAAATTCAAGAATAACCTTAAAGAGGAGGTGCCCTCAAATAACTCAAATAACAAAAAATTATAATATAACTCCCACATGTTGCCCATTTTGATTGACACGCCGCGCGGCGGCGGCCATGTCCATGTGATATCAGGAACCTTATAATAAATATTCAATGAATACTTATAATTACACAAAATATTGAAATAATAATAATAATAACGTCTTTATATACGCATCTAAAATTACATTGGAAATAAATGGTAAGACGCGCTATTCAACTATGTTGCTCCTCCATATAACGATCTCTGTTGACAAAAAAGTATCATCTCTTAAATATAAGAAATATAAAAAATATCACAGGACCCTGACACATCTTCGCATGTTAGATAAAGAGCACTCCAAGCACTTAGCATATTAGGTAAGATTAACAGGGCTGCTTAGCTGTTCCATGAAGAGCGATTTAATCCGCTAAATTTAAAAAAAAATAGCGTTTTTTATTTCTTATATATCCGAGATATCTGTACATAAGTATATGGATATTTTAATAGTTGAATTTGGAATATTTAATGATGTTCACTTAGTATACTTACATACTTAGTAAATATGCAATTCTTGATTAAATTAATAGGGATTATCCAGTATATCTACACAAATTATGAAGATTGTATGATACTGAAGGGTGTAATACACAAATACCACACAATAATTTTACCCCATTTTATTATTACTATAGTTCTTGAAGTCTTGAATGGATGTCTTAGGCACAAGCTTGTTGATTTGTAGGTAATTGATTACATACTTACCTATACATATTATTATTATTATTATTATTATGCTTCATGTTTGTGTTCTTAAAAATGATGGGAAATCCGATATTTCTACCGCTGAAAATTGATCCTATTCTCAAGGTTGCTCAACCGAGTGAGATTCCACGCTGAAGGACGCATTCTCGATTTTTTTTCCTCTATTTATTTAAGAGATTTAGTTACAGAACAATTTAATGAGTGAGATGAAGCTTATGTATTTTGACCTCTTATATACCTGTATACAACAATTTGAGATCAGCATGCATAAAAGGGTTGAAATTTTTTTTAAAATGGTTGAAAAACATGTGTTTTGCCATTATATCGAAAATTAAAAACTACGACACTATATCATCTTTCTAAAATTTATATTTTAATAATATGTCGTATATGGGGAAGTTATCAAAATGGCGACATTCCATTTTTTTTCTGGGTAACGATTAACAAAAATTATATAATAAGTTACAAGTGAATATTTTAGTATCTTATTAGATAAGTAATTCAGACATTCTGTGATGATCTACTAGGATTAAATTATTCCTATTGTCCATCAATGCGTTTAACATTTTACCGCGGTTCAGTGTGTTTATGCTATATATTGACCAAAATCTGAAAAATATCGGCTTTCTAAAGAAAAAAGTGGACATGCACAAAAGGAAGACCAATAAATATATTAATAAAGCAGAACAAAAAGAAAAAATCATAACTATAAATAACACATATTATTATAATTACGTAGGGGCCGGTTTATGATGTGAAAAGTTTTGTACAAAATATTGATTATTGATTACAATAACATTCTAAACTTCCAGTTAGTTAGCTGTTGGTTAAGTTACCGTAACCGAACCGAAAAAGCGGCCCATAGTATGACTAGAACACATTCTTAGCGATTAGTAAACTATATATAGTAAGAAGAAGTAATATGTTCTATGTAACATTAACATTAAACGGCTTTCTTGGTCATATCAGAATACATCAGAATTAACTGTGCTAATAGTTTAACTAATTCAGCTATGCATTTTTTAAGGCAAACTTATTTAGATCCATCCTAATATTGGCTAACAAGAGAAATGGATCCGTATGTATGCATTTGTACATTCCGTATATGTATTTAGCACCCAGCGCAATTCCATTGGTCAGATTCAAATTTAAAACCAATCAGAGTTCGAGTGCGAAATCTGCGTACGGAATGTAAATCGGTACCAAACGCGCATACAGAATGTAACCGTTTATAAAATAGAGCATGCGCGCACGTTATGCACATATGGCATGACTGGACTATTTTATATTTTGCGTTTGTCGGTTAATTTTCCTCCATCGCCATGGATGATGCAACAAATTTACCATCTCACTATAAGTACTTTGAAATAGGGCCGGGAAAATATAGGGCAAATTTATTAAGTGAGAGTGGATGGAAGAATACGTTTCTTTAACAAATACCAATTGGAGGATATTTAAGACTAAAACTAACACGCCATATGTGCATAACGCGCGCGCAAGCTCTATAAACTGTTACATTCTGTATGCGCGTTTGTCACCGATTTACATTACGTATACAGATTTCGCACTCGAACTATTTTTATTGTTTTAAATACGAATATGACCAATGAAATTGTGCTGGGTGCTAAATACATGTACGAAATGTATAAATGTATAACATACCTAAATGTTTGAAAATCGATGTTTTTTTTGTTCTAATATTGCTAGCATGTTTATAAATGATTATTACTTTTTAGGGTTCCGTACCCAAAGGGTAAAACGGGACCCTATTGCTAAGACTCCGCTGTCCGTCTGTCCGCTTGTCACCAGGCTGTATCTCATGAACCGTGTTGTTAGACAGTTGAAATTTTCACAGATCATGTATTTCTGTTGCTACTAAACATACTAAAAAACAGAATAAAATAAATATTTAAGGGGGGTCCCATACAACAAATGGATATGGACCTGAATCTGTCTGCTAATAAATGCCGGAGTCGCCGGTCGGACGAGATGCTACCATTAAAATAAAATTAATATTTAAGGGGGGCTACCATACAACAAACGTGATTTTTTTGCCGTTTATGTAGATAATGGCAAGGAACCCTTCGTGCGCGAGTCCGACTCGCACTTGCCCGGTTTTTTACTCGTGTCTTCGTGGTTGTGTGGAAGAGAAGTCTATGCCGAATACTACCACTTTTTTTTATCATAAATAATTAACTGTAAATGTTTAAGGGCATAAATATAATTAATTATTATTATTAAATCAGATGGTAAACTAGCACCCTGAAGTTATTTCCAATTTGAAACGTATTGTGGTTGACTTTAATAAATCCCTGGGTCATGACTTCGTGTGACACTATGATGTTTTTTCGTAACCGTCCCATTAATTCCAGTTGCCAAATCACCTCAAATGTAATGACGGTGTCGTAATCTCTTCTTTATGTAATTTAATGGAAATGTGGGTTAACTTTGTTTCGGTGTCGATCGCGAAATTACCTAATTGGCTGTTCGAGAGGCGGTAACATAATCACAGACATAATCCCATTGTCTGAGCTTAATATTTTTATGTTAATCATTCATTATTCACATGACAATGTGTGTTATAGAGTTTTCGTTGTTTATGTTTATATATTTATAGTAAAACGGGATCAAACGAGGGTACCATTTTATTTATGGGAATAAGAAAACAATGTATATAAAATAGTTGCAAGTATCTATATACATATATAACATACATCGTCGTTCGTATAGAAAATTCGACTACACAAAAAATAAACATCGGTTTTTACCGGTTCGAAGATTGATATTCACCGCAATGAATATTGAAATAAACCCAAGCAAAACCCAAAAGTGTTTATTTACTCATCCTAGAAGCTTTAATCTGCCGGTAAAAATATTTAGGTTAAGTAGAGCAGCCCTTCAAAGGGCACTTCCGCATCACGAACCACTGTTCCCCATGCACACTGTAATATATTTCGGCTATATTTTACGTATACAGCGTGCCTCGATTTTCATAGGAATATCTTCATATTTCATTTACCGTATAAATTAGGTATACTGTAAGCTTAACAGAATAGTTGACTAGTGTAGTAATAACAAGCTATTACAATATGACTTACTTAAGAAAATATTTTCCTTGCCTATTATGATGATGTTGGACAAATACAACTTATTCGATTCAAGCTTTAGGGTTTATAATTTAGGGATACATATTTATCTTTTAATAAACATATTATACAAAATATAGTAAGGAATTTCTAAAAACTCTAGGATTTATAATTCGTAATTGTAAGTAATTATCGAATGAATTGGCTAAACCAACTCTCAATGGCGGATGAATATTGCAGTTTATGGTCCAAAGCGACTCAAAACCTGCAGCTCGGGGTCTTTGGAATAGGCACCACGGATATAATTCAGTTATTATTATAGTTATGTTCGCGGTAGGGATCCTTAGCACATCCGTGGTCTGTATTACAATGCGCGATTCGGGAGTTAATACTGAATTTATCCCGAGGGGTAAACCACCTATCGCATTTTATACACCAAAAATTAAAAAATTCTAAAAAATGCTAATTTTCATATAATTGTTTCAAAAATTCTAATAATTCTAAAAAATTCTAATAATTCAAAAAAGTTCTAATAGTTCTAAAAAATTCCAAAAAATTCTAAGTAGGTAGGTAATTTTAAGCGATTCTTAAACTGTATAAGAATTTTCATATTTTTTGGTCATTCTATAACCTTTCCCTCGTGGAGTAGATAAAGAATGTGATCATTGTGATCAGTTACATCCACTTTTTTATTTGAACAATATTTAAGCCAATATTGCTATCTATAAAAGGTTTTCTTCTTGAATAAGTAGTAAATCGTTGGCACGTGTGATTTTTCTGATGTCTGTAGTGTTTTCTTTGTGATACAAATTTTAATATTTTTCGAAAAAAAAAACAAAAAATATTTTATTATTTTATTTATTATTTTATTTCATAAGCCGTTAAGCCGACTTACATAAAAAACAACTACATTTCTGACACTTCTCCTATGCTGCTTCTAAATACATATCTAACTCTCTCCAGTAGAAACAATATCAGGTGTACTTAGTGATCCAATTATCTGACTAAATTTTACAAATGAAACATCTTTTTCATTGGCTGTATATGCTTTTTTTGTAGAGTCTGCACTGTTCAGTGCCATAACTTTGACGTCGTCCTCAACGATATCTTGCACAATACATATGTAATTAAACTTTTGTGTGTTTCTTTTCCCTCCTACAAGTGATACTAGTACAAAGTCTCCCTGTTTAATCTGCCCAATATTCTTTATTTCTTTAATATCTTCCGAGATATTATCTCCGGGATTTTCTCCTTCAAAATAAGCAGAATCATCAGATTCCATAAAAATAACATCTTCATCGGAAGAAAGATACGTGTCAGAATCATTATTTTTTTCTCTTTTTATTCTGATTATTTTTTTGTTTGCTACTTCTTGATGTTTTACATTTTTTGTTTGATTGTGAGGTGGATGGTCTATATCATTTTTACGTTTCTTATTTGACAAAAATCTTTTTAGTCGATCCGTGCTTACCCTGCCATTTCCCTCATCGAGTAACCAAATAAATGATGATTTCTTAATGACTCGTACTTTCTTATTGGGTAAGGTTACTCTTACCAGTTCAGTTATATCATTTTTTTGATCTGAATAGTCTCTTAAGTCAATGTTGTCATGTAAAAGATTTTCATCTTGAGCAAGTACTAAATCATTAGCAAGTATATTTCTTTCAATGTCTGTACTTCCTTCGTTAGTAACCTCTAACGAACCTCTAAAGCTCTAGTAACCTCTAGTAAACCTCTAGTAACCTCTAAAGCTCATCTACTTACTTTTGTTACTTCTTACTCCCTTCTTCCAGTAATTTAAATTGGGACCTGTGAATAAGATTATTTTTGAAAAATATGTTACAGTTACAACCGGGGTTACGACCCAAAAAATGACGCAATAGTACAATAGCAATCGATATAGCAATAATTAATTTAACATAATATATTAAAAGTGTTATTTACTTACTTGAATATCATTCACAGAGACCATTCACAGTACATCAACTACTAGTCAGTACTACTGCTTAAAAACGGTGCGCTTCGCTAGCTACTGCTAAAAAAACACATGGTTGTTCACGATATTACGCACGTTCGCCGTCCGGCACGATGTGGCAGGCAAATTCTTACAGTTTGCGCATGCGCATAGGTAGAAATTGTAAATAAGTTCTAAAAAATTCTAATTAAATGCTAAGGAATTCTAAAAATGCTGAAAAATTCTAAAAAAATACTGATAATTCTAAGAAATGCTAATGAATTCTAAAAAATTCTAAAATTCTAACAGCTTGTACACCAAAATTCTAAGGTGGTACCCACCCCCCCTTGATTTATCCCGAACATTTTAAATCCGCATGTCATTTTCTGAATCAGCTCTAGATTTTTCATAGTCCGCGAACGTTTTATGAACGTATTCTCTGTTCATTTCTCTTGGTGTTTTCTGTCATTCCATAAAGTTAGCATTTTAGTCGTTTTGTCGGTGATCTGTGGCGATTTTATTTGGTTAGGAATCTAAAGGATGTTGGATGGAATACACAAACTGCGTTTTTAAAATAAAATTTTGTTTCGTGTTGTATTTATACTAGGAATAGTCATTCAACCCTCGAAATATTTTGTTCAAGTACCTTTAATACCCTGATGACCTCCTCTAAATCGTCATAACACGATTCTAAATGATCAGACATCTTATAGGTACGTATAACATGTAGGTACGTAATTTAGAAAGCATTTATCAATGTTCAAGTACCTACAAAGCAACCGTGGTAACATGTGAAATATAAAAGGAACTGAATGAAGGAGATTATGTACACAAAACGTTGTTATGGCTTTTCATAAACAGAAACTAAGTCATATAACCTCACATTCCCACGTCACAAATAGAACCCAGTTCGGCATAGTACTGCAAACTGTAATACCCATGCGTCGGATTAAAAATTCTAGCTCGAGTACCGGGATGCATTCACCATTGGGCACATTCGGAACAAGTTCAGAATTAAATGTTTATGCTCCACGAACATAGAATTTATATTAATCCCGAACTTATAATCCCGAACTAATCTCGCGGCACCGCGAACGCCCAACGTCATACTGCGCATGAATCTGATGTCTGGATTAGTTCGGAATCGCTACCGCGAACATAGCTAATGTATAGCTTTCATCAAATTAATATATAAACAAAGTAATAATAAATAAGGTTACATCATTTATTCGCTAATTAAATAATTTACGATTGCGGTGAATGACGAGGAAGTAATAAGTGTATATAGCCAGAAGTAGGTATACTAAATCTAGCGTTACATAATATAATATCTAGAAGAATTTTTTTTATATGGGCGTGCACTTTACTGTCTATATAAGTAAATATATAACACGCCTAAAAATACTGACTAGGTATTTTTATACTAGGACAAAAATGGTATTAGTCGCTCAAACACTTTCACTGGACCTAGTTATTTGACTAGGAACATAACCGCACCCCTGGTTTGTTAGTCACACGAATATTGTCAATTATTATTACTAATAATAATAATTATTAGTAGGTAATATAAAAAATTTAAATGTATACATAATAATATCTATGAGCAGCAGACTTTTAATTGAGTTTTGGGAAAAACCATCACAAGATGTGTTGGAAAGATGGTAAATAGCGAGCAGCTTATAAAATTAGCATTTTGCACATCGTTAACTATGCAATTTACAGATTTATTATTATCGTTAGCCTACGCGTCTGTAGGAAAGATAATTATAATACAATTTTCCTTGCGTCCATGCATGTAATCGAACGGCATTAAATTATAGCGTTATGATGAAAAATTTATATGTACTATATGTGTAACTTTAAAAAAATATAATTAACTTGGATTTACTGATTTACCCTATCCACTCGAATATAATAAAATCACTTTTAGCACGTGCACTATTTTTCATACACTATTTTTTCCATAAACACCACTGAAGGTACAAATCAACGCATTCAACTCAACGCGGAATTTTTTGTAGGGTAAACCGGGGCAAGTGTCTAGCCGATTTCGATGATTGACTTTCATATGCGGTTTACAAGAATACTAAAGGAATATTAAGGTGTTAAACTTTTCTACAGGCTTGCCATATTTAACACCTTATCCGCAACGTTATTTCACATTGCTTGTTTTTACCTATATAGGTATTTATAATATTTGTTTGTATTTTTTCGGTATCGATTTTGACACTTGCCCCAAATTGGGTCAATTCCGCGAATAAGATAAAGCGATCAAAAGCTAAACGAGGCAAGAGTAAAGAAAGACTTCTCAATCAGAACTTTCGCTAAATTCTAGGCAGAAATATAACTGAGAGCAGAAGCCTCTTTGTTTTTTGTAATTTTTTAAGTATTATAGAAATATGAGTTTGTTACACATCACTTTCCTTCCATACCGGTCATACAGTAAGTACGTCAGTTCTCAGTAAATGTTTGTGGCTATTACAAGCTGGTGCTCAAATCAAGGCTGAGCTGTTCTACAGGTGATATTTAGGTACATTATTATATTGATATTACTTCCGACACGCTGGCGCTGTGCGATAAAGCGTTAGATGGAGCAAAAATATGGTGAGGCCATAAAATGTTGGAAATATCATGTATTTTATTTATGAGAAAAAAACTAACCGTATTTTGTAACGGTTTTTAGCTTATGACTTGTTTTCGCAAAAAATGTAAGTTGGCAAAGTTCCGATTCATCTTCAGCACCCCTAGAAACAGTATATAAGCCAGTGAAAAATTCCATCCCATTTTTTGCAAGGTCCATGCACTATATGACTGGGTTATGAGTCCATTTTTCGTCGTTCAAATCTCAAATCAGAGTCCAAGTATAAGCCTAAATTTTTTTACCTCATCCATCATTCCAATTTTATTATTATTTAAGAGGATATATTTGTTATCAGCAATAAAAAAAATTCTATTAGTTTTCACAAAATGAAATCACAACTGTTTTTAATGGATTAATTATCAAATTATGATCGATGGAGAATTTTGATATATTTTCTAAATAAATCTATATTAAGATTTATAATAGATTGTTGCAAATCCTGTTTATTAAATTGTAAATATATTTTTGTGTCATCAGCATAAACATGATTTGCATTAATTTGAGATTCAAGAGTAGTAAATATTGTAAATAACAAAGCACCAAGAATTGATCCTGGTGGCACCCCACGAGTTAAGTTAATTGAATTTGAAAATATATCATTTATTTTTACCACTTGTCTTGTGTCTATTAAATATTTTTTTAAGAAAGTTCGAGCATTTTCACAAAAATCCAAGTAGTTTAAAATGGCCACAAGAATTTCATAATCGAGAATATCAAACGCTTCTCGAAAATCTAGCAAAACAACAATCGTTACCTGGTCATCATCAACAGCAGTGATTATATCATAGGTTATATTTAATAAAGCTGTGGTACAGATATGATTTAACCTAAAACCAGATTGCACTGAAGGCAATAACCCATTCTCATCCAAATATATTCTACTTTGTTCTTCTATATGTTTTCTAAAATTTTATTATTTTTTAAGAGCAGTCAGAGCACAGGCCTCAAATACTTAAATTCAGAAGGGTTCCTATTATTTGGCTTCCTTCCTTCCAAAGGAAATACTCCATTTTCGATACAGAAATTAATTAAGTGACTAATTATCGGTAATATATAAGGGCAGCATGATTTCATAAAATATATTGATTAAGAATCACTTCCTATAGCATTCGAAGATATATTACTTAAAATTCTCAAAACAGTATTACCATTGATTAGGTTGAAATTGAAATGATTTTGCCGTTTAGTTTTTTTATTAGAGCTTTAGAATTGTAACAGCTTATTTTTCTTTAGGTTATTGGATTTAGGTACTGAGTTTATTAAAAAGTCATAATATCATTAGTATTTTATAAATGTACTGGAATAGCACTTTTATTTTTATTACTAATAATACTTAATTTTTCCCACGAGTTCCTTCCACGTGTCTTTCATAGAGCTATTTTTAAACTTGTGCTGAAGGTAAGCTTTCTTTTCATTTTTTTTTGCTACATTTGTAAAAAATTTTAAATCGTGATAGTATTGCCAATTAAAATTAAAAAGTGATAATTTATCATCAATATTAAGTACTTCAACAATATGATATTATAAAGGTATAATGACATAAGGTCGGAATTAAATTGTTCCCTGAGAATATTTATATAATCACGATAAGTGTAATAAGAATTTTTATCATATACACTTTTGCTTAGCTTTAATTTGACATATATTAAGTTATGGTCAGTGACATGATGCATGCTTCTAACACCTTTTACATCAATTAAATTTTCATTGTTATTAAGATCAAATCTATAAGTGAGGATGAAATACCATTAATTCTGGTAGGATCCTCTATAATTTGTGTCCTACCCGAAGATCAGGTAAAGGTAAGGTAAAATGACAATTACAACACTAATGAAATATTGCCTTCGGTTGGAAATCATATTCTCAACAACCAAGAACCACATAATGAACACCTGTGGAACAAGGTCAAAAACCTAGATAAACATCTCGATAAATAAAAATCCCTATATACATTAGTTCCGTATATAGTGGAATTAATGCAGCTAATGTAATATTAATTGATATAGTTGAATGAGATGTGCGTGGAATTCAATATTAATCTAGAAATACTATCTAATCCAACATCAAAATTACTGTCTAATTATTGTAAGGTTACGCGAAGGCATCGGTACGCATAGGAAGTAAATTTCTCCAAGCAATTTCAGAAGAGAATAAATTAATAAATATTCATTGTTTTCTAATGAATTATCGGCATTTATAATAATATGTAATAGTGTATTTTTATTGTATGAAAAAACAAAAGGCAATTAAATGCAATAACTGCCTATGCGAAATCCGTTTTAAAATTATTAAATAATAGTAAGTATACCGAATATGCCACTTTCTGCAGTGATATAAAATGGCGGAACAGACGTTAAAATATAGGGAGCAAATTGAGTTATATAACAGCAAAAAATTGGATATTAAAGGTGCCCGGCCGCCGCGCCGCGCCGCCGCCGGTGAATTTCAACTCCATTTTTAGCTTGAATGCCCATAGCAACATTTTTTCTCCAACCGTCACAAAACGATGACATTTTTTGTTGGCAGGAGTCTTTAAAGTTGATATTTTTCTTACTGAAAAAAAATATATCTTAGCAGCAAATGTCACTTTTAATCCAATGAGCTAAAGTTGACACTTTAATCTTTAGATTAAAATATTTAATCAAGTGTGAATTTATAGTTTTTTAATTGATAGTGGAGTGAATCTTGGTTCCGAAAACAGACTCATAATCCAAAAATTTTTGTTGCCCAATCTATCAAGTCGTCCCCCCATCATTCTGGCATGGTTTGTGCAGACGGGGTCAGAGGGGGACGATCAATTAAAAGTATGAGGAAATCGTTTTGCTGCATATCACGGCGGCTTTTGCCTTTACAAAAAAAAAGTTGATATAAGAAATGAAGAGTACCACAAAATACATTTAGAGCGAAATCAGATAATTAGTTCGCGAGAATCATTTTCACCGTTTCTGACCACTCGGTAGTAGCAATAGATATAATTTTTTAAATACTTTTTTTTTAATGTAAACATATATTTTTATCAATTTCTCCGGTTAGAAATGAGATATCGAGTTGCGTTTTTCATTGGTTTCTTGCAATTTTTATTCTCTATATGTCTATGTGAAAATAAACATATGTTTATTTTCATTTGAAATTACGGGGAAAAAACGAAAAGTTTGTTTGTATTTCAATCAGCGCCACCTAACTTTCGTGGCAACAATTAAATTGGCACATTATATCCTAGCAATGATGAAGTAAAAATCTTTCCAATGAAATAAAATTCGTTTGATTCTGTTAAGCCGAACCGGGGTAACCGCCATTTTTCTTTACAAGTGTTTACCTTCCCCCCACCACTTAATTTTCAGAGCTATAAAAAACATATTAAAAGTTAGTCAAAATTTTAGGAACATTACCAAGAACATATTTTCAGTATACATCATCATAGCAAATTAAGGAGATATTTAATTTTTCTGTTTTAACTTTACTGTAACGCCCTCTAGGGGTGATGTTACAAACTTGGAAATAGTTTCCAGCGATTTATCTGCTCCACTTTTGTTATAGATTTTTTTTAAGTAACATTCTATGTCATACAGTTCCTCAGATATGGCCGGCGTCCTCTGTTATTGACTCACCCGGTATATTAAATTTAACACATTCTTTATGTTGACCCCTTATTCGCCTAAATGTCATAGCAGTTTGTGAATTTATCATTTTTAAGGTAATTGAACATATTATTATGGAACATTAAAATACCTTTGAACGAATTAGTTTATTCAATTATTACATAGTCAATAATAGTCTTAACAGCAACAATAGTGATAGTACAACGCGATAAAAGCTACGAAATTAATTTATTAGAATTGATTGTCTTATTTAAATAATAGTGTTGGTGGCGCCACCTAGGTGTCGTCATGTGTAAACAGTGCGCCTTTTAACTTAAGCTAATAGCTACTGAAGAATGTGTAATGGTAACATCATAAATCTAAAATTCGAAACTGTCCAGATAAGCTATAATAATTTATATAACATTGATTTATATTGATTTAGCATTTCGTGGAAATGCTTGTTGTAAATTACTTAATTTTCAAGAGGATGGTTCGATGGTTCTTACTTTGAGATCATAATATCTACTGTTTACTTGTTTTATGATCGAGAATTTAACTTGAATAACTGAGATGTGAAGTAGCGTCAGATAAGATCCTGCTACTGCCTATCCCCATTCCTCGTGTATGAGATGCCGATTTTTTGTCAGGTAATGATTTTTGCCTACCAGCTCGAGGCGAAATACATTATCAAGTCTGTTTTGATAGAATACATTATAACGTTCGAAGCTCTAACAGTTAAGATAAGGTCAATGCGGAGTTCTACCGTAACAGGTACTTAAATTATTGATTCCATAGAGCGATGGCTTACATTCTAAAGAGGTGCACGACTTTAATTATTTCTTCTCTGCTTAAACGCATTTAAACTGCAAAAACCTAGAAGACGGAGGGTTGTGATTATAAATGAAGCAATTATTCAATAAAAAAAATGTTAAATAATAATGGAAAATGTATTTCGTTTGGGATTTGTAAGAATATATTCCTAAGGCTGGTAAAGTGTATTGATATAAGGTACTGTCAGGTAATAAAGCCGGCTTAACGCAAAATATTTATGTTTCCTGAACTAAAACAATTTTTATGAACAATATAGAATTAATAGATAACCAAGGCGACCAAGGACACAATGAACAAGGGGGTGAAACAGCAGAAAAGGGCCTCGATTTGTCTTCACTAGTAAGCTCGACGCATTCTTCACGTATGCAAGTGCGCCGTGATGCATAAATTCTCATATCTCATTTCAAATTCATATCTCAAATTCTCATAACCTACAACGTCGTCATTACAAACAGCCAAATTTCAATACCGGCGGACCTACTTCTATTCTGTACCTGGCTTACTATACGAATTTTCGTTTTTCCCCGATTTGTACTCAGTGAGCACTTGCCTTTTGACTTCCTGTACGAGAGTTCAAGGCTTAAACGGTGTTCAGTTTGATTATGCAGCATATCAGGGTGTAACCAGAACTACAGAAAAATGGTCGTTTTCTGGAGCCAGTTCCAAGATGGTTTCTTAGCGTACGTCCGTGGAGGAATCCCACAACGCTGTTCTACTGACTCCCGAGAATGGCCATGTCTTAATAGTTAGAGGGCCTCCCCCATCATTTCCTCGGTCCAATTATGGTGCCTCTGTGCCATGATTTTTTTCCCATATCTAAAAAAATCGGAAGGAAATTATTTGACCAACTATTTTGTGACAGGCCTTATTACCTAATATGAATTTTAATGATAGACAAAGGATAAAGCAGCTCTATAGGAGCGAGAAGCAGAGAGAGGGTAGGCTCGCCGGGAGGCTTACACTAAGCGAAGAAAGGCAGGACGAGGAACCAAACAGCTCAAAGTCCAATAACAGGCAGTAAACAAATGAACATGTGGCTTAATTATATATTAAATCAAATGTTTTGTTAACGCATTATCAGCCGAGGTATTCCTCTAAACTTCCTAAAAATGAATTGTATATAGCGTAAATGAATTGGAATTGGCTGACACAGCAGGTAATATAAGGTCTTATTACATGTCTAGTAGAATTAATTAAATGAAGCTAATTGATTATTTTGTTTTTTTGTTGAACATCATAAGTGCTTGCAAAATCAAACTAATAAAAAATATCAATAACATACTTAACTTTACCTTTGAAACGATTATCCTTATAACACATGAAATAAAATGTTCACCACATACTTCAACAAGTGTTCACAGCAAATTGAAGAGGCGTATTTACTATTTGCTCCTCTATGACATCATAGGTTCAGACCCCCTTTACGCACAAACGTTTTTGTAACTCCGGCCTTATTATCTGACCGGCCGTATTACCCGACAGTACCTTATAAATATTACCTGTTAAATTAACGTCGAAAAACTATGACCTTAACCACCCCCACCGCAGGGTACTTTTAGCATGTTCGAAAGGAACCCTTCATGAACATGTATACAGATTTTCAAAAGTGAAGCTTTTTCTATTTCTATTTTGGTCCGTCCTTGCTTGAACTGAGTTATAAAACCAAACATTGAATTATATTCACTATTAAATCATACTGTATTTGCCCTCTGTATGTGTTACTGACAATGTTATAATGGTGTTCTTGTTACAGGTAAATAACTTTGCAATGGACCGACGTACACATATTAAGCTGATGGCTCTTGTTTGGGTAATGTACTTATTTGTCGTATAATAATTTATAGGAGTACCTACTGATTAATTAATTAGGTAAATAAACGTTATGTTTTAATTTGATGAGAACGAAGAAATACGATAATTCTTAATGTTTTATGATTCTCTAATAAGAGGAGGGTGTTTGTTCTTTTGTTTCCATAAATATTCCGCGTCGCGTCGCGTCGTTGTGAAAATATTTGTATCATTTTTTAAATAATATTATAATGCACACAGCGGAAACTATTCGAAGTCGGTTTTGTTTTTTTGTTAAAAATATTTTATTATGTTGTACGTTATACGTTATTTAACGTGATATCCCGTATAACCTAAAATCACATAGTTAAAAAAAATGCATAAGGCAAAGTTGATTACAATGTTATTTGGTTACTATCTAGAACTTTTATGATTAAGGTCATTTTCTCGAAAAACAAGGAACCACAAAAAAGGCAGATCGGGCCGAACGCACAAAGCTTTGGAGTGTGATTTTTTGTTTCGGTACTTTGGAGACAGTCCCCAAACAGTCCCGAAATAAATCAGCCTGCCCTCGTCGATTTTTTTGCAAAACCGGTATCTTTTCTGGACTAGCCAATAATCAATACATATAAATAAAATTGAAGTATGTGTTTGTAATGTCAAACTAACGGCTTTTTACTAAATGCACATGAAAATATACACTTAAAAAAATACTTATAAATTTTTGAAAATTTTTTTTGTCTGTGTCTTTGGATGGTTGTGTCTCAACGCGCGCCTTTGTGATCATACTTTTTTGTTTGCTTAGGTATCTTTTATTTTCCTACGTTCCGTTCCCTTTAATTCAAATTATTTCGTTACATTTTCAATGTTTCCCAGCAGTGAGACCTTTATATAATAATTAAGAATCAATGTTTAACGTTGTTTGGTTTTCTTTCATTAAAATTTTTCGCTTTAATTAGTTAAGTTCAAAACTTTTATTTGGTAAATATACATACCTATATACAAATAAATAAAATTGGAGTGTCTGTAATGTCAAAATAACTTTAAAACTAAAATTTAGCTTTTTGCTAAATGTATATGAAAGTATATATACGATACTTATTACAAAAAACAATTTTTAACATTTTTGTCTGTCTGTTTATTCCGGCTAATCTCCGAAACGACTGGACCGATTTTAACTGGAGTTTCAGCTGAGAGCTGATGTTATAAGGAGTAACTTAAGCTACTTTTATTTTAGAGAATGTATTGAGGTTCCGCGCAAAAAAAATCCTTGAATTGTGAATAAAATCCGATTCGAATAGGGAAGTATACATCCAATATAATATAATCCAATATAAGCACAAATAAATAATTAGTTCGATCTTCGAGTAATAATAAAATAAACTAAAGTAGCAGTTTCCAGTACCGCGGGCGCCCCACGCGCACGCATCTGCCGAAAAACTGCCTGTACCGCGGGCTCAGAAAGAGCGGACAAAGTCGCGGGTAACAGTTATTATTTATTATTAACATGGATATCTATACATATCTTTATTTCATTACCTACTATAACGGTATCATTGATATCAATAATCACATTCAGTTTAACCTCATAATGTGCCCCTCGATATAAAAATCGATTTACTCAGGATTTGTTGAATACAAATTACTAACCGAGTTACTTAGTGTGATGATAGCACATTTTACGTGATAGTGTGGTTCGTTATCAGTTAAATGTACATGTCTTTTGCAATATCTTTGTTTATGCTTCTCAATTTTTTTTATTGTTTTCGTTTTGCATATTTTTCCATTTTTCCTATTTCCTTTTCTTCCGTTACTTCGTCTATCTGTATAATTTCATAACATCCCAACGATTGCAGTGTCATCCGAATGCGATATTTCGTTGATCATTCCTCATATTTTCTGCGAATTCAACGTTTGTTATTCAACGTAACTCAATTCGTCCATTACCATCCTTGCTGTACGAATATCATACATGTTCAACGTATGCCTCTATGCATGTTGTATAAGGTTATACGTTATACTGTGTTAAAAATGCAGCCGTAGAGCAAGGTTCTCTTATACAGATCTATCCCACATATTATATGTACCGACTAAATAATATGTAAAAATATTCAATAAGGCAGCGCATTATTAACGAGTCGAAGCACACGCGATAAATCAACCATTCTCGATGCATCACCGCAAATAAATGTTTCGCATAAATCCTGTTATAAATAATTCAGCGGCTTTGTGAGATATTGCATAGCCCGTTTTGGGAACCCATCCGTTCTCTCTGGAAACAAGAGATTATCAGATTCGATAATGCACCGAATGTAAAATGGAATCGGTTCGTTATATTTTACCTGTAGTCGTTTCTGTTGAGGCCAAATTGCAATGCACTAAATTCGTGCTGAAACTTGCCATATTCTTCGATAGTATCTTAATTCAATGCCAGTGTGGGGAGACAAAACGCATAATCGGTGGTACACTGATAAAAATATTTATTTAGGTTAAAGGTGAAATATTTGAGTTACAAAACATGGCACGTTTATATATACGCAAGAAAATATTTATTTCGTTTAAGAGAAATATTTATTTACATAGCATTCTGATTTCAAATATAAGTGATTTGAAGTAAATTTGCAAGTATTAATTCCAAGAAAGCAATATTTTTAATGTAATCAAATATTTCTTATATAGAAGGCAAGTGACCTTTAAACAAGAAAACCATTGCTTTTAGCCAATACATAATATACAATATATAATATACGAATACATAGTAGGTATAATTTTATGTGAATTATTTAAACGTATTTACTTTAGGAATGTACATTTCATATAATTATAGTGATGTTTTGTAATGAAGTTGTAAAGTTTGATTTCAATTTTATTAGTATATGTTTTTGCCTGCATTATTAGAAAAAAATCCGCGTGCAGCACTGTATACGTGATAGAAGTGAATACTTCTTGTCAATACCAATGATGCCGATGTGACACGGCCGAGGAACGTGTAAAATGGATCCGTAATATTTGAATGGGAAACTTCTTATTCTGCATCACATTCACCATCCAATTGTTTTATGATATGACGAAAGGTATATATATATAGTGTGATCAATATTTTGTTATACTACATGATAATGTCATAATGTGATGGGCGATGTATATAAATCATTTGTTGTTCCGTAAATTCCTGGAAATCGGTTATACTTGACAACGCTGTTAAAAATGCGGTAGCACGTGTGAAGAGATCGATATCATGAGGGTTTTCTGCTCGGGTTTGTATCTCTCATATTTCGATGTTACAAACTATACCTATATAACTATTATACCAAAATATTCAAATTACAAATAATATTTGACAAAGAAAATTCTACAAATATTTTTTTGCTGGATTCAACTGTTGAGTAAATTTAAGTGGTTTTCAAACGATGTACATCACAATTATAAACGATAATAACCAGCCGCGGATGTATTATTTGGTGTTTAATTAGTTACTGAATATAGAACAGATGAGCAAGGCTGAAAGTACAACCATCGTATAGCTAACGAATGTACGATGATGCGGATCAAACCGGTCGCCGGCTTTACCTATTGGACTGGACTGGAGAGAGAGAGTTTTCATAATATTAGCAGTTTTACTAAAGGGTGAAGGGCCATCCATGCCTGGCGCCGTGAAAGACGGATGTATGATGGTTAGCCCTCCAGTTCTATTAAATATCCCAATATTCACACGAAGTGTACATATTTAAAAATATTATAATTCACTGTCTTACCAACTTCCATAAGAATGTGCGCCACAAAGAGCACTAAAGTATCCCACAAAAACGCTATTTGCATATAATGTAAACGTACCTATTACATATAGTATAACCTAAATTCACTAATGTAATACTACTAATGGTGGTATTTCGATGTGTCGCACACAAATGGTCGTTGATACCGTACCGTTTCCTGCACAAATAGGGAACATGACTAAACTTTTAAATATAAAAAAAAATTGGGTGTGTGCTTATGACCACACGATGGAAGTGAAAACTTCTAATTTTCGAATTTTAAAATATATACTGTAACCGTCCGCCTGTATTACCACAAACATTTGTCATTTGCATGTACTACAGAAGCTCCTACATTTTTACAAAAAATGCACATATGCCCCCTTTTGGTTTTAAATTTTATCGTTGATTCTAATTCACTCTCAGAACTTGTGGCATCTGTTGTGAAAGACTTAGCCATTTTCGTTTGAGAACTCACAGTAAGCAAATAAGCCGTCAACAAATATTTACATTCTTTACTCTATTAAACTTACGTTTCTGTTTGCCTCTTGAAATGTTTAGGTACCCATTAAAAGCAATCAATCAATTTTTGTAGTTTTATTGTACAATACCTACAGGCTCCTTATAATCTAATATACCCCACAATTAGAAATTTGTTTTACGTTTTTATTTCCGCAGCGGATTTTGTAGCTGTGATGTTTGGTTTCTTGGTTGTTGAAGGGTGTGTGAAGGACGTACCTTACTCAGTGATACGTCTCTTATTTGCAAGTTTGTACACATCTTCAATTTTGGTGCTGTTTTCAGGGCATGTGTCCATTTTTGTAGGCCCCGTGTCAGAAACTGACATGTACGTAAAATTTTTTTGAAAGTGCTTTTTTTGTGGATTTGCCGAGGTTTTGGGCGTGTATCGATGCCGCACTGGCGAAGGAGGTAGTATACACTGTTTCTACCATAATAAGGGTATTTGAAATGCTTTACAAGCGCGCTTTTTCTCTTAGCAGGATCTATTACCAGGAGCCTCGATTAAGGGGTACAGGTGACCTACCTCGTTGTTAGGCGATAATCGACTGAGCGTTGCTACGCGTGACGCGCCACGTCTGACGCGTGATGCCTGTGGCCTGACGCGTGACGGCCCAGTCTCATTAAACACACACAAAAATAAAAGTGGAGAGCGCAAAAAGTGCAGAGCGCGCCTAAAGAAGTTTTAACTTCAATAATACTAGAAAACATAGTTAAAGTTGTAATAAAACGTGTTCTTCAAGAGAATACAAGATTTCTAATTCCGTGCGATCAGTATGAAGGATCTAAACAGCGATAAAATTCAAGCCGCCCGAAACTAGCTGTGACGTCACAAACTACATTATTCGGTAGTCGTTGCGCCGGAAAGCGGCCGCGCGCCAATATCCTTGGCTAGAGATGTGACCTCGATAAGAGGGGGCCGAGCGGTACCATCGCTCTTTACCCCTAAGGAAAGCGGCCGAATGCAGTATGAACTCAAGCGGTCGGGTGCTGGGATCTCCGGTTTGTAAATTGTTGGCTGTGGCGTTGAACCTGTTTGAAACTGATCGCTCGCGCACGAGACTTTAAATAATTTATAACAAATTTTTTATTGGGAATTAAAGCGTCATATTTTGCATATCTTATTTTTCAGTATGGTAGAACATTCTTATGCAATAAAAAAATGGGAATCTTTCCTATTGTGAAATGGTAACTTAGTATCCAAATAAAAAAAATTCCATCCCAATCTCCTAAATTAATATCTATTTTGTGAAAGTCTTTGTGTTATCAAAACAGTAATAACAACATACTTAATATCTCGTCAATTTATATCTGCTTCCAATTCATGTTTAATCTAAAATTGGACATCGACCTTTAGCATTATATATTTTACCACGATATTACGTTGTCAAAAAAGGTTAATTATGTTTTGTTTGCGCTTGAGAATAACGAATGACATAAACTCTGTTGGTAAACAATAATTAACGTTTTATGTCGGCGCTGTATTTTTGACATCATTCTCACTGACATAATTGACATAATAATAGTTGCCTGTAGAGAGGTTATTATTATAATCCAAATTTGTACACAATAAGAATTATAATATCATACTCATTAATAAAACAAATAGAGCTGGAATAATAATAATATGGATTTCGCTATACCTCCCTATATTCACTTACCTCACTATATACCTATATTCACTCTTACAATCTCGCTCAAATTGATACAGTTTACAAGTGCCAAGACTTCCTGATCGTCTGAACGTGTAATTTATCAGACGTTAAAATTGATCCTTATCTGTAGACGTAGACATTTATCTGAAGCAAAAGGCAGGCCAGGAGAGATTCGATGAGAGGAATCCCCGTCCTCCGAATCAAACCTTGTCCGACGTAAAGGGTAATGTTTTTCCTGGATTGTAAGGCAATCCAGGATAGTTGATCGGATTCCTAAAGGGTAATATTGAAATTAATTGCTATGGTAATATTTAAATTTTTCTACAAATAAAAAAAGTCACACAAAAATTCACAATTGCAAAAATTCGTGTCATTCACGGTTTTCTTTGACATATTGAATAATAACAACTAAATAATAAATTACCCGTCTTATAACACTAGCGCTCACGTAAATATTTAAATGTAAACAAATAACATTACTCGTCCGGTTTAAGTTTAATATTTGGCCGATAGGTGCCGAACGGTCGGCTGAAACATCCAATAGCAGCATTATAGTGTTTTCGTTTGATATACAAACTAGAGCAAAAAAATGTGCGAAATTTTACAAAGAAAACCTGTACCAATTACTACAGAAGGGATAAATCATATCACTATGCAATACAAAAGGATATTTAGTGTAAAATTGTATACCGCCACAATTTCTGGTGAATAGAACTAGGTTCTCCAGTCCGCGGCTTCCTATATCGGGCACTATCCCTCCCTATCCCTTCAACTCATATAAATCCCATTTCCCTTCTCGTTCACTTAGAAGACACCTGCATGAACAAGCCGGCGATTTACTGGCTTTACTGCTCAGTGGCGTATCATCATGCGCAGCCAAGGTGAAGTGGCCTCAAAAGATGTCTTATTATGTCATATTCATATATGTGCAAAACTTTAAGCCAAAAAATTATTTAGTTTTGAATGTATTATATTGAAAACATTTTGCATGCTGCGTGTACAAGTTAGTGCTCAATTTAGCCAAAACAATTTAAAATAAAAGCTTATTAATAGCACTCTTCACAAAAACTTACATCAGAAATTCATATCACTATTCACTATCTGAAAATATGTGTCACTTTCACTACTGTCTTCATTTCCATTTATTACGACTTTTTTAACGGGAGTATCCGGATTATCCATCATAATATCGAGATTCCACATTCGTGATTCCACCTTCTTCACATGGTCTATACATTTTATCCAATTGACCGCATTTAGTTCTTTGATTGCACTATTGAGATGTTTTGTCAGATCAGCTAACTTAAATGTTGTATTTTCTCTAGCAACTTTCCCTTTTATTTGCGCCCAAATAAGCTCAATTGGATTCAGTTCGCAGTGATATGAAGGCAATCGAATTACCCCATCCCTCTTGCTTTGGCCATTTCATCCACTACATACTTCCTGGAAGCTGGAAAATGTTGCCTTGCCAGTGTCAACAATTCAGCTTTAAGTTGTGAATCATTGTGTTCAATGTTTCTTTCTTCCGGCCAGTCTTTAATTTGCCCTTTCCGCCATGCTGTTGTGGGCAGCTGTTCTGTTCTACGAGAATGATAAAATTATTGTTTTTTATTTTATTTCCTATATTAGGATAATTGCGCGCGCCACTGAACACCGCATTCCATTAGTTTGCATATGAAACGAAAGCACTATGGTAGTTCTAATATTTGATGCAGGGTTGCTATATTTTCACGATTTGCAGCGTTTTTGCATATTTTGATACATATCAAGAAATGTGATATTTATTTCACTATAAATATCATGATATATATTAATTATATTCGAACCCTGGTAGATAGTAAATGTTTACTAAAAAATTCCGGACGGCGTAATTTGCGTGGTACGGAATTAACTCCTGGGGAAATGATTCTTCAATACCTATGCAAACAATTGACCGTCGCACAGTGGGGCAAAACACGCTTAAAGTTGGCATAAATTCTTACAACCCATATTTACAAAATATTTTACATTTTTCGGTTATATAAGGAGTAAAATAAGCTATTTGGCTATAATTATATGTGATTTTATTGGTTAGAGTAACAAAAAAAAAGAACATATTTATAAGTAACATTCGTCTTCAGATTCTGATAGAGACGTGTCTTCACTGTCACTGATAATTATTGATTCTTCTAAATGAGGCTCCAAAGAAATTTCCAACAAATCCAATGCTTCTTGTGGCATTTTTTTAATTGGTTTTTTAGGCAAACGTCTTATGCTTGTTATTACAGGATCTGAGCTAATCAGGAATAAATTTAAAATATCTTGATTCGATTTTTCACGGCTACATTTTCTTGAATAATGTTCCCGGTACATTTTAAAATCTTTGTTTCTGGCTTCTTGAGCTTCTTCTGTTAATTGGCCAATAGGCAACAAGGCGGAAGATATTATTTCAGGGCCATGAATTAAAAATTTATGTATGGTGGGAGGCATACGGTACCAAGGATATTTCTCTACAAAATATCTGGCCGTACTTCGAGCAAATTCTCTAAACCGATTTATGTTAATCTGGTGGCCACTTGCTACTACCATTAATATGATATGCATTTTTCTTATTAACTCAACATCAATTTTTGTAATTTCTGCCGACAATTCAGGATTTGCAAAAAATCTTCTTGCTGTGTTGCCGTCATTGGAGTTTCCAAATCCGGGTTTTGGCTTATCCACTATTAAACCGGTTTTTTCTCTAAACATTTTTTGTATTTGATTTTTTGTCTCTGCAACAATCTCTTTGTCCTTTCCTCTAGCTTGCCACTTCTTAATAGGAAGCTTATATGCCAAATGTAATAAACATTCAAAAAATCGTATCCATCCATGGAGTACTGATAATCCAAAGTTCAAGTTTTCTGTATTTATATCTCGGGAAATCATTTTGTCTATGTCATTAAAGTGCTTCGAAGATGCACCACAGATGTAGCACTATTGGGTATATGTTGTTTCTGTAAGTGCATTGCAAACTTTGCCATCGATCATTGCAAAAATTAATTTGTGACTTACTGTAACTAGTCTTGTATTGCATGTGACAATTGTATTGTGTAAATTTTGTATTTCACCATCAACTTTATTTTTTTGTGTGATTGATACTTCAGTTGATTCTTTTATAAATGCTATATGTAACGGCCTGCAGTATCTAGGGGAAGATGGACGAGGATTTTGCCAAATTATTTTCGAGTTGCTTATACATTCTAGACGAACCGGTACAATAGATGTAATAAATACAGCAGCATCACTGGCTTTGGCTCCATAAAATGCCTGTTTATACGCACTATGACCGGAGCTGCCATCGAAACCCCACTTTGTATATAAACAAAGTTTGTCCCGTTCGTTATCATCCAATGAATTTATCACAACTTCTTGCACATCAATTAAACGTTGCACAGTGTGGTCCAAGAGTGCTTGTAGCTGAACTTCTGCAGAGATCGCGGTTATTTTAATAAAATCTTTTTTCGGATAACACGACTTCTTTGCTTGCTGGACAACTTTATAGGATGGAAATCTTTCTGCGTCAGTCCAGTCCTTCGTATAACTTCGTACTGATGTCTTGATAATTTAGCCTCCACCATGACAACCAAGGCTTCTTCAGCTGACATCAAGCGGTGTTGGTCCATCATTTTCTGATAGGCGTTTCGGTATTTGCTAGCTCGTTTTGGTGTGGTGGCAGTTACTTCGTGTACTACTTTTGACGCCTCAGTTTTTCCTGAGGCTCTAAGACTCATTTTTGTTGCATAAGATAATTCTCCAACTGATGCAGTACTTCGCAATATTTCTGTTTTTTGTCTTTTGGCTCGTTCGCCACTATCTTCAAATAGTTTTTTTGGGCGCCCTCTCTCTCTAGTGGATGAAGATGAAGACCTGTTGCGAGGAAAACTAATGGAAGTATCCAACCATATACGGTTATCTTCTAAAAATCGGGTCTCAGTCCTTTTTGCCTTGTCCCAGCGAGACTTAAAGTTTGATTTAAAATAAGAAAGTTTATGAATTAGATCCTATAAATTTGCTTCTGAACAGTTTGTTCTTCTTCCGACTTCATCTCTTAACGAGGCAAACTGCTGGTCTATATTTTTGTAGCCAGAACTTCTCAATATATTAAAAAGTTCTCGCCGCGATATAAATATGGCGTTAGCTCCTGCAAAAAAAACACAGCCTTGTAGAAAAAGAAAAAATATTAAATAAGTTAAGTAATATACATTTAAGGAATTTTAACTTGAGAGGAAAACTGTTTTATTTTTTTTATCAAGTTTCGAACACCCTGACTACAAACAAATGGTACTCTTGTAACAAGTCTCTAAAGCTTGCCCTTTCTGAGAAAAAAAGACGATTAAAATAATTATATGTCGATTGCATGTAAAAACATAATCAAAATACCATGTTATGTTTCAAAAAAATACGTTTTAAAAAAACAGGGGCAAGTATGGGCAAAAAACACAAGTAAAGCCAAGTTCTACAATAAATTTTGACTACAATAAAGTAAAAATTATTATTCGGATAGCCTCGGAACAAAACTATTTACTTAGATATACTTCAGATCTTACTATTTTAATTAACGTAAAACACCGATTTTTTAAAAAACTTATAAATAACAAATATTTTTTAATTTACTGTAAACAGACTATTTAGACACTAGTACATACCTGAGGTTGAAGGCTCCATAACACACAAATGAATTAGTAAGGAAAGTTTTTGTAAAAACACAACACTAAGAGTACACTATAATTTAATTATTCGTTCACTTGCTACAGCTTATTGTCTATGACTGAGTTTGTAGGAGGCGTGGCGTCGCCCCGTTTGGTAAGAGGGCCAAACTACCTGCGTCATTAGATGGGCCTGTGTGTGGGTTGCATGAATGCTACAAAAATTCATGTAAAAACGACCCTTAATTTTTTGAATTTATGCCAACTTCAACGGTATTTTGCCCCACTGTGCGTCGCCGCTTCTAGAAATCTAGCTTTTACACACAAGGCGGCCGTCGGTTACACACACGGCGGATTTTTCCGCCGCAGATAATTGACCGTCACCGCCAACAACGTAAGGCAGTAAAGTCTCCGTCATCCCCAAGTTTTTACTCACAAACAGCTCGACAGTAGAAAAGTGTGTAAACATACACATGTGCCAGTACTTGGACTGCGACGGTAAAACTACCGTCGCGTCGCGGCTCCAGTGGCAGTCGGCGGTTGCACAGTTGCCGTCAACGGCAAATTGACAGCGCGTTTATTTGTGGAGGTTTCAATTTAGTTCATAGCCCAGACACCAGACATATTAGGGTTTGACCCTAAAATGAATAATGTAAATCTTAAAACTGGTAGAAATATTCTGCTTACAGTTCGTACAATATGTATGTATAGTCGAACTTCCGGCAACCCTGACCTACACAATGTTTTTCATTTGCGTAGACATGTTTTTTTCTTAGGGGGGTGAAAGTAGAAGGTTTTTATATGCATATTTTCAACACCACAGCTGATATTGAATGCAAGTTTCCACATCACTCATGAAGTATTGCTTTCAGCGCGTTACCATTTTTTAGTGGGTGGTTCGCCAGTAGCCATATTTCCCACAAGTAACAAAAATAAATATGTACAAAACAGCTAAGTAGTCGAGAAAAATAAACTTTAAAACGGAAAAATAAAATAAATATACTTGCGATTGAAATACAATCATATTTATTGTGTAAGTAGGTACCTACCTAATCTACCAAATCGTTAACACTCAACAAAGACAAAGATTATTAACAGACAAGCTTTGACAAAGATCAGAGTTTGTTTGTTAATAGGTACCTACATAACTAAACCGAGACTAAATTCAACACATTTTTTAAAATCATTACAAATGCAATACATACCTACCTACCAGCTTCTCATCGCAAAGCGATTTCCAATACACACACTTTTTACAGACAATCAAAATTAGAAACTGACCTTGAGGTATTTTACAGTCATTGAAAATTTTCCTTTCTTTTGTGGCTAGGTAGGCACACGGTTATAATTTTATAAAGAGTCTATAGAACTTTTAATTTTGCCCACTGATGTAAATTATTAATTTGTGATCTAGGATGGTAGGTACCTACATAAAAATAAAGTCAATGGACAATAGGTACCTACTTATGTAATGTAGGTACTCTACCAGAGAGTGTCTACCAGAGAGTGTCTACCAGAGAAAGTCGGCTCTGCTCTAACGCCCACTATCCATTTTTGCCGTCAAATAATATTTTCCTTAAATTTTTTTAACATGCCTATCCTATCTCGTAAATAAAGCGAGGTCTGGTGGAAATCTACGTTTTTCAGGTTTCATACGAAACGAACAAACATGTTTGCTAACCGCCATACTCTTTTATTTCAACTCTCGTAGCGATGTATACCTACATAGGTAGGTATATAAATAATATATTAGCAATTCCCGCGAACACGCCACTGTAAGATATGCGAACCTGATCCTATTTTATCCGAGAATCCGATCCCGATCCGAGAGATACGATTCCAATAAGTTAAAAAGAGATATACTGCTCGAATATTCGTTATTGGAAAGGTCGTGGATCGGCGTTGCCGCTTTTAACTATAAAAATAGATGTTTACGTAATTGTCATATTTAAAGTAGACGAAAATAAATGTAAAAACGTAACATCTTGGCGTATAATATATTATTGTGTGCACAATTATTATTTAATAACATACATAAATAATATATACAACTTTAATATAGTATTGTGGAATTTGATATTTTAATTGAATACTGAGAAAATTGAGAATTACATGTGGCAACTGCGCGGTATCTTATATGGGGTCAGTTAACTATACATACATATTGAATGAACTGTAGAGTACTTAACAACCTATGCCGTCCTATGCCGGCTTCATGAGGAAAAAAGGCATTGGCGGGTATTAACCCAAGAGTTTTAGGTTTTTACCCGGTATTTATTGTAAAGCTGAAATTTGCATATGTGTTCTACTTTATGTACTGAACAAAATATAAAAATTCCCCAACCCTCCCGTAACGGTTTCCTGAAATCTTAGAGAAGCGTTCATATGTACTGGAACAAGCGTAGCGTAAGAACCGTTTGTCTTGCATCCTTCGGGATGGTACCAAATGAAAGTGGAATGAATTAGCTCTCTTTTAAACCCTTAACAGTTGCGATATTATCTCTTCCGGTGACACAGGAAACCGAAAAACCGCGGGAAGTAAAAAAAAATCAACACCTTTCTTTTTCATGCGACGTGGATGACTTTAGATAGAACAATCGCAAAAGTTACCGAAATAAATGTTGTAGGGCATAAAATAAGCTTTCCATTGATACATTCACTTTCCTTGTGCGACTTATAGAATCGGAGATGCGTCCGCGGCCGTTTGAACGCCAGCAGACGCGACTTTCGTCTTGCGAGTACGGTATGTTGTTCAGTACACTAAATAGAATATTTCTATCAATTTTCAGATTGACATTATTTTTTTTTAGGGTTTTGGTGAAATTTAATCTAATATGTCTGAGCTATCAGTGGGCTCCTGTTGGAACGGCGGCGACGCGACCGTCAATTTTCTGTGGCGGAAAAATCCGCCGTGTGTGTAACTGGCCTAAGTGTGTACTCGCCTTAATGTTATTTTGATGCTGTGGTTTACGCATGTAGTGATTGATGGCATACATAATTTCATCATAATATTTTTGAAGTCATTACCTGTATTTCCATATTAGGGATATTAAGTAATATTTGCATAATATATTAACTGGCAATCTTATTTTCACTAGAGTATTATTTCTTCACAACAAAATACATAATTAAAGAAGCCTTGTAATGTAACATTATTTGTTTTCATTAAAATATACCTACATTGGTATTCTGTATCTACAGGGAAAATAGAATCATACAATTCCTTTCGGGCCATTGAAGGTTGCTGGTAATAGGTATGCGGCAGGTATACGGATAAGATATTGTGAGTACATAAGGGCAGGACGACGGCCAAGATATGGACACTAAAACCTACACAATAGTACAATGTTATGCTTAATGATAACTCAGGCAAAGTACCTACTTTCAAAACACCACAGTTAAATAATGGTAGTAATATACCATTATTTCCCCCTCATTTCAGCCACAATGGCCTGGAAATCAGAGATGTGTGCCTGGGTACACATAATTATTTGGCTGGCCTTTTGCGCCCAGGATGGTGTTTCTAAATCATAATCATCGGTCCTTGCAGGAATGATGAAAAACATTCTTAGTTAGGTCACAAATACACCAAGATTAATTACTATTTGCCGGAGTTTCGAATCGAAGCCAGGAGATGGTTCGAGAGTACACCGGAATAGTCGTACCCTGTCATTCCAAGGCGTATTTCGCTGATCTACCTCGGTAGAAATTGTTTTTGTTACACCGAGTCTTCATTAATTATTATAAACCACGTGAGTCCCTGAAAGTTACATTTTAAAATACAAACTTACATTTTAAAATTGATTAATGTTTGCACCATGTTTTTTTAGATAATAGTCGCCTATTGATAAACATGAAGATTTTGTTGGTAGTGTGAAACTAAATAAAATAATTATTTTTAACTCACTTTAATAGTAAGTTATTTTTAAGTCACCTATTTTCTAATTCTGAAAGTCTAGTTTTTGAAGAAAATATATCTATTTTTAATTATCTTAGGGCATGATTAATACAATACATACCTAGATTTATTATGTTCAAACATAATTATTTTAACTTACATTTTTTCTATGACATTAACAACGCAGTTTTTTATTTTTTTTAATACTAGATGCTTGAGATGTTTTAATTACAACGAACCTTACGTCAGAAAATTATCTTATCTATGTTCTAGTATGTATTTATTTCATATACATTGTTACTACAGGACTGCAAGATCACTTAACTCCTTGCTATTTATACAAGCTTTTATTTAACTTGCTATGCATGTATCTATGTATATTTTGTAGCATCGAAATATGAGACATAAAAAATTTTCAAAGGATATCCACAATTGCCGCAATGGGAGATCGGGGCAGTATAACCTTTCTTTCAGCAAGCTAAAATCGTCACTATAAAGGCGCTTTCATTCAACAAGTTGTTGTTTTGATAGAATACTAATAACTAATCAATTTTAACACAAAAGCCATCAAAATAATACACTAAATTAAAGAATGACTGTATTACTTCTATTTCAAGAATTATTGTTGACCCCACTTTACCACATGACGTTCGATGGTATTAGCCATCCAAGTGAGTGCCAATGATGCCGATGTGACACGACCGAGGAACGTGTAAAATAGATCCGTAATATTTGAATAGGAAACATTCTCATTCTACATCACATTCGCCATCCAATTGTTTTATGATATGCCGGAAGGTATATAGTGTGAATTGTGATCAATATTTTGTTATACTACATGATAATATTATAATGTGATGGGCGATGTATATAAAGTCATTTGTTTTCCTTAAATTCTTGGAAATCGGTTATACTTGACAACGCTGTTAATAATAGGGCAACACGTGTGAAGGCGGTATTTTATCGATATAATGAGGGTTTTTAGCTCAGGTATTTACGTCTCATATTTCTATGTTACAAACAGTATGTATGTTTGTTCGGATCAAATATTGCAACTGAATTTTAAAGCAGTTATCCTCAACCGATTGAGCTGAAATTTTGCATGCACGTATAGTTTGGATGACAATGCATGGTTAGCTAAGTGACGTTATTCTAAATCCAATGTGGCGGACCGCCCAAGATGGCAGACAAGTTATTTTTTATGTACTTCCATGATATGGGTATCAAATGAAAGGGTTTGGAAAAGGGGAAAACAAGATGGCCGCTGTACTTACCAGTTTTAAAGAGTTATCGGCAAAAGTTAGGGATAGTTTGGTGGTGCTCGAACAAATGTTGTAGGGACCGACAAGGGTCAACTGCTGGCGATAAAAATTATCAAAACAGCGGATCTAAGATGGCGATCAAAAACTTTGTTGCTCGAATCCCTCTAACTTGCTTACTTTTCACAACCAGTTACGAAAAGTAAAATTTTACTCAACTGGTTTTGTAAAGTTCATTTCATAGTAGGTTATTTATACCTGACAAGCTATGAAAGTGATAAGGTGTCACACCGTTACAACCTACTGGATTGTTTTTAAACGTATATAAAATTCAGAGTTTGCTTCTCATAAAATATAAAATTGGTCAAAATTAGAAAAAATCTTTTGCGGAACTCGCTAGGGCTCGTTCCGCAGCAATCTGCTCATTACACAAGATAGTAGGTACTTTTCCCAACTGGTTACATAAATAGCTATTCCACAACTACTGCACGATATTTTTGATTTTCTATCTCGAGTTCTTGAACAGAAACTGTACCACCTACTATTGTAAGTGGTGCATGGCATATTAACATATTAGTAACATATATTTTGAACCCGTAACGAAGTAACCGCAGTACTGCATACATTTTTTAAATTTTTATTGGGAAGATTTAATAAATTTTAAAGCCATAACATTAGAAAAAAGCATTGAACCACCTTTATTTGGAATTATCTAAAATATGGGGAATTAAAATGCAAAATTACAATTAGATACATGCAAAAAACGGAGATCGGGGTCACGGAAAGGTTAAAATTCAAAAACTTTTTCCTGGGATGTTGTAAGTTACATTACGATATTCTGATTTACAGTTACAACAAATTATTGTAGTAGATCATTGACAGTGTGTAAAAATAATAAGTAGATTTCCCACCGAAATTATTATATTGTCCTAGTTAATACCTATTAAATTATAGGTGCGGTATACATACAAAGAATTTCGCTAAAACAATAAAATTGCATGCCTAGGAACCTTTTCTCATTTTGTCGTATGCCGTTGGCTTCATTTGCCGCTTTGAAATAAATTATAAGTACTATTATGAAGATATCTTACTTTCTAAAATATCAGACAATAGGTACATGGAAGTCGGTGTTTTGTTTTATTTTGCTTTACCGTTTCGCTCTCTAGGAAGCTTGAAAATTATATGGATACTTATAATTTTGCTTACTTCCAGTCTTTTAGTAAACCGGAAAACCAGGGTTATTTGGTAACAGTTATAGCATAAAGATTTAAATAGAAAATTTGCATAATTGAACAGCACATGGCAAATTCCACGTTCCCATTTTTCCAGCACTGGGAATGGTTGGTAGTAGACGCTATGATTAGTCACACATTAGTTGTAAATGTTTGTATTTCTACTATAAAGCTGAAATTAATTATTCCACATATTTGTTATAATAATCACTTATTTCAACTAAATATGCATTATTTGTAATAGCGAATAAGTGTTGAAGTATAATTATTGAAAGTATTTTATAATATAATCGGCCTTAATACCGTTGGTGTTATGTAAGGTGTATTTTTAAATTAATTACCACATTTTGAGGACAAGAGACCGATTTTTATTTATCCAGTAGTCTTCGCGCATATTGCTTAACTATAGAGGAACGTTAAAGGGTTTTTATTGCTTCGTCCGTTTGTTGGTAATCTAAAAATGATAAAATCGCTATAATCACCAATGCTATTAAAATTAAGGGTCCATTTTTGAGAACGTGGTGAAAGGGGTTGTTTTTTTGGGGTTTTCAATATAACTGAAAAATTGACCCGAATTAAGGGATTACAAGAGTACTTCTTGTAATCCCTTAATTTAATTTCCCATTGAGGCAGATTTTTGCTACCTCAAATGCAGTAGAGTATCTCTAACGGGAACTAATTAAGGATGGGCAAATGGGCATGTTCACCTTATCGAATAGTTCATGTTAGTGAATATACATATGACTTGAATTAATATAGAATGCTACGATACATACTTACCTATATGAAGAGTTGCTAAAAATAAAAATTTGTAAAAATGTATATAAAAGTAATGGTTTCATCTACATTATATACCTGATTAAGATTTAAATCGAGTTCTTTAATTTTAGTGGATAGTATCTGTAAAAAATGGTAGTTTCTCCATTTTTTACAGGCTGCGCAGAACATTTTTCGCCAGATATAGATAAAAATCTTATTACGTGTGTCTATTTAAACTTCTGTAACCATCCTAAACTAGCTGCAAATTCAGTTTGACATTCTCTCAATTTCTCATAAAAATATTTGGTTTTTTCTTTCAAAATAACACCTTTGGTGATTGGTGTGAAGTTATCCACATATTTCCAGCCACAGATGCTGACGTGAAGTCAAATAAAGGACCTGCAGATGATAACGTCTGTGTCATAGTAAGTGGCGCAAATCTGTGGCTGGGGTCTGCAAACAACTTTGTATGACGAAGTAAAGCAAAAGTAGTGTAGGAAGATTAATATCCAACACCCAAAATCTGTGGCTGAGCTACTTATAAAGAATTAGTTTTTTATTAATTTTTTGGAAATATTTAGACAACCCTTAGTTAGGCCACAATAAAATTTCGCATGAATGTGAAGTATCCAATACAGTACACGGCAGTGTGTATGGCTTTCTTTGTCGCGCCTCGACAATAATTTTGAAAAAAATATATCAGAAAAAGTTACATTTCCTTTTACCTTCTTCGAAATATCTAGAAAACAAGAAAACCCTTAGAATTGCATTTATGAAATTTTGCAGAAAGGTTAAGCAATCTATACAGTACACGACAATGTATATGGTTTTTCTATAATAATTTGTCAGAAAAAGTTATATTTTCTCATACTATTTTCGAAATATCTAGAAAACCCTTCGAAGTCCGTTTATGAAATTTTGCAAAAAGGTTAAGCAACCGATACAGTACACGGCAGCGTGCATGGTTTTCTTTGTCACGCCTCTAAAATATCTTTAAAAAAATAATTTACCAGAAAAAGATATTTCCTTTTACTTTCTTCGAAATATCTAGAACAGCGTTTCTCAAAGTGTGCTCCGCGGAGCCCCAAGGCTCCGCGAGCGATGCGGACGGGCTCCGCGAAAGACTTCGGCAAATTTGACAACAGTGATTTTGACCATGGTGGGAGTATAAGACGATGTCCTCGGGGCTCGGGAGATATACCTATTTCTTCCAAGTTTTCAAGTTAACGACATTGCTAATCACCTTAGAAACATGAGTAGCTCTGTAACAAAGTACTTTCCTGCTGAATTGGGTACCATTCTGGAAAAATATTCTTGAGTGAAAAATCCTTTTATTATAAATGAAAAGCCCTAAACTTTATCCTTTCAAGAATACGAACAACTTATAGACCCCACTTCTGTTTCTTCACTAAAGCTGGAAAATCAATCAGTAGCAGAATTTTGGTGCAATCTTAAACAGGAATATCGAGACCTGGCAAAAAAGCTATTTCTGCTAAAAGCACAATAAAAATGAAAAAAACTAGATTTTTTCATTTTAGTTTTACTCCCACCTATTTTTTATTTCTTTTTACAACTAAATAACATGCGGGGCTCCGGCAAAGTACACGTTACCACTTTAATTTACTATTTTAAATTTTTTCTCTTAACCCGATAATATGATAGCAAAATGAGTGTTTTTTAAAAAGATATTACCTACTTACATTAAAAAAAAAATGTTTTCTCGTGAGTCTATATTTAAAAAATATATATATATATATATATATTACACGAAAAACGCGTGACCTTGAAAATTTAAAAAATCCCCCCCCCCCCCAAAAATAGAGCTCTGAATACCCACTGGCGCTCCGTCATATTAAATAGGGGCTCCGCCGTCAAAAAACTTTGAGAAACGCTGATCTAGAAAACCCTTATATGTGCCTTTATGAAATTTTGCAGAAAGGTGAGGTGATCGATTCAGTACACGAATCATTCGTCATTCTCAATCATCGTCAGGAGCATTATTAGATTTGACATTCTGTTCATTATCGTCGTTTCATCATTTTCATAATAATTATCACCATCTGTATCATATGATTCATCAGCTTATAAAATGTTTAGGTGCAACAAAACACTTATATAATTACCTACCTATTTAAAATGTACCTAAAAAAGCAAATTTTCGGCAGTTTTATTTAAAAAATGTTCGTTAATATTTTTACCTTTGGTAGGTAATTCCTCGATACTGGAATTTATGTTGACATTTCACTCGGAAATTGGTGCAATCACAATTATTGTCAAAACCACCCAACAAATTGAATTGATAAGATAAGATTTAATTAATAAAATGCACGGTCACGTATATAGATTGATAGATGCACAACAGAATTAACCCGCGGGGATTAAATTTGGTATAGGTACAGTACTCTCCCAGCAATATATTTATAATCAATATCCATTCTTAAATTTTCACAGGTATTTTGAATTTTACGATAAATAATACAAGTAATACTTTTCTCACTTAGTTTAATCAATATATCAAAATATATTTAATATCCATAAATAAGATGTAAAGTAGGTATAGTTTTATTACCTACATTTTAATTCTTATTTTAAGTGTAATTTAATTTGAAAACGTGAAATAGCTATTTATGTAACCAGTTGGGGAAAGAACTATTTTGTGTAACGAGCAGATTTCCGCGGAACGAGGGCTAGTGCACAATATTCCGTGTTTCATACAAGATTTTTTCTAATTTTCACCAATTTTATATTTTATAAGAAAACTGAATTTTATACGTTTAAAAACAATCCAGTAGGTTGTAATGGTGTGATAGCTTGTCACTTTCATAGTTTGTCAGGTCTAAATAACCTACTACGAAATGAACTTTATAAAATCAGTTGCGTAAAATTTTACATTTCGTAACTGGTAACTGGTTGTGAAAAGTAGGATGTCTATTACGTCAAAGGGTTTTGAAAACTGTCACTTTAAATGTCAAAATTAGAAAATATTTTATTTTAGACCGCTAGAATGAATTTAAAAGTTTGATTATTATCAGCACAGTTTTTTTTTCACATCAGTTCTGGCTATATCATGTATTTATATATTATGACGTTATTAGATTACATTTATGAAGAAAATGCAGTCATAGTATTATTTACCTACAACTATCTGAAACATAATACTGTAATGTGTAATTACATATTTCATACTAAAATCCTTTACGCCATATAGTAGTGTACGCGCGGTCAAAATGTGCTTTCCGTCCGATTTTTATAGGTAAAGAGCAATTGGTAAGTGGATTCGAAGCGCGATTGCGCTAAACAAAATCGCCTGTCGCTCGCTTGAAACGCGACTTTCGAATTTTAACATTTGCCGTAATTTGTTTACATCGCGATAACTCGGAGACGAGCGAAAATTTCGAAAAAATGATAAGAACAAATTTCAGGATTCTGACGGAACTTTTATTTTTTTGATAACGCTATAAATAACCGATTAATTGGCAAAAAAGTGCTGGGTCTACAAGACGCGAGAGCCCGGCCCTAGTTTCGTTCTCTATCTAGCCCATTCAATTCGCATCGAGCGTTGTCGCAGATGAGTAGTGTGGGACTTGAACGGACTTTGCTTGTAAACGGGGTGGGTTCTGCAAAGAAATTAATTTAATTTTGTATTTCAATTTTTCCTCGATTAGTAGAGAGTTTTTTAAAGTAGATATGGAAAGTTCCACGTCCGCCAGTAGTAGTGATCAAGATATTGACCTGAAATTTAAATTAAAATGTAAACGTACAGAATGCACATTTTGCAATAAAAGTGGTAAATTGGTGAATAGTACTGATAGGACAATTTTAACTCTCAACCAAGCGCTAGAGAGTCGTAAACAGGGTTCTGGTAACACAGAATTTGCATGTAGTTATGTAAAACTATTTTTATAATAGGTCTTTTTAGGAAAACCTTTGTTTAATTTTGAGAAATTAAGTTCAATACAATCCGCAACTTGGCATCAGACTTGTTCATCGTCATTTACTTGCTTTAAAAATATCGCTATTTTAAAGAAACCCGCACAGGAGCATGAAAAGGCTGAGAATTTACCTACTTGCAAGTCAAATTTACGTACTGCTAGACCAAATTTTAATATAAATCTTTGTGTGTTTTGCCAAAAACGTCGTAAAGATGCTTCGATCTCTCAAATCATGACAGACAATTGTACTGAAAAATTTCGCTTAATAGCAAATTCGAAATAGTATTAACTGAAATAGTATTTGCAAGAGTGCCAAAATTTTGTATGCTTCTATATTCAAATACCATCAGTGACTACAAATCTATAAATGATTTGAGAAAAAAACTGTCCTGTAGAGTTGATATTAGCAGGCTTCCCCCTACAGTGGATTCCTTGAAACAACACTGTTTACGTGCATTATATCAGTTTCTTGTTTGGAAAAATGCATTAAATGCGATCTTAAATATGCCTGATTACAAGGACTTTGGGTGGAAACTTGATGAATCCCAATCAGTAGTACCAATTTTTTCCACAATTCCTCCATTACCAGGAAATATAATAGCAATGTGCTTTTGTTCCTGTAAAACTGGTTAGTAGTACATTACTAAGATTTTTCTTCAGCATTGTAAAACATTGGTATTTGTAGGGTGCCGAACAGTGCGATGCACTTGTAAAAAAAAATAAAATGGCTTGCGTAATTAACTGTGACTGTGGCGCTGAAGAGTGTTTCAATTCATTCGGTCAAAGTCAAGAAAACGAAGATACAAATAGTGAAGATGAATTTTAACTTGGTAGGTTAGGTACCTAATTAATTTTTCATAATTTATTACCCGCAATGTCGCAATGATGCATTGTGAAGTAGAACAACGCTCGATGTGAATTGAATGGACGAGATAGAGAACGAAAATCAAATGTGGTGGGGCAGGTAAGCGAGGGCTGGGCTCTCGCGTCTTGTAGACCCAGCACCTTTTCCCAATTAATCGGTTATTTATAGCGTTTTCAAAAAAATCAAAGTTCCGTCAGAATTCTGAGATTCCATTCAACAACTTTTATTCTTATCATTTTTTCGAAATTTTCCGCTCGTCTCCGAGTTATCGCGATGTGAACAAATTACGGCAAATGTTAAAATTCGAAAGTCGCGTTCCAAGCGAGCGACTTGAGCGAGCAAGGCGATTTTATTTATCGCAATCACGCTTAAACAACGTAAAGCGCGCGGATATAAATGTTAATTATTCTGCTATCCGATATACAATTTAAAAAATTCAACTGCTAAAATGCAGCGAATTGAATTTTATAAATTTTTGAAAAAAAAAAGTTTTTTTCTTATAATTACCGCTTGGACACGAATATCGCCAGACGAATCATAGGGGTTGTTACATACCCCCAACTGCATCGAATCCACTTATCAATTGCTTTTTACCTGTAAAATCGGACGAACAACATTGCGTGATTGTCGATGTTTGGCTTCTATTCTGACTGAATACTTTAGCCGGTTGTTAATTTTTGTTGGTCCGCGTGCTCGTTTCGGCTTTCCGGTTTCGTGGGTTAATGTCGTCAATATTGGGGTAGTGGTTTTTCCGGGTGATATTAGTGATTTTGTTATTTATTTTTGTTAGTTGTTAGTTTACATTATCTCTCTGCTAAGAAGCACTGGTACATTATCTAATCCTATGTTAATATTTGTATGGGTCTTTTTGTTATTCTCACTTGTATGCCTCCTTTTTGTCGTTATATGGATCTTTTGTTTTAATTTTGTTTTGTTTTGTATGTCTCTTTTCTATGCTTTGTGTTTTCTGAGTGTTTTCTGCTTTTCTGAATCATTTTCATTAGTGTTAAAATTTTGGATTTTGTGGCGGGGGTCAAGGGGTGTAAATATAGTTATATGAGGGATATTTTGGTGGTTGTCTGAATTGGGGTTGCATTGCTTTAATTATTGTTGGGTTACTATGTGTCATTAATCTATGGATGAAGCTGGGAATTAATCTGTTTTCTATATAGAAGTCTAGAGTGTGTGTTCCTGTCAGTTTGTGTATTTCGTCTATTGTAAATGGTAGGTTTCCGATCTTATTCCTTGATAATGCTAGCCTGAGGGCCTTGTTTTGACTTATTTGCAGTTTATTTTTGTCTGTTTGTGAGATAAAAGGATACCAAATCGACGCTGCATAGGTAAGTGATGGTCTTATGTAAGCTTTGTATAATATTGTGCCCATTGGTGTCGAGCAATTTTTTATTATTGGAAAAATGGTTTTTAATTTGTATTTAGTTTTACCTATAATGCTTTTAATTTGTTGGTTGAATGTTAATTTTCTACTAATTTCCACGCCTAAGTATTTTAGTGAATTCTGATTTTTAATAGTTACATTATTTAATTTTATTGGAGTTTTCGGTTGTTCTTTTTTTCGTGTGAACACTATGACCTGTGTCTTGGCTTTTCATTTCCAGACGCTTTTATCCCGCGCGTTGACTCTACTAATTATCTAATCAATTCATTCTAGTTGGCGTGCGAAATAGTATTTTGCAATATTTCAGTACATCAATAGTGTCGATCGACCATAACGGTAAAACAATAAATTATTTGTTAATAATTCAATATTTGTACGTCATTTTACACTAAAGTTGAGTCTTGCCAACATTCTATGTAAGCTATTGTGTACTCATTTGCTTGTAAGATATTTAATACATACATTGTCAGTCTGTCAGTGTGTTGTGTTATTGAAAAACTGTGTCCTCCAGACACTTTACGGCAGGACTGTTGCAGTAAAAAGTTATTGTAAATATACTAAATATAGACGCAGGTGTAGTTGTTTGGCGTATAAGTAAAAAAGTGAAAAAAACCGACCGGCCGTTCCTGTTTCAGTTAACTGCCTTAGTTCGTTAAAGCTGACAAGGTTTATGTCTGAAATTAATTGTAGCCAAATACAGGTAGTACAGGCTGCGGATTATAATATAATTATTATTAATTAGTATGCGCATTTTTATTTTTTATTGTACCTCAATAGGTCCTCTTATATAAAGTAAAATAATATTAATTCATATTATTTTTCACGCTGTAAATACGAAGTAGGGAATATTTCTGGCAAATTTAAAAAAAATAGTAAAATAATTATTTGGGTTGCGAAATAGAAGGAAGTAATAACCTCCTTAGGAACAACTTTACGGATGGGGTCGTGATGCACTGTTTCTTACATCGAAATATGAGACATAAAAATTAGGATACCCACAATTGCCGCAATGGGAGATCGGGGCAGTATAACTTTTCTTACAGCAAGCTAAAATCGTCACTATAAAGGAGCTTTCTTTCAACAAGTTATGTTTTGATAGAATAGTAATAACTAATCAATTTTAACACAAAACCCAATAAAATAATATGCATTCACAATAATCACAATATTCATAATAATCACAGTAATACATTCTCATTCTGCATCACATTCACCATCCAATTGTTTTATGATATGACGAAAGGTATATAGTGTGAACAATATTTTGCTATGACACTACATGATAATGTCATAATGTGATAGGCGATGTATATAAAATCATTTACTTTTCCTTAAATTCCTGGAAATCGGATATACTTGACAACGCTGTTAAAAATGCGGTAGCAGATGTGAAGAGATCTATATAATGAGGTTTTTTGAGGACAAGTATATTATGTTTGGCATTGTTCGTGTATGTTGGGGCCAAAAGAGGCCTTTGTCTTGCAAAAGGTGGAGTATCCTCGAAAAATAATTCAAGTTTTTGACCTTGGAGTGGTCCCCTGGCTCAAGCCGCCATCTTGAATTAAAGGTACGAAAAATTAATTTTTCAAAATACCGGTTATTATAATAATTTGGAAAAGATTGACAGATTATTACCACTTTTTGGAGTAATTCAATCGCGATTTAATGTGGACAATAAAAAAGGTTGCCTAAGCTAACAGCTCTTCAAAATAAAAATAAAATTTAAAATAAATTAATGAGTTCGGTAATTACCGAAGTCACTAATTCCCGTGGACGCCACTGGCTTTTGCGCAGCTAAGCCAGAAGCTCCCAAGTTGTCGTGGGTATCGAATACTCCTACGGGCACTTTCTGTAATAGTTGGGAGAAAGGAAAAATACACAAACAACAACTTATTACTAAATTTAATGTACAATTTTAATTCTAAGAATTAACAAAAATGTGGTAGTATACCTGGAAACGCAGCATAAAATACATAAACAGCTTATACAGAAAACGGTTTAAATGTCAAATGCACGCTGACCTTTCCGCAATCAATATTATATAAAAATAATTAGGCAATACCTAAATAAGTTGATTAAACAGCGGTAATAACCAGGTGAATACATATAGACACGTCAAATGTTAGCTGAGGGCTCGTAGTAATATTATATTCTTAAGTGCACCAGCAATATCAAGTCAATCTAACAGGGTGTGTCCCCTTTTAAACTATACTTAGAACTAGGCTTATCTGGTATGTGGAAACTTCCAATACGAAGGTCCTGTCCCTCTATGTTCTAGTACAGGGGTCGATGGACTTCAAAAGATTTTCCAAAAGAAAGGTCCTTACAGGTGTTCTTAAAGGTGGCAGGAAGGTGGTATAAAGGTGGCATGAAGGTGGTATGAAGGTGGTCTGAAGGTGGCGTATCTTACATAAAACGCCAAGGACACAAGCTTAAATGGTTGGACGAACGACTTCGAAGAGACAATCTCGCTGTGCTCTTCAGCTAACTATCTCCAGTTCGATGTAACGCAGGTTCTAACGAACACAAAAGAGGCAAAATAAAATGTGACAACGCGGTTTCAAAAAAAAAGACATAATGGCTTACCTCAACGTGTTAATTTAAAGTTTATTATTAATCCCACGAATGGTGGCATGTACATATCTAAAATCTCAATACATGTATAGTGACTTCCCCTATTATATCCCGATATATCGGAACGTACAACGACGTTATTTAATTGGGAAACCACTAAAAACAATTTTTAACACACTACTAGCACGCCAACTGGCTTCAGCTCGAACCGGGAAAAGAAAGAAAGCCCACGCGACTCCCAATGTGTGGCAAGCATATCATAGAGCAGCGTTACAGACCTGCACGCGTCCATCACAAAATATTAAGAAAGCACAGATTTGAACAAAGATATTTGTGGTAACGACCCAGAAAATGCGCTGTGGCAATATGAACGAAATGCAATAGACTATAGACAATAGAATAATGAAAGCAATGAATATGCGGACCTGAATTAAACACATGCAAAAGGGTACGAGTAGTCACTGTTCAAAATCCGTCAAATATACCTACAACACGTTTCGGTTGTAGTTAACTACTAAAAGTGAACGTAACAAGATGAAATATCTGACATATATACCTAGTGTTGCGCTTGGAGCATCTCAGGGTACCGTACTAGGCCCATTACTGTGCATGCTCTATGTTAATCTTCTACCAACATTGAGCATGGTCCTGTAACAATGTTTGCTGATGACGACACAACAATTGCTGTGTCAACGGATTCACCTGAGGCGCTTCGATATGTAACGTGCTGGATTCATTGAGTATATTATGGTACCATAGGAATAAACTAATCCTAAATAACATAAGTACCGGTATACATTAACATTCACTTTCAAAGACCTCAATCTCCAAACTTCTTGGCATCATCCTTGATTCTAAGCTCTCCTGGTATAAGCATATTGACCATGTTTGCGGTCAGCTAAATAAAGCATTATTTGCAATATTGCAGTTAAAGAATACTCTTAATCAGTCGGGCCTAATTAATATTTATTATTCCATAGCATACAATAATATAGCGATCAACATTCTCGCTTGTGGTAGAGGTAGTGAATTGGAAAGTTTTCTATGTAAAAAAAAGATTAATTTTAAACTTTTTTGCCGTAGAGCACGATTTTGTGGGTCCGGACATTCGAATCCTGCTTAATGCTTAATTTTATAAATAACAATAATTTATTTTAGGTTGCTTATTAACTTGCAAATAATTTCCAAGATTGGAGAAGTTCCTTTTTTTCGCCATTTTTAACTTGAAATAGTACATTACATACCGAGCGGGAAAGTACTCTATTTCAGCCGAGCGGCAAGGTGAACTACAGACGCGAGGCTAGAATGAGTTCCCGCGAGGTTTGTATACTATTTTACTCACAATCGGTTAGTAGTTTATGGATTTCTAATACTCACAATCTACCAATAATAATTTCGTTTCAAATATCTGTATCCATTTTCATTATGTGATAAGATGAATTATTTTAAGTAACCTGTGAGATCGTTGCTAGGTAACAAAACAAGTTTGTTGAATCTGACATTTAGGCGATACACGACGCCATTAATTGTACATATAATCAAATTGTGTTTATTTTACAAAAATGTCTGATAGTGAATTTGAATGTACGCCACGAGAAGTGCGGGTAGCTGCAGAGAGAGCTACTGAAGGAATAATTCCTGAAAAAAGCAGGGAGAGGTATGAAAACACCTATGAACTATACAGTAAATGGTGCGTGGCTAAAGGTGTGCAGCATACCTCTGAGACGGTACTTCTTGCTTATTTTTGTGAAATAAGCAAACAAAGTAAAGCCTCCACATTATGGTCAAGATATTCGATGTTGCGAGCAGTATTAAACTTTAGGCATAATGTTGATATTAGTAATTACGCAAAATTGAAGGCATTTTTGAAAAGGAAGAATGTGGGATATCAAGCTAAAAAGTCAAGTGTTTTTTCTGAAGCAGACATCGATACATTTTTAAACAATGCCCCGATAGAATATCTTCCTCAAAAGGTAATTTTAATTTATTTAGTGCATATTAAATATATGTTATATTAAATTTTTTTAGATTTTTTTAGAGGGATATGTGGAGAATTCATTACATGGACAAATAAAAATTTCTAATATGTTGTCTCATGTAGAAAATCCAGAAACGTCGGCGTCTTCATCTATTTCTGAAACTCATAATTTTGAGCAACACGGTCTTACTTTAACCGTTAATAGTAATCATAATTCCAATGTAACTATTAATATTTATAATTCCAAATAGTTTTCTTTTTGTTATTGTTGTTGTTGTTTCTGAATTAAATAAATGTTGAGTGGATTCTATTCTTTCTAAACCATCTTTTAATCAAAAATGACATTGACATTTCCAGGTAAGAAAAGTGACAGATGCTAGCCGGGAAAGTACTTTCCCGGCTAGCTGGGAAAGTACTTTCCCGACTAGCTGGGAAAGTAAAGTAAGTAATAAGTCGCTTCCCGATTACTTCAAAGGTTAGAAATCCATAAATTACTAACCGATTGTGAGTAAACCATTATACACGTCTGTATGTGAAAAGTTCACCTGAAATGCTCTGACAACTGGACTATAATAAAAGTTAATAAAAAGATCGATAAAGAAAAACAATTAGATTTGTAGGTACTATTTGTAGGTATGCCAACTTTCTCGTTTGGGGTCATTTTTACGTGATAGGAAGTATGTGTTTCTTGAGAGAACTTAATAATGGTCATTTATTTATTTATTGATGAATGAACCATGTTATATAAGTATAGCAAGTGTTACGAGCGGGAGAGCACCACAATCTTGGTAATTCTGACAAAGAGCAAAAATCTTTCAACGGCTTCTGACAGCACAAAATATAATATAACAATTATTATAAGAATGGGCAATGTTGGAACATTGCTAAAGTAGTACACAAGAGAGACTTGTCCACAAAGGCCGGTTTCATGAAAACACTTGTTTCTATATTTAGCTGCCCGTTATTCTCCGCCATGCAAAATATAATTTCAAAACCGATGCTTGCTTTGAAGTGTTCGATGTGGCATATATGATATATAAGCATGAATACATAATATATAATAATAGTATAATAACTACAAGGGTCATAGGAGGTTACGTATAAAGAAAAGAGCTTTGATTGCTCACTATATTTCAAAATCACCATAAAATATGAGGTAGGAGTTTTGTGATAGCAGGGATACTAATTGTGGCAGGGCATGTAAGTAGGTACCTTTTTTATATAAGTACCTCAAGCCTTGTATATAAATTTCCGTTCTTATATCAGTACAAAGGTAGATTTCATATTGTAAAATAATCCATCAAAATTAAAATAAGGTAAATAAAGTTACCTTAGAAAGGTAAATAAGGTAAATAAAATACCTTAGTTTAATTTTTTCTCAACATTAGGTTGGTTGATGTCCTAGCAAGATGGCCACGGAGGTAGCACAAGGGGCTCAATGTGGCCTAGGTAGGTGCTGAAGTTTTTGATCTCCAATTGATTACACAGGCCTACAGGTGTTTTGGTGTCGGAGTATTTGGAGCTAATTTTATATGTATTTGATGCCCTGAATTCAAATATGGCATCCATGGATCAAATAAAAAAAACTGAACATGGAATTCTTATTATTATATTATACAAAGATAGAGGAAAAAGTCATCGATGAAACCAACTAGTCACTGAACACTTCGGAAGCTTCTTTTCCGTGACATTCTTGAATGTATTTTGAAACTGTCCCTTTTTAAACTCCAGCAGTAATGCCATCATGTGCGTATCCCATCTTCCTTGGTAGCGGGCCTCCATAGTTTCAATATCTTGGTGAAATATTTCACCTTGTTCTTCACTGGTGTCTCCTAAATTTTTAGGAAAATGGTCTAAGTGGTAAATAGTGCACCTTAATACTTATGTTACAGCCAAGGGATTTGAAACTCTTAAGCATCTCGTTTACCAGTTCAACATAGTTTTCAGCTTTGCGTTTGCCCAGAAAACTGCAACAAATGATGTCCAGGCTTTTCGCTCAGCCTCATTCATCGAATTTACGAAGGCTTAATGAATTAATAATAATCCTTAATGACTGTCTTATTTGTGGGCCTTCAAATATTCCTGCTTTAATTTTTTCCGTACTCAACTGAGGCGATTTCTTCCCTAAATATGCAAAGCATGATCCGTATCAAGAGCCTTTACAATTTGCCTCATAAGGCCCAGCTTGATATGCAGTGGAGGAAGGATGATTTTCTCTCGTCCAACTAAGGGGTCGGTAATAACATTCTTTATCTCAACTTCCATGTTTTCTCGGTTGGGCCACTCTCTTTTCTAACCCAGTGGTGTGTTTTGTCTCTGCTATCCCAGAGGCACAAGAGGTAAGATATTTGGTGTAGCCACTCTGCGGTCCAAGTAGAAAGTTTACCATTTTTAAGTCTACACAAATCACCCATGCATGATACTTTATCTTCTCCAAGACTTCTTCTTCTATGTTGTCATATTCTTCTTCATTTTCGTTGAGTGACCAATTGATATTGAACCATTTTTGTTCCCATTGTGTAGAAGGGCACATTTTAAACTTCGCTTTGAGCTTTCAATAAATAGGCGCCAATCACCTGGAGCCAATAGCCAGGAAGACCCATTTTTCCTGGAGTCCTCTAATGTTGTGACAAAATACAGATAGTCTTCTTGAGAAAAGAAGGGTAGCAGATCCTTTTCTCTTGTACGATAAAAGGTAATTTTGGTTTCTTCTTCCAGCAAATTTTGCGCCTTGAAGCTGGAATCCAGTAATTCAGAAGCTTATTTTGAAAAGTTGAGATCTCAGGGAGGTTATTTAAATCATCCTGGTTGGAACGGTGAGGAATTGATGACATCCCCTCATAATAACTATCACCTTCGTCAGTATCATAAGCGTGACCAGTAGAGGGACAACAATTGTCCTCACAGAGCCCTGGTAGTTGGTGAAGCGTTGGGAGCAGCACTTCCTCTGAGTGAGGCACCGGGCGTCTTCTAGGTACTAAATCGGGATAAGTCCACTGTCTATGGCGGTTTCGATTAATTCTAGTCATATTTACTAGGCAGAAATAGCAGTCATCGAAGTGGTTTTTGGGTTCTCTCCAAACCATGGTTACGCCGAATTTCAGACTGTTTAGGGTTCCCAAAGGGTAAAACGGGACCCTATTACTGAGACTCCGCTGTCCGTCCGTCTATACGTCTGTCCGTCCGTTCGACTGTCAAGAGGCTGTATCTCATGAACCGTGATAGTTAAACAGTTGAAATTTTCACAGATTATGTATTTCTGTTGCCGCTATAACAACAAATACTAAAAAACAGAATAAAAGAAATATTAAAGGGGGCATATTTAAGGCATACAACTAATGGACATGGACCTGAATCTGTATGCTAATAAATGCTGGAGTCGCCGGTCGAACGAAATTAATTATTATCTTAAGTAGGTTGACATTAGATATCATAAGTAGGTAGGTGTACGCAAGTACTTAATCTAAGTCAGTACCCATAAGTGGGGCTCCCATACAACAGACATGATTTTTTTGCCGTTTTTATAGATAATGGTACGGAACCCCTCGTGCGCGAGTCCGACTCTTGGCTCGTTTTTCTTTTCCCGGTAATCTCTCTACCGCCGCAAATATTCTGTACAAGTTTTACAGACCTGATGCGGTGCCCAGGTTTTATCTTGATCTCAAGACTGACACCAAAGTATCCATGATAACCTCTCTGTACAAAGTCAGTAACAGTTTTTCTGTTTTCTTTTAACGTGTATTTTCCGCATATGTAACAAAACACATCGAGATAATTTATACAACTTCTTCTACTTGAACTCATTTTATTTCTATTCAACAACCTAAATACAACAATTTAGAACACAGTACGTTTTAGGTTAACTATAACAACCCTTTCCTAAATACAAATATCACGCGGGGCCACCAACTTCGATCTACCATGCACGACGAGAACTCACAAACTAACCTCAAGTCTAGTTGAAGAGTTGACGGTCCTTCCTAGAACTAGAAAGCAGACTAACAATAAGGCAAATAATATATAGGAACCAATCCTTGTATATGTAATTTAAAACGTCACAAAATGGAATTGAAACTGCACTGATCAAAAAAATGTAGAGCAGATAAGAAAAACTGATTTCATATTCAGATTCAGCGCCCCAAATATAGCTTAAATCAGTTCTTAAATCCTAGGCAGCAAAATTTTTATTTTTTTTTGTAGGCCTGTATTATAGATAGGGTAGAGCGGAATGCCTTTTTCAGCAGTGTCAAAAGCGACTTTTAATAATCTTAGAATATCAGTTAATATGCAGACTATGATATATGTAGGTACCAATAATTTATTTTTGTTTCAGGTACGTTACCATGCCCCGCTACAAGTAGTATAGTTAAGTGGTAAGATATTATTTGATAATATAATACTGACTGAAACTTCTTTGTTGATGTAGGACAATTTTAGTTTATAATAGAGCTCACAAGCGGCATTGAGTTTTGCGTCATATAATAGTCGCTTATTTTATTAATGGGATAAAGGCATCATTAACGTACGAATGGGGTAAATTGAAAGACGAGGGCGCGGTAGCCCGAGCCGGTAACAGCATGAGTATATTTAATAGCCTTTATCGAATGAAGTGCAACATTTTATCTCCGACTGGCCAGGACTGAGGATCGTTTGAGAAATCTGAATACGAATACGGAAACGAAATTTCATTATCTCCTATTATTCATATTATAAATGTTTCATTATCTAACTGAGTTAGATAATGAGTTTCATTCTCTTACTCAAATAATAGGTTTTTATCGAAGCAGTCGTAGACAAAAAATATTACCTACTGCATTGAAAATTTAAAGCTTGCATTGCTTGCAATGTTATAACATTTATAGCAACCTTCGCAGTCGCGCTACTGCAGGATTACCTATTTTAATAATTACATGCTATTCTATAAATTAATACATATTATAATGTTTGACGTTACGAATATGTTAATTATTCCCAAAAAGCTTATTGTATGTTAGTTGTAACGATTATTTCTTAATACCTAATAGGTAATTGAAATGTTTAAACTAAACTTTAATGCGCAAATAATTTTTGTGATAAAATCAGCAGCAGTTATTACAGTGCAGGAAGTGTCGACCATTAAATTTCACCGCGATAAGGATATTTAACATTGTACTATTTATTATGTTTAACCTATATATTTTACTCAAAATGCGATAAAACTAGCTTTACATTTAGGTAATAGATAAACATCCCGTTTTCCTTATTGTTGTTGTTATCTAGATGAGTAAATACGAAAAATACCAAATGTTTTTTGTAGGATAAATAAAACTAATATTTAAAAATCATTAAAATTATCGAATACACATTTTCTACATACATACAATTTTTATAAAGAATAGATCAAAAAGGAAATGTATTTTTACTAGTGACAGATACAGTATATAGAGTCAAGCCTACACGTCAGGATACTAGATTAAATAGGTATACTAATAAAATAAATATGACAAAAGATATAAAGATTACCAAATCAAAGAGACCATAGGTATATAATATATCTCACTATATTTGTAAACCTCTCAAATGACCATTATTTCCTTGAAATTTAATTTAATAATTTCTGTTGGGTGAAGGTTATTAAGTTAGTTATGTACAATTATAACAGTATCCTTTCTATAAAAGAGTGGTTTTATCTTTATGCATAGTATAAATAGTGCAGTGTATCTGGGTTTCGAAAACGGAAAACTTTTCCGTTTTCTGAATTATTTCCCCCCCCCCCAATCTATCAAGTCGTGTTCCCCCATCATTTTGGCATGGTTTATGCAGAAGTAGTGATCTTCCGCAAAAGATCATCATCCATTTGTATCAGATTCGAAAGCCCAATCCAGATATATCCAGGATATGCATATGTAATATTGTATTCTGGTTAATTCCGATTCTGCCACGATCGTTTATAAATTACATTGTGGGGGATCGTTGCCCAAGTCAAAGCTGCATTCGATATCTCATATCTGTCATATGCTCTATCTCACTTGAGAGACGAAAATGTGTCGTGACGCGACCTTTAAAAATCACTATCATGCGGCTAAAGAAGTATTCAAAAATGAAGAGTACTAACGACAAAACACGCGTTCATTTAAAGCGAAATCGGATAATTAGTTCGTAAGATATCGCGAATCGTAGTTGCGAAAATAAGAAAAATCAAATCGATTTTTTCATCGGGGGGAAGTGGGATTGGAGGTTCAATTTTTTTGTGAAAGAGCTATTACGAAGGAATTCGAGTCCGCAGGCGGGGTGGTGGGATAATTAGGAGAGGGGGTAAACGAAAGTTTTTAAAATGCCTCTGAAATTGACCGATCTTAAAAAATCAAACGGCGTTGTGTTCGCTTTGTTTGTTTTGAATCGGCTAACAAAATGAGGAGGTTTTGAATTATAGCGACCGGTGGGATATGTGAACTACCACCGGGAGTTGGAATTTGATCAACTGTAGGGTAGACCGGGGACAATAGAAACAACCGCCATATTAGAAGGATTTCGAGGTTTAAATCACGCGCGCTTGTACCAAACGAAGCGCCTCTAGTAGCCACACGTAGCCACCAGTCGGCCACTAACGGCAGCTAAGGGTGTGTGTGCATGTCCTCGATTTTGTGGTTTCCCGCTATCGCTAAGTAAACTTTTCCATTGATCGAAAAAGTGTGACACAAGAAATAATAACGTAAGTATCCAGCTTGGATTAATTTTATTAGTTTGTTTGGTGTATATCCTTTAGTTCAGACGGTTGAAATTATTACTGTTGTCCGATAGTAAGAAAATATTTGAGCGTTTACTTAAAAATGTGTTGCGGGACAATTGAAACAAATGACATGGGGACGATTGAAACGTGTTTCCATTGTCCCCATCCAGAATTTTTCAGTGTTACTTATATTATAGGTTTAGTGAGCGTATCTTAAGGTATTTATTTTCTTTAGGATGCCACGAGTAAGAGTTAGGAAAACGGAGAGTTTAAAATCCGTTTTGGTGTATGTAGAAGCCTACAAAGAAGTTATTGAGAATGAGGCATCGCTAAGGTCTGTGGCAGCTTAATTTGAACTACACTACGTGTCACTAAGTAGATTTATCAAAAATAAAAGGCAAGCAAATGCGCAAAATTCCGCTATTTCTGTCACTATGGGTTATCATTGTGTGAGACGAGTATTTGACGTAAACCAGGAAAAAGCATTGTTGGATATATAATCAAAGCATCGCATATATTCTACGGATTACCACCTAAAGAAATTCGTAAATTAGCCTTCGAATTGGCCATGAAATATTCGTTGAACATGCCTGATACATGGAGACAAAATGCCATGGCAGGAGAGGATTGGTTCTTTGGCTTTATGAAGCGCAACCCAGACCTTTCCGCTGGGTTGCGCGATTCAATCCGCTGCGCTCAAGCCACAAGTCTTTCCAGAGCAGCCAGTTTCAACGTCACGAACGTAAAACTTTTTTATGACAACCTGGCTAATGTAATGGACAGGTACAAATTTGAACCGAAGATATAATATCGACGAGACAGGGGTCACGACCGTTCAAAAACCTGTTAAAGTTGTAGCCGAAAAGGGCACCAAACAGGTAGGCGCACTAACATCAGGGGAAAGAGGAACCCTGGTAACCGTAGCTTTAGCTGTAAATGCTATCGGTAACAGTGTACCTCCCATTTTTATTTTTCCACGGTTAAGATACAAGGATCACTTTGTCCGCGATGGTCCAGTGGGGTGTAGTGGAGCAGGAAACGCGAGCGGCTGGATGCAAGAAGATGAGTTCTTGATATACCTCAACCATTTTCAAAAGCATACTAATGCTTCAATCGACAATAAAGTATTGCTTTTACTTGATAACCACCAGTCGCACATAAGTATACGATGCTTGGACTTCTGTAAAGAAAAAGGCATTGTCGTCTTGTAATTTCTCCCGCACTGCTCTCACAAATTGCAACCGCTGGATCGATCTGTCTACGGTCCCTTCAAAAAGGCTGTAAATTCAGAGTTGCGATGCCTGGATGAGAAATAACCCAGGCAAAACGATGACAATTTACGACATCCCCAACATAGTCAAACAAGCTCTGCCATTGGCTCTCACACAATCAAACATTGTAGCTGGATTTATTTGCACCGGAATATGTCCCTTTAATAGGGGCATATTTACGGAACTAGATTTTGCTCCTTCCTATGTCACGGATAGTCACCTCCTAATAACACAACGCCGAACACTACTGAAGTTGTACCAGAAGCAAGCACCAGTGAAAATCTGCCATCTTCTACCAGCGCTGATACTTTGCCAGCATCACCAAGCACCCACACTCCGCCAGCATCACTAAGCACCCACACTCACATCACCAAGTGCTCACATCCTGCCAGGAACACCAAGCGCTCACATTCTGCCACCATCAGCAAGCACATTAAAGGCTGTATTTTGATGCGCTGATTGATGTAGGACCAAGCACCGCAAAGGCTGTATTTTCGCCAGACATCGTTACCGAAAGCGCTTCCGAGAAAAGCAGCTGGCAAACGAAAAAGTAGGAAATCTGCAATTTATACGGACACTCCTGAAAAAAATGCTATTGAAAAGGAATATGAAGCGAAAAAGAAAAAGCAAGTTAAGAGAAAACTTACGGAATTAAAAGATAAACCGAAATCAGTTCGACAGTCCAAGAAAACCAAACAACGCCAGAACAATCAGGAACAGAGTGACAGCGACGAAGAGGATTGTTATTGTCTAGTTTGCCTGGAACCGTATGGTAAGAGCCGCCCTGGAGAGAAATGGGTGAAGTGCACTGCTTGTCATCATTGGTCCCACGAAGAATGCACTCAACTGACTGTTTTTGTCACGATTTTCATTATTAATCTGTTTTATTTAGCATTATAATAAATATTTCTTTAAATCTAAATGCTGTTTCAATTGTCCCAGGTATATGGTTTCCTTCGTCTCCGGCACGGGGACGATTGCGACAGTTTGACAAGCTCAAGATTTTTTCAAATATCTTATTTATATATCATTATAGGTCAACGGAACGATATAAATAGAAACCCAATTGAATACGCTATTTACGACTCACTTTATAATTAAGAAATTTGCTATAGCCACGGAGCAAAAAAATCAAGAAGCGGACATGTTTCAATTGTCCCCGGTCTACCCTACTCCCGCTGCTCGCCATCACTCGTTCATGTCCCTGTAAAATAACCATAATACGATATGTCACAGAAGCCCCGTTACTGGCTCGCTTTACTCGCTTCAGAGAAACTTTTATGCCCTTGAGAAAAACGGAAGCAAGTAAAATTATATTTTAGGACAAAATTAATTTACATTACAGCATATAAAATAATCTGCGGAACAAAAACCTTGTGGGAATTATACGGTTAAGGTGCACTTCGTGTTTGGTTAACAGAATTACAGACTGCTGTACCTGGTGTAGCAGGTTTAAACAAAATAAATATGTATTTTACATTGTGCTAAATCGATTTTATATGCATATTTAAACCGGTATACGGTGTAACAACGTGAGAATTAAAGGAACAAAACGTCGACAACTAGTACATATTTATTAACTAAGGTTTCGTACTTCCTTGAATGAATTAACCAACAAATTACTAAATTTAGCAATACTATCGGCAAGAACCAACGCGTAAGTGTTATCAAGGCTGAATCAATATATCACACTTGGTACTAATACGTCGTCAATTACCGACAGATCTTGCGATGAATATAAACATCTAAGTATTAGACAATTTTAGTTTCAAACGAGGGTTCAAGTAAACATAGTTTATGGAAATTGCGGAAATGTTCAGGAGCAGGAATAATTGTCGCGTGCAATATAAATATGAGAAATGTTCCAACATTTTAAGTGGCAGGAGGTGGCGGTCAAACGGTTATTCCATTTTAATGTTGAATTTTATTAATGTTTTTATTAAAGAATTTTTTCATATTATAGTACACGGTTTTATTAGATGTCGTTGAACTTGTCAGCCTGTGACAGTAAGTCTCATGTATTAATTTGATATTACGGGGATATTTAATGATCCTTAATTATACTAAATTCAACAACTAATTAAATATTATTTGTATAAAGCATGGCAAGGTCTTAGCTGGGCAAAGAAGGTAGAAGACCGTCAGATGTCAATATTAACTGATCAGGCTGACTTCCCAATAACTGCCCATACAACAAGACCATATCGTATGAGTAGCTTTTGTACCTTTTGAATTTGAGCCGTGTACTTTTTTTTATTAGGAATAACTGGTGGAAACAGTGTTGCCAACCTCTTGCCTACAAAGCCATACAGTATATGTGAAAGAAGTAAGTTTTGAGAAACATCACTTTTTGCATTTTTTCAGTACCGTTTTGTCATTTTAAAAGGTGAATACACGAAATTTGGGATATAAAATAACTGGCATGTTATCATACATCTTGTAACAAAAATAACTTTTTTTTGAAAATGTACTGATAAAGTAGCATATATACTATTTTACCTTGTTTTATGCAAGATGTTTTATGTTTTATTACTTGAGACAAATAGTATAAACAATTGATAAACAGTTTTACCATGGAAATAAAACCGCAATATCTTTAACAAAAGGATGTATTTATGGAAATAAAAGTAAATGTAAAAAAACAAAATATATACGCTCTTAACTGAATACAAATGCATTATCTCTTAAGTAAAGACAGACTAAAGACCTTTGTCTATTAAATCAGCTGTAGTGTCATTTTCGGGAAACTCGACCCAGAACTGCTTCCTACTTGGAGTTATTTTAGGCACAAGGTCAGTAACAATTTGTGCTTTTTTACTTACAGATATTCCTCTGTAGTTGGTCATCGCATCAGGCATATTTAATTTTGCTTTTATCTTTAAAGTATTTTTTGTAGTTAAAGAGTCGCCTACATACCAAATATCCCCATTTGGTATGTAAAATCTGTTGAACCACATACAAGTTTTTCACAAACAATATGCTTAAAAACCTTGGCTTACTATAACCATGACACCTATACTATAAACTTGAAACCTTGGCTTACTATAACTACCACAAAGCACGGCCCAACAAAGTTTTAGATACTTTTTGGGAGTTCTAATTTATATGATATTGTCAAGCAACAAATTCGAAAAAGCTCACTGCCATCTTAAAGTCAACAAAGTACCTAAACAATGCTTTATTTCCAAAGGCTTGTTACTATTTCAATTTTTATTTTATTAAGTCATTTCATTCTGTACCAAAAATTTTAGGACATACGTCATAACAATATAGAGTACACATATCCTGTTTTACCATTTTTTGAAACCTAAAACATAAAACGTAAACCAGTGTTATATTATGTATGTATTGATATATTTTTTGGTAATTTATAATTTCAGTTGTAGTCAATGCAACGAGGTATACTATTTTGGCGTGGTATAGACTTTGCTGAATATACTGTTTTGCCATAACAGCAAATCAGCTTCAACTGCTCATATACTGTGTTACCAGTGATTTATTTATAAAACTAAATAACATAGAAACAATCTGAAAATTGCACAAGAAATAGCGCGAAAAATTACTTAGTATCGGCGGGAAAATCAAAAATCAACTTTTTTCAAATATACTGTTTTGCGTTAGCATGCAAGACCTTTGAGTAGGTAATAGTTTTGCCGCCAGTTATCTGAAAAATTCCCACTTATGAAAAAAACACCTCCTGGCAACATATATAGTTGTTTTTATTGAAATTAAAATGTTTTGTTTATTGTTATTTAGAAATATAAAAATACGGACATATTTATTAAAAATACTTCAATACTACAAATACAAATGAACTACAATATAAATCACATAGAAAATTGCAACCTAGAAAAACTACGAAAGGCGAACGCATGCCGCTGCTATCTAAAAACATTAAATTATTATTATAAACCTAATAGAAAAGCGCATTGAATATCTTTTAAACTATACACTATATATAACTATATAACTATACGTACATTTTTATGTCATTCCTTTAAATTTTTGGAAATTTAGACTAGATTTAAAGTATTCCCGTTTGAAGCTAACGTTTTCCCTTTTAAATTGAAAATTCTCGCAAAACGAGAAATTTTCCTCCAGTCCGCAACACTGAATGGAAATACCCTCCACCGTATTTAATACATTCATTTGTAAAGTTCCATATTAGCCTAATCAAATGGTGATCAAAAGTGCTTGTTTCGTAACATGATTCCGCTAGAAGGTTTCTCAACGGAATTATATGTTTCTTGGAGTGCTGAACACGTATCTGAAGTTTGCTACCTCGTAGCAGCACCGACTCAGGTCAAAAAACAACAAAAAAATTCAAAATTCGTTGAAGAGCTAGCTAGCTTCCAAATTAGACCGATTTAAAGGTCGCCATCGTCAGTCAAAAAAGGCAATTTTACCAACTTTTGTGTAAACTGTAATAAACTCACTTTTAGACTCGTCTGTGATTTGAAAGCAGCCATTCTACGTGAAAAACTCGTAGAATAAGGTTTCTAAAGCATCAAATTTTGCGTTTAGGGAGCATCAAAATTTTAAATTTGGATCAATATGTACGCATATACTGATCATTTCTCCATTTTCCCTCTAAACCCTTGAAACTGTCAACTCAGCTATCCTCATTGATGACCAACCCGTGCTTGTGAAGCCAACCACTTTGTGCCAACGGATACTAATTGCCAAACAATCTCAAGAAGAACTGGAAGAGTCCTTAACATATGAATTGGCTCTATATCCCGCAGCACAGTTTGATGAGGGTCGCCTGAGAAAAGGGACGAAATCTGCTTTGTACGCAAAGCTCTCGAACCATTCGACATCATAAACCTTATTAATCCTTATAAATCTGTCTAATTTCGAAGTTAGGGAAGTCATTCTTCAAACCTGAAAAACTCCGAAATTTCTAAAAACGTTTTTTTGCGTTTTTTGACCTGATCCGGCACTGCTACGAGGCAGCAAACTCAGTTTCGTGTTCAGCACCCTAAAAAACAGAATTGCGTTGAGAAACCTTCTATCGGACTCATATTACCGAAAAACTATAGCTCAGGCTACATGCTTTCATATATTTATTTTCATATATTCATATATCATATACCTACTTATATATTTCATATATCCATAAATATATTTATTTTGTTTATTTTTTGATTAGGTATATTATTTTCAAGATGGGAGCATAATTGTTCATTAAAGTGTATCATATAATAATAACTAGTGAAGTTATAAAATGTGTAACATTCTATAGGACACCTACTCTTCGTTGAGCCGGGTATTTAATATAAAAAAAACAAAGTATGGAGCAATTATTGGATTTTTTTCGGACCGCCATATTGGAGACGCCATATTGAATATTTATTTTGACAAATAACGTCATCAGCGACCCCAACATTTCTGAGACACTGATTTTGAGTCGTATCGGATCATAAATAGCAAAAATGTCCGCCATCTTGAACATTAATTTTGACAAAAAATACTTGATCTGTTACCCAAAGAACCCCGAAATGCAGATTTTGAATCCTTTTCCACCATAAAGGCAATATTCATATGCCATTTTGAAAATGCATCAGTACTTACTTGTAGAAACTTTATAGGCGAAACCCGCATTGGACAATGAAACGCGACATCCAGACAGACATTTTGATAGTTGCTAAACATTTGATGACGAACACAATGGTACAAAAATTTTGTCCTCTTGACGAAAATTGGCAGTTTTAGTTTTTCCTGATCAAATGCCATGTACTCTTCGAATTACATAGCGAAGAGTATAATAATGCACATTCAGGAGTGAATAATAATATCATATAATAACTTAGGATTAATATTTTGGAACGTACTGTGCTCTACTTAAATTTCATGGTACATAACGGTAATATTAGCGGGATTTATTAAAATATATTCAAAAAGTTCGGTATTTATTTACGACCCATCAACCATGAATAATAATACATAATTTAAGTAGTTATGAAACTTAAACAAAGACCCCATATCGGGCATATTGATGGCATTTCAAGTCATGTGCCAATCACGTAGGACGATATGCCCTTTTGAACTTGATATTATTATATTTTCATGCCTAGCGCGTATACCACTTTCTCGGACATGAAACTTTCACCCGACCGCGAATTACAATGTCACACCGGTGTATTACGAAAATTTAGCTAGTTTTGTCAATTTGTGAGGTAATTTGTTATAAACAAATAATCGTTCCCGAAGCTTTGTTCGCGGCCACTAGAGCGCAATGGCTGGTTTCAATGACAATTCGAACATAAACGTTGATGGTATCGTTTGTCATTTCGGCTTGGAAATGGATGCATGGATTTCATGGATGCACATGAACTTCCATCGAACTTACGCAATATTAATTTTTGTTCAATTCAAATATTGATTTACCTTCAACCTACATACTATATCTATATTTACAATAAATTTGAGCATATACCTACCTGCCAGGTATTAGCAAATACTATTTCCTTGATATAAGTACATTTTTAAAACACTATGATTTTTCAACTAAATAATGCAATTAGTAAAAAATGTAAAAAAAAATATGTTTGATCAAACGATAAATAGTACCATACAAAGGGGCGTATCTCAAAATTGATCATATAACAGGAGAGCCTTTTCAAAATTTCGGCGCCAGTCAAATCTCTTTTCACAAAGAGGCGATTAGGAGTTTTTGACTGGGATTTTCTTGTCATTTGAAGACCGGTTTCGGAAAACCGTTACACTAAAAAATTGCTCTCTTGGATGGAACAGGGCAGTTGATATTGTGCTGTGGGCCGAGTCCCATTCATTTTGGCCCTAGTAGGTGGTAGGGCTCAAAAACGTGAGATTTACTTGTTCAATGTTTATGCTGTTTGTTACAAAACATATCAACATAGAAGCGATGATGCTCTTCTAGCGACTAAAACAGGCGCTACAGCCATCAGAAAATAAGAGATAGAGATAAGTCCCTTTGAGAGTAACTAGAGAACTCCTAAATCTTTTGAATGGCCTTTTGAATCTTTTGAACTCAAAAACACATTTTTTAGATACGCTCCTTTGTATGCTTGCCAACGATATAGATACGATAATTAGTAATATAATTCAACGAGCAATAATTAATGATAGCTATTATTAAAGCAGGGTGACGTTTACGCCAATCGCTCATGTTAATAATGGCAATTAATTACACGTTGAATTCTACAATCTGTCCACGACTATTGTACGTTTCTTCTCTTGACGAATTGTTTTTCAGTTCTTAATGCGTTTTTGGGGGAAATGTCACAAAAAATAATTTGTATTTTAAGACGTCATTTTAGTTCTCACTACAAATATTCGGGATGTTGTGTGCGTTGCCATGGCAACATGATATAAATGAAATGTAAAGTGTATCATAATTATTAATTTTCAGGTGTTTATTGAATACTATTGTATAGTGGCTCCATTATGTATCACTTTTCAAATATATTATATTATGGCCGTGGAGAAAACATTATATTTCCATTCTGATTTTTCTATAAATACCGGGTGCCGCAAGATATAGTGGCTCACCCCTATAACTTTTTTGTTTTTGATCATATCGAAATGATAATAGGGGATCCAGAACCGTTCAGAAAACTGCATTTTCTGACATACTAAGTAATTTTACACCATTTCCGGTTTCGTCGGAAATGACCCTAACTTGATTATCTTCCAACTCCCTATCGATTTTTTCATCACGGTAAAATTGTAATCGTCACGGATAATTGAAACAGACCCCCCAGCGGCTAAATCCTCGCGAAAAAGTAGGTCGATATATTTATTTTCCGGGTAGTTTACGGGAGATCTCGCTGGGACATTCCATTGCCTTCGGATTTTTTTTTAAATAAAATCGATTTTGTTTCATTACGGTAAAATCGCAATCATCACCGATAATTGGAACAGATCCTGGCGAAAAAGTAGGCCGATATATTGATTTGACGGTAGCTACGGTGGTATCTCGCTGGGACCATATGCTTCGGATTTTTTTAAAAATAAAATCGGTTTTTTCATCGCGGTAAAATCGTAATCATCGCGGACAAGCCGACTAGCTTAATCCTGGCAAAAAAGTAAATCGATTCGATGTTTACACCCGCTGAAATTTTACATACGCCCCCGAATGTTCTTAAACAGAATTGATTATACGGTAAAATCGTTATCATCACGGACAATTAAAACAATCCTGGCGAAAAAGTAGGTCGATGTATTGATTTTTCGTGGTTACGACGGTGTCTCGCTGCGACATAGGCTTCGGATTTTTTTAAACCGTATGTCAGCTCTCGACTTCGTCACTTAATATTTTATCATCATGTATACAGAGGAAATTGTATTTTATTGTATATAATGTTTTCATTCAGATTTTCTACAGCTTTTTGCCAGCTCTTACTTTTTTTATATTATTTTTATTTTCTGATATTTTATTAGTCATATTTTCTTTTCACTTTTCACATTAAATTATTGGTTGAATTTCTATAATATTTTGTAGTTTTGTTAACGGATTCTCAGTTATTACGGTTTTTAGATTTTTTTTTTCATTTTGTCCTTATTTCTTATAGCTGATACAAAAACTTTTGGTGATCCGCAGTTTCATTTTCCTGTTTGTTGGCGGACTTTGGATAACTTATTTAAAAAATATTCATAAGATATGAAAAATATTCCTCAGTTTGTAATTTTGTATGTACTAGCTCATATGTTATACGGATGGGGATATTTTTTGTGACATATAGGTATCTTGCTGGGGGTGAACTCTAAAGCCGTTCCGGCATATCATTTCATATTTGAGTCTCTGTCTAGCCCGTCCTTGCTCACAGCTGTCCAAGCACCGTGCATTTTTCATCGGCACTTCACTCGGTTTGGTTCTCGGTTCTCGGCAGTCGGCTACGGGTCTGCTCCGCGAGTTGTAGTCTGTGTCGTGTCTCGAATGTTTCAATTAAATTTAGCACGTCTCTCTACATAATCTTGTTTATTATGGCCGGCAGTGCTTGTTTATTGTCATTGATTAGATGTGATGGCTTGATGATCATCGTGAAGTTAGGTGTGGTGTGTTAATGTCGATTCACGAAATTGGAGCTGATTGAGACTTGGAAAGGTGGCCATGGAGTTGGTGTTTGGATATTACATGGCCTGTCCTAGGTAAATAAGTCGATAATCGATCAATTTTTAATGGCTGTCAAACCAAATTATTTATCCGATCTAAAGGGGTCTTCCTAATCTTATGCGATTATTTCTAGTTGAAATACAGTCTTAATGATACAGTCTTACCTAGTGATTGATTTATTATTAAAAGTGCAACATTCAATAGGATACTCTTCCCAGATTCGGGTTTCAATGTAAAAAACAAACTTCCTATGCAGCAATTGTCCGCGATTATTAATCTATGCGACTATTTATACTTACTTATTTTTTTCTCCTTTCAATTTTACAATTTTTCTATCATATTTCAAGGTTTCATACAAAAGGCTACATATAGTTACAAATATAACCTTGCCAAAAATTGCATATAACTATAGATAAATCTAATTAATTGTAATTTATACCTTATGTAAATCATTTCATATACTTAGGTATACAGGGTGTTCTCAAAATAAGTGACACAAATGGCACCGGTGAACCTACAGCTAAAAAGAACACGTTTTGCATAAAAATGTCCTTAGTAAAATGTTCACCTCTTACGAGATACAGTAGTCCTCCAAAGTGTCCCAAAAAAATGTCTGCCACATTTTTTGAAAATTTGCTGTAATTTCAAGGCTGTAATTTGTAAACCAATAAAGGTATAACAGTAAAATTTTACACATATTTGCTACTAATGAATGTGCAGTGCAACTTATCAATCAACAATTTTTCGAAAATTTGAGTGGTTTGAAATAAGAATCCCCATAAGTTATTTTTCGCGATAACTTATTTGTATGACAAATAAAATAATGAGTATTGAAAAAACATGTATCAGATAGCCTGGTTTATTTTGAAACTTTTACCTCTGACTTTTTTTGCTTTAAGATCAACCGTTTATTAAGAAACAAATAATACAATAATTCAATATTATTAATTCTCATTGCAACACAAGATTGTAGCTAAAAAATATTTAAGTAGGCGGTTGTTGTTAATGCAATCAGTTGCCCACGAATTAGCAGAAAATTTGTGCAAAATTTATATAAATTTAAATTATAATTTTTGACCGACGATGATTTTGAAAGTTGTTTAAAATTTGATAAAGACGAGATTAATAAAGTCTTTAAACAAAGCCGTTTTTGTCCAAAGATTATTTGCTGATAATTTAACAAACCTATGTTTATAAATATACATCACTGGACCTCGGAATATAGCCTATTTATATTAGTGTGAAGTTATCTACAGATTTCCAGCCACCGATGCTGACGTGAAGTCAAATAAAGAATCTGTGGATTACAACGTCTGTGTCATAGTAAGTGGCGCAAATCTGTGGCTGGGGTCTTCAAAAAACTTTATATGATGAAGAAAAGCAAAAGTAGTGTAGGAAGATTAATATCCAACACCCAAAATCTGTGGCTGAGCTACTTATAAAGAATTAGTTTTTTATTCATTTTTTGGAAATATTTAGACAACCCTTAGTTAACGACAATAAAATTTCGCAGGAATGTGCAGCATCCAATACAGTACATAGCAGTGTGTATGGTTTTCTTTGTCACGACTCGACAATAATTTTAAAAAAATAGTATATCAGAAAAAAGTTACATTTCCTTTTATTTTCTTCGACATATCTAGAAAACCCTTAGATGTGCGTTTATGAAATTTTGCAGAAAGGTTAAGCAATCCATACTGTACACGACAGTGTGCTTACTGTTTGTAACATCGAAATATGAGACATACAAAATTTTCAAGGATACCCACAATAAAGGCGCTTTCATTCAACAAGTTGGTATGTTTTGATAGAACACTAATAACTAATCAATTTTAACACAAAATAATACACTAAATTAAAGAATAACTGTATTACTTCTATTTCAACAATTATTGTTGACCCCGCTTTACCACAAAACGGGGTCGGCGGCTCCTTTTATCGATATAATGAGGGTTTTTTTCTCGGGTTTTTATGTCTCATATTTCAATGTTACAACTATATATGATTTTCTTTGTCACGCCTCAGATATAAAAAAAAAATTATCAGAAAAAGTTATATTTTCTTATACTCTTTTCCAAATATCTAGAAAATCCTTCGAAGTGCGTTTATGAAATTTTCGAGAAAGGTGAAGCAATCAATACAGCACACGGCAGTGTGTATGGTTGTTTTCTTTGTCACGGCTCGAATATATTTAAGAAAAAAATTTCAGTAAAAGTTACATTTCCTTTTACTTTTTTAAATAACTAGAAAACCCTTAGATGTGCGTTTATGAGATTTTGCAGAAATGCGAGGCAATCGATTCAGTATATGGCAGTGTATATGGTTTTCTTTGTCACGCCTGGAAAATATTAAAAAAACAATAATTCATCGGAAAATGTTATATTTTCTCTTCGAAATATCTAGAAAATACTTAAATGTACCTTTATGAAATTTTGCAGAAAGGTGAAGCAACCGATACAGTACACGGCAGCATGTATGGTTTTCTTTGTCACGCCTCGAAAATATTAATTAATAATAATTTATCAGAATAAGTTACATTTCCTGTTACTTTTTTCGAAATATCTATGAAACCCTTAGATGTGCGTTTTTGAAATTTTGCAGAAAGGTGAAGCAACCAATACAGTATATGGCAGTAAGTATGTATGGTTTTCTTCATGCCTCGAAAATATTTTAAAAAAAATAATTTATCAGAAAAAGTTATATTTTCTTTTACTCTCTTGGAAATACCTAGAAATCCATACAAGCCACCGTGTACCGTATTTTTTGCTTCATCTGTGCAAAATTTCATAAACGCACATCTAAGGGTAGTGCAATTTCGAAGGGAGTAAAAGGTAATATATTTTTCTGATAACTTTTTTTTTAAATTTTTTGAGGCGAGACAAAGAAAACCATACACACTGCCGTATACTGCTACGGTTGCTTCACCTTTCTGCAAAAAAATCACTAACGCACATCTAAGAGTTTTATAGATATTTCCAAGAAAGTAAAAGAACATATATATTATATTTTTCTGATAAATTAATTTTTTTAAATTATTTTCGGGGCGTGACAAAGAAAACCATACACAGCCGTATACCGTATCGGTTTCTTCGCTTTTCTGCAAAATTTCATAATGGCACATCTAAGAGTTTTCTAGATATTTCGAAGAAAGTATAAGAACATATGACTTTTTCCAATGAGTTACTATTTTTTTAAAATATTTTAGAGTCGTGACATAGAAAACCATACACATCGCCGTGTACTATATCGGTTGCTTCATCTCTTCCTGCAAAATTTCATAAATGCATATCTAAGGGTTTTCTAACTTTTTCCGATAAATTATAATTTTTTTAATATTTTCGAGGCGTGACGAAGAAAACCATACACACTGCTATGTACTGTATTGGATGCTGCACATTCCTGCAAAATTTTATTGTCGCATAACTAAGGGTTGTCTAAATATTTCCAAAAAAAAAAAATAATAAAAAACTCATTCTTTATATTAAGTAGCTCAGCCACAGATCTTGGGTGTTGGATATTAATCTTCCTACACTACTTTTGCTTTTCTTCGTCATGTAAAGTTGTTTCATGACATCAGCCACAGATTTGCGCCACTTACTATGACTCTATGTCATGGATAGACTCGTTGTCATCCGCATATTCTTTATTTGACTTCACGTCAGCATCTGTGGCTGGAAATCTGTGGGTAACTTCATACCAACATTTATTTTTTGGAGGCTTACTTTTTGGAGACAAATTTGGACACTTGACTTCCGTCAGCCTCCAAACATGTCTTCGGACGGTAAGTCATCCTTACCGTTCTTGATACTTAAATATATTATAAATTCAAACTAGTTTGGTATCTTCGAGGGTATCTTGTTTTATTTTGAGAAGTGTCGATGGAATTATGAAAAAGGTAGACATGGTAGTTCTCAGCAAACAAGCCTAAACTCAATCAGAACGAATCACAGAATTTAGTCGTAACTTCAAACCACAGTATCACGAGGTGGTATGGTATAGCGTTAAGCGGATCTACCTTGAATGACAATTTAATTTCTGCCAGTCATCAACTGCTTGGAGAAGTCGCTTTCAAGTGTAATTTTTCTGCTACGCCACATGGGGTTGATTGATATTAAGTACATTATACTGAAATTAAATACTCGTAAACCCCACAAATGATAATTCAATATTAATTAGGAAATGAAAATTAGTTTTCAGCGGCTCTCCCACAACTGGCACGGCGCCGGGGCCTTGGGCACGTGGACGTTGGACATGCAGGCCGTTATCTGCCGTCCAAAAAATTACATATATTATTAATATTTAAATAAATTGTTTTGATTTTTTTAGATTGGTAATGATCAGCATAAATAAATGTTATAGTTTTTGGATATTTCAAGGTTATTTTGATATCGCTAATGATAGGTTTAACAGCAGAATTTATATCTTCTTTTTATAACTACATTTAGCTGAAAACAGATTTTTTTATATCCTAAGGCAGTGTGTTTATCCCGGTTTATTCAGATAACAAAAACAAAACACTCACAGTTCATCACAGGCTCAGTGTGGTGATAAAGGAAGATATAAGTGCCTACCGTTACAAAAGTATATGCGTGATATATAATTTTGCAGAATACTCCCATTTTGGTACTTTAAAAAGTAAATGCATCCATTACATTCATAATTCTAGTTACTTACTTTATCCAATTAGAAATTTAATAATATACCTGCAATGCTTTTCCATTCTTTAATATTTACTTTGCCACCAGTACTTTTACTTTTTTCAAAGATTAATTAAAACCCGTATTAACGCTAATAGCAGCGTGCATTTTTGTGTACCAAAGTCCCCAAGGGGGAACGATTTCTAACGGTTACGGGTTTCTTAGCCGAGATTGAGCCGAGGCATTCCTAAAAAGCCGAAAGAAACCAATCAGGTTTATAATTGTTTACTTCTGCTCGAGATGCAGTATTATAAGCACAAAAAATGTTCTGTAATTGACCAACGGTATTAGGTACAAGCCGATATGCAAGTCGGCCACTGTGGTAAAAGTAGATGCGAAATAAATAAAGCATGGCTGAGATGTTTTTAAGGTAGATGTGAATGTCTATGGCAAATGCATAAAATTGATTATTTTCATGTCGAAATCGTGGTTAACGGCAATTAATTGTGAATCGATGTTTTGTGATTGTTCTTGTTTACATAATATTGTTATGAAAATAGAAAATGATCCGTGAGGCATGTGGAAATGTTCAGTGGGTTTCATGTAGAAATATAATTTTGTAAGAACTATATTTAACAGATCAATCCGACTTACCTGAAGGAAAGTTGATACGAATTATATGAGTTTTGTCGATTCGAAGAATTACTACTTTATCGCGGCGCCATCGCTATCTCGAACTTCAAAGTAAAAATGTTTTGTTCAGCAAAATCTTGTTACCACTGGCTACAGTCATCACGTCGCTTCCAGAACTACACATTATCACTGATTCAATTTTGAGAAGGTTTTGGCCCTAGGTCGTTCTTTAAGGAAAATGGTGGGACCTAGAATCGATAAAACTCATATAATTTGGATCAATCTTCCTTCAGGTAAGTCGATTGATCTGCTAATTATATATCGTTTTGTCGATTCTCAAATTACGACTTGTAGATGTTTAAAGACGGATTTTACGGATTTACGGATTTTTTTTAGTTTTACGGATAAACTCAAGAGATACACCAGCACTTGAGGTGGATGAGGTAGCTGCGTCTGCAGTACGGTAGCTGGCAAAGTGGGCCATAATGATGCTCCCAGATTGGAGACCCGCATTGTTATCCAGTAACTTATCGTTGAGTAGACGCTGGCTGGGCGAAAATCATTGGTATAACTCAAATAAGATTGTATTATGGAATCTAAACACAAAATACTGGTAATAATGGGGACTGGTAGTTTTAATTCGATTAAGAATTCGAATTCCTGATCTATCTGCAAATAATTGAATATTTCCAATGCGGATGACGGAAAACGTCTGTAGTCGGTGACCGGTAGCTAGAGCTAATATAGTTACCATTTTAATAGTTAATAAACCTAATGACATAGTATCTAAAAAATGAAATGTAAGTAAATATAATAGAACGGGAGAGGGGTCCCAAATTAACTGATACGTAGGTCTGGATGGACGTTGATGAAAAATACCTTTAAAGTACCGTTTGAGAAGAATTTAATGTTCTGAACTAACGGAAAAAATCAGAGCTAATGCAGAACTTTGTGAGTTGTGTGTTGAAAAAGATGGACCACCCTCAAACTGTTCGTTGAGAAACTCTGTAAGCAATTAAAAAGAAAAACGTAGGCATAACAATGTCTACTTGTATAGAAAATCCACCATTTATGAAGATACGAGTTATACTGATTTAGTGCACTGATAGTTATTGGCGGAATGTAGGTAATCCTGTTGCAGGTAGGCTTTCCGGATAAAAGTCTAGCCTCCAAGGAAATGCGTATCCAAAGGGATGCGATGTCCTGAAAGGGCACAAAAGTAAATTTATTCTTTACTTGAATCGTACTGGTAGCGCCATCATTAATGATTTTATTTAAACATTTTGAAATCATCGAAAAAGGAGGAAAAGCGTAAATGAATTCCCCTGTCAAATGTTAAATGCATCTACCGTAATAAAATTGGGATCTGGCTTCCAAGAAATGTAATTGCATCTGGTATTTATATAAGAAGCAACAATGAAAATATTTCTTGCTTCGCACCACTGCCAAATGTATCTTAGATGCAGTTAAGTCGGAAATATTTTACACTTCCCATCCGATTAATACAAGCGCTTGCTGTAGTATTATCGATCCCAAAAAGAATTCTACAATTAGAAAGATCTTTTCCAAATGATTGCAATGCATTGAAAGCAGCTAGTAACTCCAAGCAATGTATGTGATATCGCTGCTCACTTGAATGCCAGAAACCTCGTGTTGTGGTTCCCTTGCATGATGCTCCCCAACCAGATGTTGGGCATATGAATAGATCGTAAGTAAAAATGCAGATATAATGATATCAACCCCTGAATTATTAAGCAAAGTCCTATGCCACCATCTGAAGTCTGACATTACATCATTGGAAAGTGTTCATCATTCTCAAATAATTTTGTGCTGACATTCGTACAGCAGCACATTTAGCCCTCTCAAAAACCTTTAAATACAACCAGCTAAATTTTATAGTAGGAGCACCTACGGGTATACCAATCAGTTGTGCGAAGTCAAGAATCTTACAAATCGATTTCGACTGTGTTGAGACAATCTCAGAAATAATAAGTTGTGTTTTATGATGGGGAAGAGAGAATACTATATTTAATGAATCAGAGATAAACCCGAGATATTGGCATGTTCATGCTGGGGTTGATTGGCTTTTTTTGTAATTCGGAAGGAAACCTAAAGATGACGACAGAATGTGAACTACATTTTTATATCTCGTTCGTCGTCTTGTATACTTTTACTAATAACAAGAATCGTCTAAGTACGCTATGCAACTAATGCCTTGCAGCGTCAATATTTTCTACACAGGTTTTAAAATTTTAATGGAGAATATGGATAAATGGAAAGTCGAAATAGTAGGCAACTAAATTCATAATAATGGCTCATAAAATAATAAAGGAGATATTTTCTGTTATGTATGAATGGGAATTAAAAAATAAACATCTTTTGGATCAAGTTTTGTAAAATAACAATTTGGATATATTAATTTTAAAACTGTTCGATAATCTTCTAATTTAAGTAAATGTGGTGCCTCCAAAAACTTGTTAAGACTTTTTAGGTTTAAAATAAAACGTTGTGTTCCATCTAGTCCATCAAGAAAAAAAATACAGAAAATTATCTGTGTCAAACGTAGTTTTAGATACCGCAGCAATCCGCACCAATTTTTATACACAATTGTCGAAAAGAATTGTTTCTAATGGCATAAAGTTTCTATTTGGAATAGAACCTTGGACCGGAAGAGATGTTAAAAGAATCTTATATCCAGAAACCCAATCTACGATAGTAGAGTCAGCAGTCTTCCAGGTGGTCAAAAATTTACACAATTTGCCCGCATAAGTGGAGTGGAAGCACCTGAGTTAACGTTTGTATCGAAGTTGCCGTTGTGTGGTGTTGTTTCGCCCCCTCTCCTCTTTTGGCCTCAGATTACCTCCGGGACTCTATCCGGGATGGGGGCGCCTGAGTGTAAAGCCGAGTGGAATATAACGGATGGGCCTGCCTTATTGAGTTTAACTCTTGTATTACTTTAACTTCATATGGATGATACTTGTTGATTTTCAGGATTTTGTGACTGAAAAATTGGAAATTGCATTTTCACTCGCGTCCTCGAATTCCGATTTTCATGGACGGACAACAAAACATTTAAACTATTTTCATCATTAACAACTCTGGTACATCCACTTCTCGGGAGATCTCTAGCAGTGCGATGCTCTTTATACTTCTCTCACTTCTCTTCAATCCTGCTTACTATGGACTGACTGACGTTCTGACCTTCACATTTCGAATTGAAGATATCACAAACTTCTTTATGTGTTAGGGTTAAATCACCTTAGCCTATCATAATTAATATTTCTATTGCTTCTTTTTTGGATAACATCGTTACTTCTCATGATTAACAACACTTTTGACAGTGACAACATTATTTACTGTCACCTTAGTGTCTTGTTTCAAGCCAGCCATAGCACACTTCTTCCAGTTGTTATTTTTAATGCATCAGTATGGTATTTTTGTGTACTTGTATAGTTGTCATGATTAAATTTTTATTAATTCGTTTAAACCCGTTTCTCAAAATAAATATAAAGTGTGTTATATTGCCGAACTCGAGGAGTTCGTCTACAAGAATTTTCCGGAAAAATATATATATATTGTTACCATTTAAAAAGTTATCGATGACGTCACATCCAGAACACCTAGAGCGCCATCTTATTGTACACTCACCGGCATAATAATCGCTCCACTGAAAATATTGATGAAGTTTGCTTATCGATAACTTAATATAATAACGCTAAATGTTTTGCGAGACAGAAGAATTACTTGCAAATGAAAAACCAATTAGAGGAGGTGAGGCAATTTCAAGTAAGCGATTGAACAATAAGGATGAGGCTGTGAATATGGGAGCTATGACAGCAGAAAGGTATATAAGAGACGTTTTAGAACGATATGTTGTTCCTTTTGCGCCGTTCATCGGAGACGATTTTATGTTGATGCATGATAATGCCCGGCCGCATGTTGCACGAATCGTTAATGAGTATTTAGCCGAGGTCGATATCCCAGTAGTGAATTGGCCTACTCGCAGCCCAGACCTAAACACAATTGAACATATTTGGGATGCTCTTGGAAGGAAAGTACAATCTCGTGTACCAGCTCCTGTAAATTTACAGCAGCTTAGTGAAGTTTTAATTGGAGAATGGCAGCAAATCGACCAGGGTTACATTCAAAACCTAATTGAGGGAATGCCAAGATGAATTGCAGCAGTTATTCGTGCACGTGGGGGAAACACTTCGTACTAAGTTGATTAGGTTTTTCAGTTTATTTTCAGGTTTTCGTTATGGATAAATTTATAAAATTCTTATAGAAATAAATGTAAAATGTATCGTTTTTCTAAAACCCTTGTATCTTTAACAAAAAGAAAATGTAAGGAATAGATGTAGCTTGATAAAATAAGAAATTATAAGGTGTAACATGTTGGCTACTCCATATATTATTCTAAAGTTCGAGTAAAAAGGCGCTTTTTGTGTCACCCTGTATAATATGGACATTTGCCTGGTTTTTTGTTTTTTTTTAAATTTAAATCCTCTGTGAGTTTCTTTATAGATTTAGCTACTAGATGAAAAAAATAATCAAATCGGACTTAAATTAACAAAGTTACTGATAAGCAAACTTCATCAATATTTTGAATGGATCGATTATTTTGCCGGTGAGTGTATATTACATCAAAACAAGCGAATTAAAAATAAAAATCGACGTGTCCGAGGATTTTATATAGTAACGTCCGTCTTACGACATTTTGAATTTATCCGTTACTGTTCTAACGCACTGTATAATTCCCTTGATGACCAACTTAAAAAGCTCCCTGTATATAAATTTCGAAACAACACAAAATAATATTTTTTTTCACTACAGAAAAATACTTCATATCATCTGTTTTGTATTAGATTTTATATTATATTTCTATATATATTATCCTTATATTATATTATTATATAAAATTGTAGTGTATATTTGTTTTTATCTGAACTGTAGTTAAAATATTGTTTCTGATATTATTATTGATTTGTGTACATAATGATTTTTATTTTAGTCAATTTATTTATTAATACTTCACATTTACAGTATGCCTACTATTGCATACTCGTATATTTACAATTATGCTTTGCTTAACTAATGAAATAATCATTTCAAATAAGTAATTACAAATTATTTTGTCTTTTGTTTTTTTTGTTATGAACTCACGATTTTATGTTATATTTAAATATGCATTTTCTTTTAATGTTGAGTTGAGTAGTCCGTGCTAGACTTCGCCTTTTTATAAAAATTTGTCTTGGTATACAATTCTTAATAAAGACAGTTAATTTATTATTATTACTTTGTTTGATAGAACATCGCTTTTTATTTTCTTATCCACTTTTTCTTTATGAGGTCAAGGTATGGGTACATATCAATATCCCGTTTGACTTAATTTTTTTATTAATTTTTTATACCTACTACGTACATTTTCACGGCTATACGTCTACCCGTATACTGTAGGATAAAAATGCAAATTTATATTGTTAGCGGAAGAAAGTTGAATAGCATGCAAAAAATCCATTGTGTGAAAACAAAGATTAACCTTGCGGTGGCATATTGATAGTCATATTCCGCATCCTTAATACATTTAGCACCGATCTATCAAAATGTCTTGGCATTGACCGTATGAAAGTAAATGGCGCGTATAAGTATACACTAAGTATTAATAATTATGTGTAGAGTTAAAAAGTGAATTTATTAGGTATACATCTAATCTAATTCAGTAATGTATCGGTTTATATGGCACAAAATTCATAAACTGGGAAAATTCGTAGAAATCTTAAGGATAGCATAAGAATTACTGTACCGAAAAGTTCCAACCCCTGAATAGTGTGCTTCATTCCCTAGGATGTCGTTTCCACCACCATTTTGAAGTTTTTTAGATTGTTATATTATTTCAGGAACCGCACATTTTGATAAAAGTATACTCTGTCAAATAAAATGTCCCTGGAAAACCTTGAAAAGTGAGGGATTTACAAAACTCACCTGGAAATCAGGGAATTTAATATAAAATTACAAAAAACCTGGAAAATCCTGGAATTTATTAATTTTCATATCTCTGATTTTCTGCTAATATAATTAAAATTGGTGCCAAATCTGATATCACATACAAATATTTTGAAAGCTGAATCTACTTCTGAAAGCTAATATTTTGAAATCTGCGATAATCGAAGGTTATGGATAATAAAGGCTTTAAGTCAGGAAAAATCTTTGAAAGTCAGGGAATACAAGCGCAGCAATACATTTTTGAAAGAGCTGGGAACCCTGTCTAATACGCATGATAATTCTGTTATTTTTGTTTGTATACTGGATCAGTCAGTGCCGCCCTTCCTCCCATAGCTGGCACCTTTTACATAGCGTGTTCGCGCCGTAATATAGCGGATTTAGATCTATTAGCGGATCAAAGTAGCCGTGACCCATATGATCAAGACGTACCAAAAATTTATAACAGAGTTATTAGATAATTCAGTCGCTGCTACATGGCGTTAAAAATAGGTACTTGATAAATGTATGGCAAAGCGTTATTTATATCGTTAAATATAATATAATCGGTATCATAGTTACAAAATATGGAATAGCGGCTATAATTTGAAAACTAAAAAAGGTATTTTTTGTCAAATTACACAAATTTTCTTCTAATGCATGTGCAACGATCAACAACATTTAGTTTTAAAAGAAAGGTTTTACAACGGTTAGTTTTAAAAAGCAAACAAGTTTTACAATAAACCAAGCTCATACGAATTTTTGACTACTCCATTTTTGGACAGATAAATAAGTTGTAGCTTTGATTATAAAATCAAAGGTTGTAGCAAAAAATAACTGGGGATGCTTATTTCAACCCCCTCAAACGAGATAAGTTGCACATCTATTTTGCTGCTCAAATTTTGTACACATACCTATCATTTATTTAACTAACTTAAAAATTCTTTTCAGTGCTCTGCGTTTTTTTAGTAGTTACATCTCATCTTGCCATTATGCTTTGTATGTCTGATTGCTGTCGAAATATGTATTGGGTTAAGAATATATGGCCAATTAATGTGGTTGAAGTAGGCCGAGCAATTCGTTCTGTTTATTGTACGGAGAATTGGAAGCTTTCGTTGTGCTGTTAACATTTTAAGTCCCGATATAGCTGAAGATATTATGTTTGTTATATTCCTTTTACAGTTTATGTTACTGTGGTAATTAAATGATCAAAGTGTCTGCAAAGTTAACCGAAATAGTATAATTTCTCTAAATATTCTCAGAAGAAGAAGAAATATGGTAATGTCAAGTAAGTATTAAATTTCGGCTAGGCGTGTATGACAATCCATTCTAGTTCTTGGGAATATACCGGAATATACCTAATGCAACAGATCAACGCAATGCAATTTGCAATTATTATTTTATAATATTTTTTTAGACTCTTTTTTGTCAATTTAACTATCTCTATTAACATTTTTACCACCACCTCTAATGATCAGCAGGACAGTGAATTTACAAGATTTAATCATCCTAAATTTCTTATAGGTATATAAGAATATATTTTTTCCAATTTTTAGTTAAAAAAATAAAAATTATATAAGATATATAGGAAAACGAAATTAAATAGCATCTCGATTATATATTAGCTCAGCCCAGCAGCCATTATGATGCTGCCGATTTTGTTTAAAGATTTCTAAGTTTTATTTTCTACCCTGTATATTTCAGGAGATTTTTAAAGTCGGAATTTCGGAATATTAAAACATCAAAAATTGTGTCCACTTCTTTTCCGAATGAGTTTGAGGGTTATGTTGGTAGTATTATTATGTTGATTACACTTTTTAACGCATTCAACTTCATGTATAAAGCGGCGGGAATTTTAAAAGGTTCATGTGTCGACAACACTTTGTTGTGACAACAGAGAGATTAAACTTAATAATTCCATACAACTTTAGTCGAGGAAATAAATGATCTTTTGAATGATCTTTTTGAGCAGTAAGATGGAATTTAATGTGGTTTTGTCGTTCGATTCGTGAGAGCGTCTATAAAACTTCAAGATAATTCCAGAAGACGACGTTTAAACGGTCATCCCTGGGCACCAGGTACCTCGGAGTCCGTTTCCATCGTGATATTCGTGTTCAGCGACCCCAAAAACTCCCCGAGTAAGTAACGAGTTTCGACTTTATGTTACGAATTCCAATGAAACTCTAGGAAACGACGTTCATACTGTCCACCCTGGGCACCAGGTACCTCGGAAACTGTTGCCGTCGTGATATTAGTGTTCTGCTACCCCAAAAACCCCCAAGTAGCAAAACTGGACTCATTTCCATCAATATTTACAGAGTTGTAATTTTTTTATTTATTGTCTCTTCGAGATGCACTTCTAAAATGCATATTTGTATATGCAAAAATGCATTTTTCTGAAAGTAATTGATAAATTTAGTTCAAAAAGTTTGTAGGCGCTCTCACGAATCGAACGCACAAAACCGCATAAGATCCACCTTACAAAATTTAATGTGTATTGCTATGAAATATTCCCATAGTATATGAAGGCTGGCTATCTCTGACAAAATATGTGTAAATCCTGTTTTAATTTAAGTTTATTTTAAGTGATTCCTATATATAAAGTATATAGTCTATTGGAAAATTAATCATTAATAAAAGTAAATCATTAAAGCAACTTAAAATATTAAATGTCACATTTCTCTTAGTGAATGATACACACACATAAAAACAAAAGTGCAACATGCCTCTGTCACTAATGACTTGCTATCAATATTTTGGTCGTATTTATTATGGGAACAGTATTTATTATTTATTATCGTTACTACCTACCCTAATTACCTACCTATCCGTATTATTGTTGTTATTTTAAAATGTGTTATTTTCATTTAAATTGAATACATTTTTTTCAAAAATCAATGTTAAATGTTGTCATGATAGTTATCCTCGTAGTTATCATACTAATTATGACTAGCATATGCTGATAATGACGACGCGACCCCGGCCGCGCACACCATTTTCTCTCTTAGAACAATGTAGGGTGAACACGCAAGGGTGAATGAAACCAAGTCGTTAACGGCCGTTGCCCTTTGTTGGCGACATACATATGAAAATGTCTCCATAATTTAAAACTCCTTTATCAAAGTTTTATTAGACGAGGCGCCACTTAATCCCCTGGAGACTGCACGAATTAGGAAAATAGTCTTATTAAATAACAATCAAAGAACATGCCATGAAAAAATAACACTCGGGACATTGCGTTTAATTGGGTGTACCACAATAAAATGATTTGGTTACTTCAAGGGAAATGTTATCGGCTCATTTTACATCACGACAAACGTCATAGCAGTTTTGCTGCGATCAATAATATTATTGCTAATGTTGCTACGTTTTTTTTATCCTGGGAACATAATAGCTAAAAGCCCTTTAGATGTTATTATTCTCAAAGCTGTTATGTATAGGTACTCTATGCATATAAAAGACGAAGCTCGCTTTTATATTTTTTATACACATTTTTATATTAGGAAACTATCCTATTTATATATACATTATTTTCACAATTTCATAGTTCAAAAATTGTCACGGTTTAACGAACTGTTGTCAAGTAACGCATAGAGCGGACTATAGGGGATAGGGGATTTCCTTTGTCACTATTCATACTATTTTTACATTTTCTAATTTCTCTGCTCTCAAATGCATTCAACTACCTACTATTGGTCACATTTCTGTTGCCAATATATATATTATGCTTGTTCTTATCTTGTCTTAGCTTGACTTATCTGTTCTTATATTTTAAATGAGCCGATGCTCTTTAAACCTGGTGTTAATTGATCGTCTCGTTTGCCCAACATATTTTTGATTATCATCATTACAACTATAATTTCGTATATCCCGACCTTTCAATTGTATCAATTTTATACTTTGCCTAAAAGTTGTTGTAATTTATTACCCGATGCACGAATGACTTATTCCGGCGTTTCTGAAGACCTTACTCAAACCACGAGTAAATCGGGGTTTGTATGGGACGGATACATATTTTGGATTATCTATGTCCTTTTGACAGGTCGTACATTACCATTACATTGACGTACATTACATTGACAGGTCGACAGCCAGTACTCACAGCTATATTAATATTTTTTTCTTTTTCAAACCTCTGGGATGGTCCAGGTTTGTGTCCTAATTATTTTATAGTATTTAGTACAACTGATGATTTAAAATAAAACCGTTTAAGTTAAAAGTTTTGTTACCTATTTTTTTTTATTAAGGACGGCGGCGTTTAGTAGACAGCGTTTAGTGTATATATACTGTATAACGTCCAAATATATTTGATCTCGGTTAGCTGACGAAGGTCAGCGCAATCTCTTGGAGAGTGTCCAAACTATACAATATTTGACATCGGTTAATTGTGTGTCGATTTCTATAATGTTTTCTTTAGATTTACAGTAAAATTCTGGCCGCCAATGTAGACAAGGTAAATTGTAAAATTTGTATGTCTAAAAGAGGCTTATAAGGTCATTATAATTATCTGATTCATTATACCTAATCCAACAATAAAATATTTTGCCCTTTATTTAAAATGGTTTACGCATCCTGAAGTCACTGACGCCTGGCCTATAGTATTAATTTGATTAAATTATACGATGTTATTCAATATAAGTGACATAAATATGCAAAATAACAAATGAAAGTGATAAAAAAAGAATACATATACAATTAAATCAATTTTTGTAACATTACCCAAATTATTAAGGTCATTTATTGCTTGACTATTACACCACTAAAAATGTCTTGCCGCACTACGTTATGAGTAACCTCTTTGAAACTAGGAGATATCTATGATACTTCCTTGTGCTTAGGTTCTCGGCATACACCATTCTTCACACTTATTCTTTACACGTACTCATTACTCTTCTTACTATACAATTATAGTTTCTGTGTCACCTCTAGTGACTCATCTCGCCTTTTTATTGTTTTTCTTTCCTTTCCTTGCAAGATGTAGGACGCTACCACCGCATCGATCCGGTTTGGATTCCTGCGTTGTTGAAAAGAACTTTGACTTATTCAAATTTCGGTCGTTAATTTTAACTCGTGTCTTGAGGTCATCCTGGACCTCTCCAAGTGTTTTCAAATATTGGCCCGCAGGCGTGTAATAAATAATTCACGTTCAGTGGCGGATAAAGCAGATAATCGAAGCGAGTGATGTATGTACATATTTTTTTATATTAATATTTGTCTTTGGCTGGTCTATCGAATGTTCATAATAATGATCGTTAGTGAATAAGCATTTAATCAGAAACAAAATGATATTGGCGTACATCGAGGCCTCTAACGTACTGGACACGAATTCCTAAATTGTTGTAAGTACATCGAATACTTTCTTGGAAAATAATTTCTACATTCAATTTGGGTTCGTTTTTATGCCCCACTCTATATACTATAAAAGGGTACATCAAAATACATTAAAATGTAAGTTTTGCAGTGGCAGTTTGTATTTTATTGTTGCCGCGTATTGAAGAATTAATAATAAGTGTATTGAAATAAGGACTGTATTTATAGTATTTATTCTTATAATTGTGTTAATGTTGGGTGCATTTTATTAGTGCATCGATCAATATTTAAATGACAATGGATTTTTTTATCAAATGCATAACTAACTGAAGTCAGGCGAATAGGGCGAGGGAACTTGGTTCAACGGATCTGCGGCTGGTAGTTTGGATGGGAGACTATCAGTGATGAATTCCATAATGTTCTAGGGCCTAGAGGCTTGTACGTCAGCTTAAAACGCATAATCTATCTTAGGTTGGGTTGCGTGATAGGTACACCACTTTCCCGAGGGAATGTAGCAGAATCTCCCATGTCTGCAATAAGATTAAGAAAATAATAAAATCTGACGTATCATTATGCGATAATAATTATCTATTATTGCATAAAATTCGTAAAATGAATACAACTATATCGGTTAAAATTAAAATATCCCTATTAGGCCAGGCAACGTTAAGAACTTCCATTTTCCCAATTCCATATATCCTTAAGTATTGATCCTAGCGAAAAAGTTCACTAGTTCATTGTTTCACTAGAGGCAGTAGTTTTCGAGTTATTAACGAGAAACTGAAAAAAGGGACCTTGGGAGCCCCCCTCCTCCCCGTAGCTCCACTCCTACTCATCAGTACTTTTAGTATGTTGTTAAGGACACGTTCCCCTATAGCTGTGTATTGGCTTCTACATGAATTTCTTCCCCTATTTCGCCTTTTTTGATCTTCATTGCCTGGGCTACATTAAACTGCTTCGTATTTCTCCATAATCTCCATTTTTTTAATTTTAGCGGCATTTTGGGAATATTTCTATGCAATATCAAAACATGACGGAATTTACGACTACAAAATGCAAGGGAAATTCTCTGAAAATGTTGACGTTTTCACAGTATTTTTCGTTACAAAATTGGTTAAATAATTGCTTGAACAGTGTGACACAATTATTATTATGACATACGATGACAAAAATAACCGCCTAACGGTCTTTAGATGAAAAAATCGGACTCGGGAATGGAAGTTTCGCAATATTGAGGAAAGGTTCGCTATTTTGAGTTCTGAGCTTCCGGTCAATATTTGGGCATGCGAACATAAATATTCGTGTTCAGCAGGTCCGATTTAATGTAAAATGCTCGTTTGACCAAAGGTTACCCAAAATGCCGCTAGAATTAAAAACTGTTGAAAAGTGACCCAGTCGATATGGGATATTTCCCGTTCTTTTAATTGGCATAAACAGAATTTCGGAAAAATTAACCCTTCATGCGGAAGAAAGCGTTTCAATATTTAAGGGTTGATTTCACCCCCTTCCATCCACCACTGACGACGACTCGACGATTTTTAGATTCTGGTTGCCAAGAACTACCCCTATGCAAAAATTCAGCTCCCCCTGCATATTCAAGGTAGAAATTTCCAACGACTGTAGAACAATAACTGGAAAAATTCCGGAATAAATTAAACACATATAATATAGAAAAGAAGCAATATTTTTTCAAAATTTGTATAACGTTTTGTGTTTTTCCATTATCATACAATGATGAATTCTTGTTTTATTAAGTATTTCCTGAACCGTTGCAAATGCAACGGTTGTTACTTATTTATTAGTTCCTCTTTTGTACCTTTCAAAGTCCTGCCTCTTTGACCTACATAACCTGCATAATTAATTATAACGTTACATTCTACACTGTTTTGTAAAAAAATCACTTCTAAAAAACACTAACTGATCAAACATTTGATGCAGTCAGTACATTAGTACATTCCTCACTTATGGTGCATGGGTTTAACTTTACACAACATATGAAATTAGATATGAGACATGATATTAAGTGATAGCAATAAGGAACTACAAGACGTCCAGGAAAGGTCATTAAGATCCACATGTGTTACCTCATATGCATTTATTAATTGACGCTATTTCTATTTTTATTGGCAGCATATGGTATGTCCATAACGCAAACATGTAAAAAGTCACGGTATATTTGAATAAATAAGTTAACTGGGTAAATAAATTCAATAATAATGTATCATCGAAATCACTATGGTCGTCTATTGTGTAATCATTTCTTTTTCTGAATACCAAATATATAAAGTGCATTACTGTATGCCTAGGTTAGGCAAGTAATTTATTAATTCGTGAAAATCACATGTTTTCCGCGGAAAGAGTTCCTGACAGTATTAATTTAATAATCAGTCAATATTTGAACATAATATTGAACTAATGTTGAAAGGATGGATAGGAAACACAATACAATACATAAAATATGTTCTAAGGAAAGCACCCTAATTTTCTCTACCTTTTCCATGAATGGGGTTAACTATACGCTCTCTACCACATTTACGCGAAAAAGTAAAATATAGGTATTTTGTTAGATCGATAATAATGTCTAAATATGGCTTAATAGAAATCATTATTTATGTTATTATATTTTCAAAATCAGCGTAGTTCACGATTTTCCTTGTACCTACTACTGCAAATATAAAATGTGTCAATTATTGTCTTCTCAATAAATATACATATTGACTGCTGTATCATAAAAATGTTGTTCCGACATACAGTGTGTTTACTAAAGAATGGGCCTACTTTAACTTACTTTAGCTTAAAGAGTTACAGTCCCAGAACATATTTTTTTATTTGATTTTTTACGATAATTTATTTATTATTTGCGTAATTTTACATTTTGGAAAATTTGTTTGCATTATAACCACGAATATCTGCTTGCCTTTTGCGATAAAGGTACAATGTACGTAATGATCACCCATTCCAATGCATTATTTCCTTCATTTTTTTTTAAATTATATTGTAGACAATATATTATACAGTTATTTCCTTTAAAAAACAATTTTTGTTGCATATCGCACTATTTTATAGAAAATAAGGTTTAAAGTACAGGTACATAATATTTGTTAAGTTTGAAAAATAATACAGACATAATAAATTATTATTAATTGAAAAAGTTGTTACAGTTAGTAATGTGGTTGTTATAACAACTGAAAACGTTTATATCACCTTATTTTCATCCAAGGGGAGGACCTTATTTTCATCCTATTCTAGTATGGCCCATTCTTTAATAACCACCCTATATAATTCAATGCAATATTTTTTTGTGAATGTAGGTCGATGGCACAAAATTGCATTCACTAATGAGCAATGAGCAGAACTTTGAAGGGTTTATATTCAATAGCATATTTTAAAAAAGATTGACACCATCAACACGGTGGCGCCAGTCTATATATCAATGCCAAGAATGTCAATAAATAGAAACATTCACAAATTTTAAAGAAGTTCATCTAGATGTAGCCAATGCGCAATGCTGAGAAAAACAGTATATCGATAAAGAATATGATTAAAATTGTTTCAAATACCCTGTATGCTTTCATCCTGGAGAGGGCTGAAACCTTTGATGTGACGATAGCTCTGACGACGATGACGGCTTTTCACAAACCCCAAAATACATACTTTACTCGATGCGCGTTTCACCAACTAAGTTGACATCATCCATACGCGATTAAAACTAATTTTAAACTAAGAAACTACCCTATTTATACCTAAATTATTTTCATGGTTCAGTGAACCGCGACGAGAATTGTCATTATTCATACTATTTTTTCATTTTATAATTCCTATGCACTAAAATGCATACAATTGTCTACTATTGGTTACATTTCTAACCAATCTTAAGTTACCAATATCTATTTTATGATTGTTCTCAAAGGCATGTTGAGGAACACTAGACTTGTCTGTTCTTCCATATTTTGGATGAGCCATATGCTCTTTTAAGCTTGTATTTTGATTGTCTGGTTTGCCTAACATATTTTTGATTACAATCATTAGAACGAATTTCTTAATTCTTGACCTTTATTTTGGATTGCCTTAAAGTTGTTGTAGTTTTTTACCCGTTGAATGAATGACTTGTTATAGCTACGTTTCTGAAGACCTTACTCAAACCACGAGTTAACCGAGGTTCGTATGGGATGGGTACATATTTTGGATTCCCTATGTCTGTTTGAAAGAATTACGAATTACGAAGTGTGTCCTTAAATATACGCTTACTAATTAGTTTTCCAACTATATCAATGGGATATCCATTACTCACAGCTATATCCTTAATTAATGGTGTTTTTTTTTCAAACCTCTCATTACTAAGAGGGAAGAAGCTGAATAAGCGATGGACCAAAAAATTAAAACGCCATTTTGTGTTAATCACATTGGTCATTAGGTCATCATTAGGTCATTAGGGATATATCCGAGCGTACCGGTAACTTTTCTATGTATATTATCAAATTCTAATCTATCGTCACTATTTTTAATTACTAATACTTCTAAAAATGGAAGCTGTTCATTATTTTCAAGTTCATATGTAAATTTTATGTAAGTGAAACGACTATTTGATTTGGAAACGAACTTTTCTACATCCGCAGTATTAGTGGCAAACACGGCAAAAATGTCATCCACATATCTTAGTTAAATGTTAGGAAAATACTCGAATTCATCTGTTGCTTCAGTTTCAAACCCTCATGAAGAGACCAGCGATGAAAGGCGATAAACAGTTGCGCATTGCGGTTCCTTCATGTTGTTCAATGAACTTGTCATTGAAACCGAAGCAATATTGTTTCATACAAGTTTTGTGAGTTTCACATATTCTTTTATTACTACTTTTTCATATAGCCCAAGGTCTGTGGAATTAGTACACTCGGAAATAATAAACTGAGGAAATCAAAATTTCACCATCTTGCAATTGGTTATTTCTGACCTTCGATGATTTCATTAAAAATTAGCAATTCAGTATATTATGTTTTAGTAAGTATTTTTGGGGTTTGTGAAGTTTGTTGTTGATCTAAAAAATATATATTTTGTAAATAAACGATGCTAATGTTCGATATTAATGTCTGCGTTAAAAAACCTTTTGACAACAGACAGGTAATTGAAAAAATATACGCCACAATACGAGAAAAAAGTCATTAGGACCATTAACAATAATTTATTAGCATGCGGATACGAGGGTCAAATGGCTTAATAACGTTATGACCCGGTTATTCTGTTTACAAGTTTCACAAAATAACATCACTCATTCATCTGTACCATCATACCTAAAATGAAACTATTTGTTCTCTTCATTAACGACAATGACAGTATGAATGACTCCCATACCTGACACGTAAGGTACTAAGAGAAATGAAAAGTGTGAGGTGCCATAAATTGGGTAAATAAAAATAACTAAGCTTAGCGTCCCGACCTAGAACCATATCCGTAAGTCTTCAATATATTACTATTGTTGAGTAAGGTAAAACGTTGAAAATATACCGCTTTTAAAACAGTGGCGCCTCGTGGTATCTGCAAGAGGCGTCGAAAACCTTCTTGCATTTCAGTACTACAACTAAAATGTTTTAGGTCCGTAAAACCATATTTTAAACACCTTGAATTTTTGCATTGACCAATAAAATGGCCAATGGCCAATGACCAATAAACATGGCCAGCAGTACAAACTTTCTTTGTATGAAATTACACATTACCATCGATAATTATCATACCAAGAAGGTTGAAATGTTCTCAAACTTTCCCGACGTCTTCCCCTTTCGTTACAAATTACTATTTTATTATTATTATTATTATTATTTTTGCGTTGGCCGGCTATTCAAAATTAATTTTTCTACTTCATTGCGTATTCAAAAAGAGATTTTCAAATCGAAAGAGACGTTTCAAATCGAGATGTAACAATATCGTGAAAAGGAATCATTATTACATATATCGATAATATATAGGTATTATGTATGTTATGTTTATTTTAGTTTTCTTTTGTTGTAAGGAAGGTAGTTGCTTGCTATTACGGTACTTTAAATTATTTCCTGCACATCTCTAGAGCCTAAAACTTTACCTAATCTCGAGAATATCCAAGATATTACATTCGGTAGTAGCAATCATTAGAAATTCAAAACACCAATCAAACAATCAACAACACTGAAACAATCGATTAATTGCGTGGAATAAATCTATACAAATAAATAAAATTATAGACTCTGTTTGTAATGTCAAAATAACAGCTTTTCACTAAATGCATATGAAAGTATCTATGGTAGGTACTTATAACAAAAACAATATTTTAAATTTTTGTCTGTTTGTTTCGGCTAATCTCCGAAACGGCTTTAGCAATTTTGACGGGACTTTTACTGCCAGGTAGCTGATGTTATAAGGAGTAACTTCAGCTACTTTTATTTTAGAAGAAGAATTGTAACCGTCATTATTTTTCTATAATAAAAGTGCCTGAGTTAGGTGCTTCTTATAACATTGAAAACCCAAAAAAAAATAAAATCCATGAAATTGTTAATAAAATCCGATTCAAATAGGGAATTATACATCTAATATAAACACTAATCAATAATTAATTATTGACGTAAATCTCCCGTTCGATCTTCCAGTAATAATAAAATAAACTAAAGTAGCAGTGTCCAGTACCGCGCGGGCTCCACGCGCAAGCCGCCCCCGACGCCGCACCAAAAGCGCCTCCCACCGCTTCCCCCTCCCATGACCTAATATCACAAAGGCTGCTTGTCGCGCGGGATCAGAACTCGCGTTATATTCGAGCGGATGATGTCGCGGGTAACAGCTAGTAATCAATAAATACATGTAATATATATCGCTAGAATATATTAATCATATATATATATATATATATATCGCTAGAATATATTAATCATATATATATATATATATATATCGCTAGAATATATTAATCATATATATATATATATATATATATATCGCTAGAATATATTAATCATATATATATATATATATATATATCGCTAGAATATATTAATCATATATATATATATATATATATATATATATATATATATATATATATATATATATATATATATATATATATATATATATATATATATATATATATATATATATATATATATATATATATATATATATATATATATATATATATATATATATATATATATATATATATATATATATATATATATATATATATATATATATATATATATATATATATATATATATATATATATATATATATATATATATATATATATATATATATATATATATATATATATATATATATATATATATATATATATATATATATATATATATATATATATATATATATATATATATATATATATATATATATATATATATATATATATATATATATATATATATATATATATATATATATATATATATATATATATATATATATATATATATATATATATATATATATATATATATATATATATATATATATATATATATATATATATATATATATATATATATATATATATATATATATATATATATATATATATATATATATATATATATATATATATATATATATATATATATATATATATATATATATATATATATATATATATATATATATATATATATATATATATATATATATATATATATATATATCACACATATAATAATATAATATATATATATATCACTAGTAAAATATTATCAGTGACATTACACCGTTATATTAGCCCCGCAGCCAGAAAATACACGCATTACAAGCCCAAAGAAGCCTCAGAGTCTGGCATAAATCATGTTATTTTAACCACCCCTCGTGGAGGGGAACCATAGGGTATTATTGACATGTATGACGCGATATAGAAGTCCGGAAATTGTCATGCTACGCGGGTGGAAACGGCGAGATATTGAAATACATAATATATAGTTAGTAGGTATTAAAATATACAGTGTGAGCTCAACAGTAGCTTCACGCGACTCTGAAGGCGAGGCGCTCGGCCAGGGCCCAGTTTGACCACCCCGAGCACGAATGAGACTCCTAACCTTTTAGGCATACTGGCCCAAGTAATTTAATAAATTTGATGCCAAGTTTGTCCAGAGTTGTCTGACAGCCTCTCCTAATTGTTCAAGTGTTTCCAATGGATGCTCGAGGGTGTTCAATTACCTCGACGTTTCTGCACGAGCATTTTCTATACAGTTCGTGTCTGGTGAACAGGCTGGCCACTCCATTCTGACAATACCGTGAAATTACAGTCTTTCATTGGCCATCTGAGGTCGGACATTACCATCTACAAGTATGACATTTTCGCCAATTGCACCAGCTATTGGGACAATATTTGGTTCAATAACCATGTCGCGATACCTAGCAGCAGTCATTGTAGTATTGGTTAAAACCACCAAGTCTGTGCGGCCATTAAATCAAATACCACCCCAAATAGAGGTTAAGTCTTCACCAAAAGCAGTTGTCGGAACTCTAAATTGTTCGTGATATGATATGATATGTTCGCAATTGAACGGGTTGTAAACGTCTTCGAGGGCATAACTGACACTGACAAGACTTGTCACTTGTTACTTAGTAATATTATTGAATTGAAACAATTGCAATAAAACGCATACTTTTAAGTTTATGTGAAATTATTGATTTATGTGGAAAATATTGCCAAAAATAAAACAAAAAACATCAAGCCTTAAAACAAGGCTTGATGATAGTGTAAATTTTATAACAAATCCAATATCTGGGCATATTCTTAAAACAGTTTAATTTTAGCCAAAATTATCACAAATTTAAGTTGTTCCTTATTCCAGTAATTAAATTGTTCACCAGTGTATTAAAAATCATAAAACTACAAAATGGTTATGCAGTAAATTTCAACATAAAATCATCATCTATCAAGGTCGAATATACCATTTCAATAATGCCTAATTATTGAGCAGAATGAAGAAAAGATGTGGCTTGTTATTTTTAAGCGGGTCTAGTCTGTGACCCAGTTTCAAAATAATGTTCACAAACTACAAAAAGCCAATTATCATCTAATTCAAATAACGCAGCAGTTAATGCAGAAATTATGCCATTTCGCGAGCTCATTACGATTTCCTCCCTATAAATCGCATATGCATGAGCGAGGTTAGTCGACCATGCAGGGCAAGAACGTTGCCTCTGTCGATAATGGTCATTCACCTGCAAACGTAACTGTTTACCTGCATGTATTTATTTTTATGGAGGCATATGCCGGCATTACCGGCTGGTAAAAGTGAACATCATTAGGTCACTTCGATACATAACATGGAAGATGGAATAAAATAGCAGAATCCCGCCAATACAGTCTAATAATGAAACGAGACAAGAGGTCCATTGCCGAAAAAAAAAAGAAACCTGAAAATCTTTACGGTCACAGTCAGAGGCGTTAGGTATCTAAATTCATTTGGGAAAAACGAGTTATCGAATTTGTAGCACTGTTTAATGATGGTAAAATATTGTTACGTAACTATTATTATTATGTCAAATCTGACACGTTACTATATGTTAACTAATATATCTACTTGCAGTGTTGTAAAATTACCAGTAATTTAATATAAATACTTTTTTTAATTTTTAAATTTAAAGTGACACTTTTCAAAACCCTTTGACGTTATGAAACGTCTTACTTTTCACAACCAGTTACAAAAAGTAAAATTTTACGTAACTAACTGGTTTTGTAAATTTCATTTCATAGTAGGTTATTTAGACCTGACAATCCTCGTGACAAGCTATGAAAGTGACAAGCTATCACGCCGTTACAACCTAATGGATTGTTTTTTAACGTATAAAATTCAGTTTTTTTCTCTTAAAAATATATAATTTATCAAAATTAGAAAAAATCTTGTATGAAACGCGTTGTCGGCTAGTCTTTATTAATATATATTTATTTATTTTCTAACAATTCTAACTGTTGATATCTTGTTTCGTCAAGCAAACAAATATTTTCATATGAATACTACATATATTACGAACCAAAACTCGACTTCTCTGTTTTTTTGTATTAAATAGATTTTTTGAGAGTTGCATTTTTATTTTTGTAAAAAGCAGCTAAGCAGCTGAACTCCGTCTCAATTATTGTAGTAAATAATAAATATGACAATATGACCATAAAAATGCGTCTAGTTTTTTTTTAAATTAATAAATACATTGTTGTACAAGTGTATTTTTTAAAAAGTAGTTTTTATTTAAAGAAATCAGATATATTAAAATCATGATGTTAATCGTAATTTTAATCAACTGATTTAAATCATCTCAACCCTGCTTTGCTCACAGAACAAGTTATAATTGTGTGCCATGTCTTATAATTTGACAGCTCTTTTAGATGTGTTGATTTCTTTTCTTGCAGTTCTAAAAAAAATATATCGACTCGCTAGAGCTAAATATTTTAATTTAGGTTCGCCATATTCCTTTCCACCAAATTATACTGTTAGTTTAATATTAATAATAATTATTATTATTATTATAATGTGTCTGTATTGAAAGAACAATAAAAAAAATATAAGAGATGGCGATATTCAATATAGTTGCTCTTCCATACAACCATTATTCTATTTTCACACTAAATTAACTGTAAATTAAGTACACTAAATTAACAATTAGCGTACTATACGAAGTATACAAAAACAGTTGAATACAAACATAAATAATAATAATAATAATATTCTTACGAACGATTAAATAGACTGTCTATCAGCTATGTTTTTTAACAGTTTTTTGACAGAATATACAGACGAAAAAGATTTGACATAGTTAGGTACTAAATTAAAAATCTTACTACCATTCTAGCTGAAACTATGTAGTTCTATGTTTAGGGATACAAAGTTGATCGCGATAACGTGTTGAGCGTCCATGAATATCAGAACGTTTTACTAGCTTGGAGACTAAATATTTAGGTTTATTGTTTCTAAAAATCTTAAATACCACACAAGATAAGTGCAATTTAAATCTTTCGCTCAGGTTTAACCACTTGGAAGACTGAAAACTCGGTGAGATAAGATAAAATTTCGTGCATTTTGAATCTTCTATAGGCATTCTTTGTCTTACACAGTAAGGCAGGCCAATATACAATATCACAGTATGATAAAGTGGATAATATTAAGGAGTCACACAGTTTTAGCTTAACCTCGGTTGGCAAATGATTATTGTATAAGATGACTCACGTGTTTAGAAAATCTAAAAAAGGTGTCCAGCCATAAACCCAAATTCTTATGGCGTTCACTGGGCCATTTAACATAATATTGAAGTCGTCATTAATAACAAGATCTTTCTTGCTTCCGAAAACGTAACAATTCAATTTTAGACTTTGTTGTTTCGAATTTGTTGCCCGTACCACGAGGCAACATCAACAAGTATCAACAAAATTATTTCGTCTAACAGGCCGATTTCAAAGTCAACAGATAGATGATCTATGATGATAGATGATAGAACTAGCACCATGCACAAGTTATTCACAAAATTTCGATTTCACAAAGTAATAGATTTCAGGCAAAAAATACAGCCAGAACGGGAGCCATTATGATACGACGAGTTATAGTTTCCCATACGTAATGTATAGCCCACAGATCAGTCTTTGCCAAATAGTAAGCTCTAGACACATAGTTTCCGTAAAATTTTTGAGGCTCGGATGGTTGAAAACTATGCTGTCTATGTATGGCACAGCAATATTAATGTCAATCAAGAAAATGTAAACAATAAATATCAATCAGAAGAAATTTGTACCTCTTTGAATCGCATTGTTGGACTAGTATTTGAGTGTGCCATCAATTAATTGGGATAGGAATATACCAACATATACCTACTTATTCAAAAGAGGATGAAAATACAATTTCTAGATTAAGAAAATATTGACTTAAAATAATTAAATGCATATAGAAATATTTACAACAAAGTATCTCATTTTGTTGTAAATATTATAACAGGTGTTATATTATTTTTTGGGTCTAGGGTCCACTATGTTGTGTCTTCTATTTTAATGTAACGCAACTAGCGCTTCCAAACTGCGTCCTATATACCTAAAAACATGTATCAAAATGTTACTAGTCAAAATCTAAAACGGTTTTTCTTTTAACCTTGCAAATTATGACGATTCGCGTTTTGTCTGCTTGGTGTTTTACGAGAATTCGATGACGTCGTCCGATAATTTCTTGGCAAAACCGGTGTCCAACGCCAGGGTCGTACTCGCTTTAATGGTAACTATAAATAGGTACCTAACTAGATAATCAAATAACATTTGAATGGAAATCTCTGATTCATTAGCCTCCGAAAACCATAACATAACGACATAATTATTACATTTATATACGTGTAAGACCTACTGTACATGTTCGTATATATAAATAAGCAGCTTATATTTATTTAAAAATATCACAGTTACCACCAGTGGCATGTGATACTTAAAAATAAAATTCGAAATAACAAGAATAACGATTTCATGAGAATGATTTAAAATCATATATATCTGTTTCGAGTAGTTGTGACGGTCCCAAAATTACTCCGATGTTACCGGGTATATAGCACCGTTGAATTGAACCCGTGATCGCTTCAATTTGAATGATTGGAAACCATTGCATTGGAACAAAGTTCAATATCGACATTTCTTTTAAATATGGCTAAATACATAGCGTAGGTAGACGTGAAACAGTGAAAATCAAGAGAAGCTCTGGAAGAATTGAATATATCCCCCATAAATTTGCTATAAATCAAGCTGTCACACCATTACAACCTACTGTATTGTTTTTATATGTATAAAATTCAGTTTTCTTTTCATAAAATATAAAATTTTTAAAAATTAGAAAAAATATTGTATGGAACATATTGGGTAACACTATTTTGTGTAACTCGCATCCTTTTGCCTGACTCGGTAGCGCTCGTTCCGCAGAAATCTGCTCGTTACACAAAACGGTACTTTTCCCAACTGGTTATATAAATAGCAATTAAATTTAAAATATTTTGGTTAACCCCTATAGTTTTGGCATTCTCCCTTTCACCTTTTTTATGTATAGGACATATTATTGCTTCCGGCCATTCCTTTAGCGATTCTTCATATGTTCCCTTAAGAGTTTATGTATTTGGTAGGTTAGCTCATTTGCTGCGTATTTAAATAATTCCGCTTTCAAATTATCATTTCCTTGACGCATTATTTTTCAGCTTTGTATTTCATTGCTCGGTGCTGGTACCCCATGTCTTCTTCCATCTTGGTTATGTGTTCCCCAGTTGTTATTTATTATTTTCATGTCGACGAGTTCACAAAAGATTCCTTCCACGTTTTCAGCACTTCTTCTCCCTTAACAATCTTTAAGCACTATGTTGTTGAGTAATACAAATGACAATACTTATAAATGCTAACACACTTCAAAAATATCTAAGGAACACAACGTTTTTTCTCGTATATCAATTTTAATTAGATTTTAAAAAGTGGCATACAGTTATGATGCCTGATTAGTCAGCAATGAGTTCATCTTAATTTCAGTGTAATATGTTTAATGAAATAATCTTTGATGAAATAATCAAAAGAAAAGGTAAAAAAGTGCACTAATTTACCTTTTACATGAAAATGTAAATAACACATCTATTCTCCACCACCAGTATTAATTATAGCTTGACACAGTGCTGGCATACTTAAAATTAAATTATCAATTTCATTTTGAGGTAATATGGTCCAGTCTTGTGTAAAATGATCTTGAAGACCTTGGCGAGTATGAACATTATGCAGATGAGGAGCGATCCGTCTCTGGAGCATATGCCATAAGTGCTCGATGGGATGAAGGTCTGGCGACTGTGCTGGCCACAGTAGAGGATCTTCATTATAAAACCAATCTCTTACTGTAGCCGCAATATGTGGCCTTGTATTATCCTGCAGCAGTGGCAATTGGAATGACAACAGGTTCTAAGATTCGGTCAATATATTGATACTGATTCAAAGTGCCTTCCACAAATACAGTTCGATGGTGAAACATTATTCCAGCCCACATCGTAACTTGGGGCTTACAAGAATGGGGTCCTGTGGTATTTACAGATGAATCTATGTTTTCTCTCTACCCTGATTCCCGAAGAGGGATAATCTGGAGAGGACCTGGTCGACAAGAGAGACTCACATGTACATGGTGGTCGTCCAAGTGGTGGTCCACAAGTTGCGATTTGGGCTGGGGTTTTTGCAGTTTATCTTTGTTGTTTTGATGAGCTTATACATTTTGGAGACCTGGAAGAAACCAACAAAGCAAAGTAGAGAATACTACAAATGACGCAGTATTGATATGTAAATATGAATGCACACGGATTATTCACTGAAATATTTTCTGTTTGACTCGTGGTCTTTGTAAATGTTTGGATTAATTAAATCATATAAACTCTCCATCAATAGCTACATTTTGATGGAAAAAGAAAGATCTGCCAGCTACAACACTCCTAACACGGAAGTAACTATAAAATTTGTTCTACCGCCTGCCTACGCGGTAGCTATCCTTTAGCAGTAGACGTATGGACATAAATGAACGACAGCCGCTCCTCAACCTTGAGTCCTTCCTCGAAGATGTAATTATAACAATGAATGAATAGGGTATAGAGAATCTGGCACGTGTTTCTAATATTTCCTGTGATTGTCAAATATTTTGACGCCGTCCCTGTGGAGCTCCCACGTTCCTAATATGACTGTGTTCAACACTCGCAATATGCTCTGCGATTACATACCTACTTACTCTCCTCAGTCCAGTCCAGCTTTTGGTCGTTCTCTAAACGGTTTCGCGGTGTGCCGTACCCGGACGCGCACATAAAAAAAAATCGCGGTATTGTTAGTGCACCGTCGAATGATTTGTGCTGCTGCTAAAGCATATCGTTTATAATTGCTTGGTGTTTTGCAGTGAGTGTTCACGATTCCTAATTACTTCATAGTGTCCCCGGAGTACGCTGTCAATGTCGGCAGGTATGTGTCACCGAGGCGGCTCTTTAGAAATGCCCCTATTTGGATTTATCGTTTGCATCTCGTATTTATGGATTTTGTTTAGTGCCAGCCTTATTTGGCCGAAAATTTCTCTTTTTTATGGATACTTTATAGATGTGTCAATGTTTTTGACTACTTACGGATCAAGCGAACAAGTAATGTGATGATGCGTGTTATTCAACAAGTGATTGGCATATTATATATTTAACTGAAGCTATCCTATAGGTACATCTATCTATCTATCTACTATCCTTACATAGTGTTCTCTAATTTAGGTCTTCAGACACCTAGTAGCGGCAGAGACTTTCAATAAATCTGCAAACCCTACAAGCCAGTGTTGCTATCTTCGGTTGTAAGCTGTAACGAATTCAGTAGATGATTCGTAGATAATCGGTAGATTTCGATAATTTTCGGTAGATTTTTAAAATACATTACATTTTTTACTTTATTTGGGATACCGTGGAAAACGGATTTATTTTTTAAGTAAAACAATTGAATACTATTATTTACAGAGAAACTTATTTAAACAGAAAAATATTTATTTGGGTACATTATATTATACATACTACAGTAGCACAAATATATTGGAAAAATATTATTACCATATATTGGCAGGATATTGCAAGAGATAGATGTTGCAGCAATTGGGCCGACATAACATTTAAATATTGACACAATGTTCAACTATGATATTTCACCAGTATCATTTTAAAATATTGGGCCAACATTGAAATTTATGAATGGCCCAATGTTGGTAGACTGATACTGGAACAAAATAATAAGTACATAAAAATGATGTTAGTATGTTAATATTGGCATATTATTTTCACTAAATATGCTGCCGATATTGGTAAGAAATAATAAATATAGGACCAATGTGGACATCATATTGGCAAAAGTTATAATGGCACGTTATTTCCACCGCATATGCTACCCGTATTTGTAATAGATATTAAATAATGGATTTATATTGGCAAGTTATGTTGGTATATTGTTTTCCTTACATAATATTCTACCCACATTGACATCATGTTGGTATATAATATTAGCATATTATTTTCACTATACTATTGATGTTGGTAAGAAATGGTAAATATCTGACCAATATGTGCATCATATTGGCAAGTTACATTGGCATGTAACGGGCATAATTGTAATGTAATTAGAATAATACGGGTAGCATATCCACCGGATATAGTACCCGTGTTGTTAATATACACTGAGCTCGTAAAGTTTGGAATAAATTCAATTAATCGTTATTGAAGGATTTTCACAGGAAATCCTCGGACACGTCAACCTTATTTTATAAAATGTCACTTTTTTCAGCCATCGATTTTTTTTTTGTTTTGTTCGTTTTTGAGCTATGACGTCATCGACAATTTTTTTAAATGACAACCCATATTTTTTTTCACGGATTTCGATAGAGCACATTTTTCTGAGTGCGAATATGTCAAAAACATAGTACCTTTAACATTAAAGTTTTCGAGATATTCGGTTGCAAAGTTTATAAAATGTACCATGGCACCATGCATAAGCTATCGGGCGGGTCAAGATTTTTAATAGCTTATTGATTCTAATAGCTTATAGCTTATTACATTTTAAAAGATTAAGGAGTAATATTATTTATTTTGGTAGCTTATCGAACATTTTGAAAGATTTGGGAGTAACCTGTTTAATTTTTTAACAACAATTTAAACAAATAAAAAAATATTTTAACAAATAAATGATAAATAATTAAAGTAAAAAATAAAATCAGAGTAAATTTTCAAAGTGACCTCCATTCACTTCCTGGCAATATCCCATCCGCCACTGAAACTCCTGCAGAACCTTACCAACAGTATCGGGTTGAATGGTTCGAATTTCATTGCGAATTCTGTCCTTTAATTCTTCGATGGTATTTGGTCTATTGAAATAGACTTTGCTCTTTAAATAGCCCCATAAAAAGTAGTCTAGGGGAGTGCGATCTGGAGATCTAGGGGGCCATTCGATAGTTCCCCTGCGACCAATCCAATGGTTAGGAAATACATGGTTTAAATAATCGCGAACGATCACTGCAAAATGGGGTGGTGCACCGTCTTGTTGGTACCATATCGTGTGATGGGGCAGATCTGGATCTACGTCATTTGGGTAAAGTACCGCAAGTGCAGGGACTAAGTCGTCTCTTAAAAATTCTAAATATATTTCACCTGTTAATACGCCTTCAAAGAAAAATGGGCCCAAAATACGATTACCTACAATACCAGCCCAAACGTTAACTTTTTGTGGAAACTGACTACGAGTTTCCATTTTCCAGTGTGGATTTTCAGGAGACCAATATCTACAGTTTTGCCGGTTAACTGTGCCGTCGAGATAAAAGGTAGCCTCATCAGAAAAAACAATATTGCGTAAAAATCCGTCGTCATCAATCAGGCGTTGCAACATGGTTTGGCAAAACTGTAACCTACGCTCAGGATCATCTTCGTTTAACTCTTGGACCAAAACCACTTTATACGGATGCCATTTGTTCAATTTCAAATATTTCAAGACGGAGCTTTGAACTATTCCGTTGTTTGCCGCCACTTGGCGGGTGGGTAAATGGGGATTTTCTTGAAGCTCTAGTAGAACATTCAATTTAACATCTTGTTGCACTGGTGGACGGCCCGTTCTAGGGCGATCTCTCGTATGACCCACTTCTAAAAACTTTTGTTCTATTTTGCTAACGGTGGACTGTGTAATTGGTTCTCTGTTTGGATATTTGTTGTTAAATAAACGGCAAACTTCTACTTGTGTGCGAGCTCTGTCCCCGTAACCGATCATCATCAAAATTTCGATTCTTTCCCTTTCACTCAAACGACGGACCATTTTTAAATAAAATGAATTATGATGAAATAATGATTAATCAACTTACTTAATGATATTATTCAACTGATTAAAACACAAACTTGCGAGGAAAAACTTCAAAATTGTGACAACTGTCAAAACTGTTGTTTTTCCTGCGCTTTCTTGATAAATGATTAGCATTTGGTCATCGCTTGTATAATTCATTCTTAAAACTTTGCAACCGAATATCTCGAACACTTTAATGTTAAAGGTACTATGTTTTTGACATATTCGCATCGAAATCCGTGAAAAAAAATATGGGTTGTCATTTAAAAAAATTGTCGATGACGTCATAGCTCAAAAACGAACAAAACAAAAAAAAAATCGATGGCTGAAAAAAGTGACATTTTATAAAATAAAGTTGACGTGTCCGAGGATTTCCTGTGAAAATCCTTCAATAACGATTAATTGAATTTATTCCAAACTTTACGAGCTCAGTGTATATTAAATATTGGAACCAAATTGGGAAAACGTAGGGAGGGTATATTGCACAATATATTTTCCGCCGCAATACGGCCAATGCGATATAATATTGAACCCAGAACGGGACAATATAATGCCAATATTTTGTGCTACTGGGGTACATCACACAGATCGAATGTTTTTTTGGGTATTCACCAAGGGATCAATGCCAAGGCAGGGGAATCCCCAGCAGTTGAAATTCATATTTTTTATTAAAACGGGTAAATTCACCGAAAAATCGGTAGAAGTGGCAACACTGGTAAACGGTGGTTGCAAATATGACTTACTGGTATCTTCTTATTATGCGGCCACGAGGTATCGTCACGCGGCAGAGGTTTTGCTCATCTCTTAGGTATTGCTAACTGGTTTTCCCCACAAAGTTGTTAGTCCGATATTTTTTAATCGCCATATTTCACCAACCTAGACCTAGCACAAAAAAATTAACGCATCACCATAAATTAAACATAATTTTGTCCCATTACATCCCATTTTACTTCTTTTGCGTACGAGTTTTCTTGTCTTATCCTTTCTTCGATAAGTCCGTTTTTACATTACACACAGGGTGTTTATTGATATGATGTAAATGTAGTTGGCATAATACGGGTATTGTTAATAAAGGGTCCGCCAATAGGGACGCTCGATCTTTGACAGCTCATGGCGGCCATGTTGTTTGTGGTAGAGTTGGCAAACGTAGTTGTTATTATTCAGTGTATCTTCACAAATCACCATGAACCAATTCAGCCGCGAGCAACATGTGCAAATCGTTAAAACTTATTACGAAAATCATTCATCGGTTCGAGCAACGTTCCGCGCGCTCCGCCAATTTTACGGTGCAATTGATCGTCCTGCTGAGTCGACTATCCGTCGTTTGATTAACAAATTCGAGGCAACCGGTTCGGTGAACAATCAGCCAACACCGACGCGTCGTCGAAACGTCCGATCTGCCCAGAATGTCGCCGCTGTGCGCGATAGTGTGCGTGAAAATCCGCGACAGTCAATTTCACATCGCGCACAGGAACTCCGCCTTTCGGAAACATCACTTCGCCGAATCTTGCATCTGGATTTGGGCATGCATCCGTACAAGATCCAGCTGACACAAGAGCTCAAAATAAACGACCATAGACAGCGCCGTATCTTCGCTGATTGGGCTTTAGAGCAGTTGGAAGTCGACCCCGATTTTGGTCGCAAAATCATCTGCAGCGATGAGGCACATTTTTGGTTAAATGGGAATGTCAACAAGCAGAATTGCCGTTATTGGGCCGAGAACAATCCACAGGAGGTCCACCAGGTCGCAATGCACCCAGCAAAGGTAACTGTTTGGTGTGGATTTTGGGCCGGAGGCATCATCGGGCCGTATTTCTTCGAGAACGACGATGGTGTGTCCATCACGGTAAACGGCGAACGATACAGATCCATGATAACGAACTTTTTCTGGCATGAAATCGACAATATGGATGTCGAGGATATGTGGTTTCAGCAGGACGGCGCTACGAGCCACACAGCGCGCGTCACAATGGATCTTCTGCACGAGCGCTTCGGAGGAATGGTTATCTCGCGCGGAGGCGACATCAACTGGCCACCGAGATCGTGCGATTTAACCCCACTAGACTATTTCTTGTGGGGTTTTCTTAAATCACAGGTCTACGCAAACCAACCACAAAACACTGATGCCCTCAAAGTCAACATACGCCACGCCATCGATGAAATACAGCCCGATTTGTGCGCCAGAGTCATTGAAAATTGGACTTCTCGTATGCGCGCCACCCAGCGAAGCCGAGGTGGACATTTGACCGATATTATTTTCCATACATAATGCCTTCGAATACTCTTTCAAACAAAAAATAAATTTCATTTATACCTCTCACACAACTTGCTTTATTTCATTTTAAAGATCGAGCGCGCTTATTGGCGGACCCTTTATATTATATTAAATATTGAAATCAAATTGAGCAAACGTAGGGGGGATATATTGCACGATTTTCCTTATTATTTTATTTACAATTTATTGTGTTAACTGGAACCTATTGTGCTCGCCTCATTTCCAACGGTACTATTAATTCCCGAGATATCTAGAAAACCTTAAAAATGGGATGGAAAAGACGTCATAGGTTATCCTTAACATTTATACCAATTTTCAAAACTGAATTTTGTCCGATGTGTGGAACTACATTAATTTCGTCAGTTGCAAGCAGTTTCAACTGTTCCGTGACTTCATTAAACCTTTTTTTACTTCGTATGTGGGATGGGATGAATTTCACCTTAATTTTGTATTCACCTTAATTATTTGTGTTGTTTTATTTTTTCTGTTACGTAAATAAAAGGTGCGTCTTAGTTTTCTAAGTTACAGTTAATTTGTTCCACCAAATTTTAAGGGTCACTTAACTATCTTAAGTGTCAGTTAATTAATTATAAACCTCACTTATTCTGGGGCTTATCTTTGTAAGGGACAGATTATAGCCGTAAATGTCTTTATGGCAGCTGATGCTTTCGACGATGATTTGGAAAAAATTAAAATTATTAAACATGGAATTCTTAGACAAATTCGTCCACGGGTCTACTTGTTCTAGGTGTATGATAGTTTATAATTTGTACCTTCATTACCTTCATTGCCCTACCTTGATTGTTTTCATTTCAATTTCATTTCCATGTGATATGTAAGTTATTTCTTGATATGTCAAGAACATATATGATAATAAATAAAATTCAATATATTTTCAGGACATTGTCTCCAATAAACCAGTTTATATATAATTTTTTTGTTAGTATATTCATCCAAGAGTCGTTTGGCAATTATATCATATTGTGCAAAAATTAGCAAATCTTCATGTCAAGAATAGTAAAAAGAGTTTCAGTTGCAATATTTTATCTCATTTTAAGTCCAAGGCAATGTTGCTGGAATGAGAAAGAGAGTTTAGTATGTATTGCCTAACACAAAGTCTAGCTTTGTTAAGGATAACATTTAAGTGTAGACGGGAACCGGGCCTAAATATTTTTGAGCAGTGTATTGGAGATGAATTGAAAGTTACTTTTTAGGTATGCGTTAATTTTGACAAGATACACTACTGTAAATTCATAGTTTTAATAATGTCTTCTTAATAATGTATTAATTTTTATGTTTACAAAGGATATAAAATAATGCTCCAGACTAAAATAAGTTCCAGGCGCAAAGTATCATTATAAATAACTGGCCATGTGATTAAGTAATTTACTTAAGGACGCTTGTTTTGTTCAAGAATGTTTTATCGCGAAGAAATATTGAAAATACATTCATAAAAATACAATTAGGACCTAAATCTTACCATACAAATTATCATAAATAATATTCCACTCTTACGTGTTTTTAATTCAAATGCAGATGCTGATTCGACCGAGAACTAAAACATAACGATAAATTTTGTACAGTTTTCATGGATAAACTAAATATTACATTTATTCCAAGTACTGGTGTTGCGATGGTATTGCATCGAACTCGTAACGTTTTGTACCTATGTTTTTGTAAAACACGCCCGATTGTGTGGATTTGTAATTTCAGTGCTGTTTAATGTACGGCACAAGCTACGTACAAAAGCGTAGTAAATGGCAATGGGCCAAATTTATATTCGACCGAATCGAGGATACAAGATATATACTAAAATAAAGCAGAGAATGATTCTATTTTGGATACATTTATAAATAATTCGGGAAATTTGCGGCGTTGAACTTAGCCAAATATATCGCGGTTAACTTTTATTTTAAACAAAAATTAGCAGGGTATTTAAATAAGCATTCCTCGTTGATGGAGGAATTAACGGACGTAATCCATTACATGATTTCTCGGCTAATCCCGTGTGAAAATCAGGTTTTGCTTTAGATATGCCTCCTGCCCTAAAATGGAGGGATGAAAGGCATCGCGCTCCTTACAACCCATTACACGTGGCACATTCGTATATTAAATTAAAATTTCGCCGTTCATACAGGCTGCTTCATCAGAACCAGATCCTTATACATACCTAATTTAAAAGGCAAGTTTGGTCTTTAAATATTTGTCACTTGCACTTTTCAGTAATATACAGGGGTTACATTTTTTGGCAAAAATTAAGGGGTGTCTTAACACTGCATGCATGTCTTTCCTATATTTTTTTCCAAAACGTTTTTCTTTATTTTCTCCACTATCGAAGAATTTAAAAGAATTAAATTTGGCGGACAACGTGCACTAATAAAATTACAGCTTCCGAGTTTTTGTAATTTTTTGGTTTTGTTACATGGGGATAAAAAATAGCCCCTCTAATATTTTTCAGCAGAACTTTTTAACGCGTCAACATTTCTTTATTTAACATAAATTAAGAGTAAGAAACATTTTTAAAAACAAGTTCTATTGAAATGCTCTAAAAAGAAAAAAATAAACTTTAAATTAAATAAGACCCACCGTTTAATTACATAACACAATTTATATGATATAGAAGCTTGTAGCTAGATTTACCTATTTTATAAAAAAAACATTAATGTTTTTATTAGAATTACTTATATCAATATCAAGTTACATACATTGTATTCTTGTTTATCTATACAGTCAAATCTCGCGACAAACTTTTATATCATATAAATTGTGTAATATAATAAATTGATGGGTTTAATTTATTTTAAAGTTTATTTTCTGCTTTTTTGAGCATTTAAATAAAAGCTTGCTTTTAAAAATGTTTTTCGACTATTGTTATTTTTTATTTTTCAGTTATCGCTGGACATGTTTCTGTCCATTTCATTTAATGCGTCATTGTGGCATGGTCGTTTGCCTGTTAATTTAGTACAGCCTAGTTCTCAATAAGGAGACCTTTCCAGTGATTTGGCCACGCAGCTTTGAGTCTAAATTCGCGAAAAACACACGTAACAGAGGGCGCCACTAAATGGTGAACAACGGTCATTTGACGTAAGAATGACGAACAAAACAACCAAATGATAACCTTAGATTTTCACAAATATATAGGTATGTGGTGTTCAAGTATACAAGCGGAACATTGTCTTTGGTACTTTGATGATAAATAAATAAATAAGTAAATAAATAAAGTGTTTGAAAAAACGATATAAAAATGCCTAAAATAGAAATATCAATTTGTACTATTTTTCAATATTTGGGGGATCGTGTGAGGGCCTTAAAAGAAGGAGAAGCCGTTTTCAAAGCTGGACATGCTTATCCAAACCTACATATTAACAGAAAAACGTTCCCTACTATTAACTGGCTTGGTATATCGATCTTCGTATCGCGAATTACTGTAATTACGTACTGTTAATTACTTACATACGGCTGATTTTTCTGGGACCTATTTAGCCTGCTTAGGGATACGTGTTTAATTGTTTTCCGTTTGTGTAAATATATTTATTGAATCACAACTTCACTAAGGGTGGTGTCTCGTAATCTTTGCCTGTCTTAATGTTTTGTTTCTTTAGCAACGACCCCCTGATTGATGTGTTTTTATTTTTTACAGCCTCAGTGAATGTTACTTCGCGGGCAAGGGCACAGCCTTGGTGTTGCCGGACGCGGAGGCTCACTCGAAATCCGCATTGGGCTCGAGTAGACGATCCGGCGGCGGCCAGGGCAGCCGCAACATTCAGAAGCATCTGCAGTCCATGTTCTACCTTCTGCGGCCGGAGGAAACGCTTAAAATGGTAAGTGGGATTTTGGTGATTTGCTCTAGCACAAGAGCCGGTTAAATAAATAATTAGTATACATATATATCTACCGAGTGGCTCAGAACTCTCAGCGGCTTCTATTTGTTATAGGGATATTTTTAGTTAGTCGTAAATTAGGGGTTTTCATACTAGAAATAATTTCCAATCACGTGGCCAAGGGCCGATTGTACTATCGCGAGGTCAGCTGACCCTTAATTAACTGAACTTCTGATGTCTGATGTCTGATGTACAAATCGTATTTAGGTTCGGTTCTGCTAAGGGTTGCCATCGTTCGGTTCGATTTCCACAGTTGGAATTTAGGACTTTTCCAAAAAATATCATTTTTCGTTTGCGTAAATTTTGATTTGTTATTACTGGATTTTGCGACTAAAATATTTTCCGCATATCTCTAAAATACTCCAAAATAAGCTATGTTGTAAATAAATCCCCGAGTACTAGAAAATTTTACTAGCAAATAAAAATGACTGTCGAAGAAAATTTTTACCCTACTTATAGAGATGTTTCGCTGTATATATAGGTAGTATACAGATTATGAATACGCATTGATAAGACGAATAAACAAAATATGTACTAGTATTACCTTTGAGGTTTTGCCTACCCTTATTATATTATGTTAAAAAGTAAAAACATATTTGGCATTGAGATATTTTTTTCGAAATTGGCAAAATAACGTAGAAATCGGCTATAGCTAAACAACTATAGCTTCTATCGAAAAAAGTTAAATGAGAAAGTTGTAGGTAGATATTAAAAAAATTTATCAAAACGCTTTAATCATAATTTTCGATGTGTTTCGTACTTTTCGAGTTATATCGAAAATACCGCTAAAAATCGGGTTCACGAGAACCCATTAACTATAACGTTTCCGTACTTATTACTTGGGATAGATATAGCTCATGGCGAGCTAAGAAATATGTTTTTTGAAAAAATAAAAATATTAATTAGTTATCGATATATCGAATTTTCGAGAAAAAGATCTGTCCAAAAGGATGATAGCGCATCTCTTCACGAACAAAATGAGCGCTTACTCGATGCTCTAGCGCGAGCCCCCGAGAAGATATAGAAATTTTCTTAGCTTGTCCTGAGCCTGTCCATACCCCAAGTAACAAGTATGAGAACGTTATAGTTGATCAGTTCTAGAGAACCCGATTTTTAGCGGTAGTTCGATATAACTCGAGACGCACGAAAAATTTCGATAATTAATATAGAAGCATTTTGATAGATTTTTTTAGTATCTACAACTTTCTCATTCACTTTTCTCGACAGGAGCTATAGTTTTTTAGTTGTATACAAAAAACCGTTTTTTGCAAAAAATTTTAGGTTAAGTTCGCCATTCAGACACGAGTTGAAAGAAATTGAAACTCAAATTTAATTTCTCTTTCCTATACGACTATATCTTTTTATCCGGGTAAGAATGTATCCTCACTTGTCTAGAATGCTTGGACTATACCTAGACATGTATATTGTATCCCCCTCATGTGGTTTATTAATAATAATAATATTATATTAATAAAATCCACATTCGTGATAAAACGTTCAACTTTAACGCCTTGCGGTACACAAATAACTACTATTTACCTACTACATGTATATGTTTTCACTTTAAAACGCGTTCTTTAGAAATGACGAAAAGCAGTTTTCAAAATATGTTTTTTTTTCATGTTTTATCTGATCTTACCATACATGTTACTGTTGCTAGCGGTACAATAATAGTATACTACAAGCAGTGACCTTGTCAGTAGTGATTTATCTTATTGTCTTTTTGTTCCTCTTCATTTCGTCATTTTGCATTATGATATAATATGACATAGGCAGCATTTATCAAGATAGTTCAATGTTCAATGTATTGTCAATAGTTCAATATAGCCGCGAAAACACCGTATAGATAGTAACACAAAAATTATTCAATAGAGTATATTTTCAGGTTGAAATTTAGAACAAGATCTTATACTAGACTCATTTTAAAAGTAAGTAGTTAGTTGAGTCGCTGATAATAAATACTGCTCGTGCTCTGACTTATTAATTATGCAGCTTGCTTGCAAAAAATTATTTTCATAATGATGTACCTATATATATATATATATATATATATATATATATATATATATATATATATATATATATATATATATATATATATATATATATATATATATATATAAATATCTATCGTGAGTTTACTTATGAAATGAAATAATGACTTGACTTCAGTCTACGTGTGTTTCACAACACGCAAATTGGTTATTTGAGAAGTAAATTCAGGGTATAGGTCGCCATTATTTGATTAAGTATATTATTTTTTTAGATAGTGGGTTGCCCTATATAATAAAAAAAAGAAAATGCAATTACACTAAAAAGGGGAAACACCGAAGCAGCCGCACAGGAATAATGTTTCGGGTTTATTGCCCTTCTTCAGTACGGCTTTGCCCACGTTTTCATCCGTCCGTACATGTATTTGCTATTTTAGCATGGCGTCTATCTCTTTCTGAGATACTTTTACCGTTTGTCAATATTTTTAGTCCTGCTGTGTTCAAGACTGTCCGGCTATATGTCTATTGGGGATGGGATATTGCGGGTGTTAGTAGCTAATATTAATTTTTGGTTAAGTGTTGTTAATAATTACATAAGCAGGGCTGTAGTTGCGCTAAGGAGACAATATGAAATGGCAACAGTGTATTACAAAACATTATTACATTATGTTCCTAAATTCAAATGAATCGGAAAACGCATTATAAAATTAAAAAATGGCAAAACAAAATGGTAAAAACTATAAATGAAATAAGTATATATAAATAAAAACGTATAAACTTATAAAATGGTAAAATACCAGTTCTATTGTATACCTATATAATATATCACCACTTTTATTATTGAAAAATTATTAATGACAGCCTTAAAATATTCAATATATCGGTTTTGCTGAGAAAAATATTTCACAAAAATCCATTATAAAGGGGTACGAAAGATACGTATGTACCTAATTAAGAAGAGCACCTATTCTGCTTTCTAATTTGAAATAAATATGTATAATAAACAGATAATTCCAATAACATTGGTTATCGGTCTTTATAGTACTTTTAGTTATCAATCTGAAGTAAAAATAGTGTCAATATTATATTAACAGATACTCTATGCAAATAACACCGCTCTGTAAATAAGGTGACGTTTGACTTGAAACTGCCTAGTTAAAAAAATACTTCAAAACATAATCACTAATTCGCAACCTAATCTGACTTATTATTGATTCGAAATCAATTTATTCAAACTGAACAGACATTTATGAATATGATAAAAATTAAACCTGAAATGTAAGTAAACAATTTAAAATATTAAAACATAATGTGTTAAATAAAGTTTTGTCCCTGATGATGATAAATATACCGAAACGTGAAACGTACTTAGGAGAATAAAATAACGTGATTTAATATGAACGATAATCCCAAGATACTACATTTAAAAAAGAGTTTTTAGTTTTTAAAAAAATGGATTAAGGAAAAAAGGTAGACAATTTATGAAAATCTTTCCTACACGTGGTTTTATTCGTAAAAAGATCTCGATAGGAGACATTTTACTTTTTCCAAGTTGTTCCACAAATGAAAAACTAGCCTTCTTAATAATACATTCAAAATTGTGCGGATAGTATGTCCTTGAATTTGGTTAAAATTTGCTGACATCTACTACACCTAAAAAATTTTTAGGTAAAGCGGAAGAAATAGTCGTAAATTTTAACACAAAGGAATTCTTTTAGTTGGTGTCTGTCACTTTCTATTGCGAAATAGAAACACCAGAGAAATATGGCTAAGGTTTAAAAATCCTGCCGTTAATAATTATAGTAGGTCAGTCGGTTTCGGCGTATATTCCTTTGTGTAAATCTGCCACTTCCTACGACATTATCAAGGAGTGACTAAGAAGCACGGTAGTAAATAAACATGCGAATATTTATTTTAGGTGCTAGACAGTATTTCTTTGTATACATGGAAACGTACACCGAAATTTGGGTAGAAAGGTGAACAGTTTGTCATGATAATAATCATCTGCTTTCTAAAGTTTATGCTACATATTATTATGATTACGAATTACGTTACTTTATTCTATTAGTCATAGTTATTAATGGCGAAAGAATTTTTAAAAAGTCAAAATAAGAGGCTAAATATAATACTTATTAACTTGTTATCTGTTTTATATAAGATACGATGAACATTATTAAACAATTATCGTCGAGTATCCGTCAATCGCGTTCAATCTACCTCCAATTGATAAGCGACGTGCAATTTAAAATAAACAAGTTCATTATTTCTAATATTATCTCGCCGCTAATGGGTAATTATTGCATATAATAAATGGTTCTGGGATTATTTTCTACTATTAGATATTCTTACCCTGTCTTATAATGTTTTATAAATCAGTAAAATAGCTTACATTTAACTTTGCCATTTCACTCGATAATTAAATAGGCTTTGGCAGAGTTTAACTAACCGGAAAGATGATATTTGTAAGAGTATGAATACTATAGAATAGAAAGTGCAAGTATTCCGTCACATGTGCAGCTTATCATAAACTATTTTCTAGATGAACTGAGTGAGTATACGCGATGGCTACAAATAATATGAATTAAAAGTGTCCTAGACCCGACTTCTGTGTATGGTTTTGGAATAGGGTTATTATCAAGAAGAAACGAGGACACTTAAAAAAATGGAAAAAAATATGCACTGCACTGGCACACTGCATTATTTCTCCAGCCAGGCCAAATTCTTTTCTTTCTAATCTGCAAGTTGAATTGACTGCTTCACAAAACTGATACAAAGAAAAGGCTCGTGGAAATTAATATATGTGTTGTTTTTCATGGGATTATGTGCCTCGTACACAGACGCTGTACATTTTCAGGTGTTAGTAGTCATGACCAGTAGCCTCCACCAAAAGTTCTCAGTTCGTATTTGATAATTCGGACTTCAAGGCCACACTGTTGATGGAAAGAAGAGTTTCACGTTATGAGGGGCAATCTCTCCAAAAAGTGCAGTTACACCTAAAACATCCCCAGAGTTTCAAGAATGAAGGTAAACTCGGTAACGAAAGAAAAACAGAAGGATGAAGGAGATGCAGCTGCAATTGTTTAACTTCACTGTTATCAAAGTCAACGTGTGTTGTTTTTAAATCGTTTTAAACTACCATGTAAATTTAATAAAACATCTGCGTCGTGACGTGTAATGGTGGTTCAATGGTAATCCAAAGTACTTTATTTTTGTGCATTTTTGTACAATCTACTTTGTACAAAACCCTATAAGACCCTATGCGCATTTACCCTCGAAATGCGCAAAGGGTCTTATTACAAAAAAAAACAATTAAAAATAAAACAACAAATGTTGCTTGTAACTTTTTTCCTGGACAAAATTAAAGGTGACAAGCCTCAAAATTCGTGTTCAGCACCCCCCAAAACAGTATATAGTTTGTATAATGAATCTTTGCGTGTGTATGAAATTAGCTAGGACATACGTCAGATTGCTAAACGCATTATATAGGCAAGCTATGTGGTTACGTATGTCATTGAGCTGCTAAGACACGCGATCGATACGATCGAATAAATTGAAACGGAATTAAAAAGAATCTCTTTTGATTTATTTGTGGTGCTATTAGACAAGTTGTAAAGTGTATATCGCGGATATAATTGTTTCCTTTTATTGTTCTTTTTCTTAGAGACTTACAAGTGTGAAAATAAAATCAGTTCTTTTAAGAACTATAACCTAAAAATTCCTGGAAAAAGGTTAAATTCGCAAGCAAGGGGACTTGTTGCCAATTTACTTAAATATTTCGCGGCGGCTGAAAAAGAGAACGTGGGCAGTTTCTGTTAATGGCGTTCAAGAGGTAAACGAGGAAAACTAGAATAATATACTTATTGAAAACTTTTTTGCAGCGTGTTGCTATACCTATTTTCGCCTATATTTTGAACTTGCAAGATAATTATAACCCCACTCGAGTGTCAAATCACAGCTGGTTTAGTAAGAAACGTGTTGCCATCATCATATATACAAAAATATTGTAGGCTATGGTAAATTATTTCATGAAAATAGATTTCTGATCTTAATTGTATAACCATGATCAGTGGTAAATAATAATAACTATTATTATTTTAAGTAAATTGTCACTTCATGAGTATTTACGAAGCCAACATTTTTTCTAATTTTTAATTGGTTGTCCGGTGATGAGTGAAAATAAAAACACATTTTCATTTTACTCCCGCCGTCACTGAAATTAATGACCTTGAACTGATTGATTCATACAGTTGTTGTGACGCACACGCAAAGATTCATTATACAAACTATATAGGCCACTGAAAAATTCTTCCCCATTTTTTATAAGGTTCGTGCATTATATGACTGCGTTATTAAACAAGCACCTTTCACTGATAGGTATATATTTACAGAAATTATGAAATTAATAATTCTTTATTCGGTGTTCATTTCTCCAGTCTCTTCATTTATTCGTTGCCTTTCTTTAAATAGTAAAACTAGAAGATAATTGCGCTGATTTCCCGATGGTAGTTTCTACGTTTACTACGTTGCTAGTTGAATGAGGTTAGGTAAGATGAAAATGCAGGAGGCTCTTGAAAAAAATGCAAGTAGCATTGCGAAATTACCGACCACATGTCGACTCTAATACGATACGATAGTATCATGTGGCTGTATATGTACAGAATCGACGTGTAATTTCGTATTGGCAGTCGCTTTATTGGCACTAATGATGTAACGTTCTCACACATGATCGTACACCGCAATAACCGATAAATTTAATGCGTGACGCCATACTGTTAACTTCTGTTTTTAAATTAATAATGTCTGTTTCTTCACTATACGTAGGGAGAAAGTAATATAAAATGCTATTATTTAATATTCGACAAATTTCCGTAATGCAATTGGCATATTTATTGCTTAGATTTGTCACGTATATTATCAGTTCCTGTTCCTGGTTCCAGAACCAACCTACAAAGAATCTCGTCCTTTTTTAGGCAACATAGTAATTACGTGTGCACATTTTTTAAATTACTATCATTATTGCACATTATTATGCAATTAATTGTTTTTGTTTTGGCCCGTGGTCCATCGAGGGGTCCATACTAACTTTTTCTAATGTGCGTGAACTTAGCAAAACACTTTTAAATAATCGATTTTCGAACCAGCTTATAATTTACATATAAGTTCACATGAAGTTAGCAAAACACTATCATGAAAAATTAATTCAAATAATCGGGAGTATAGGCCTAACTTATTTATTTTATTTGTTGCTAATTAATTGTAGTAATTGCAACATCGAAATTATTATTTTTTTTTAAATAAGCGATATTTCGCTAAGTCCACATAAAGTTAGTGTTTGCGTAGTAGTTGTAGTAATGGACTGTATGTTTTTTTTGTAATTATATATTTTTCCTCAATCACAATTCAAGTTTTTAGCAACCATCTTTATTACAACTTAATCAAAGATCTATTATTATAAGAAGTATCAGAGAGCATAAGAACATAGAACATTAGAAGTACATATCAGAGAACACAAAGAAAGAAATTAACACAGAACAATAAATTCGCGGTAACATTCCGCCCGCCTTGGAATCTATGCATTCCAACTCATGATGAGTTCATTTACAAATCGTTATCTAAGGGTAATTTGCACAACCTAACAACACTGCGTTTTATAATTCCCTTATTGACACGAACACTCACAACACGTGTGACGTCATCTTGTCCAGGATGCAACTGGATAACTCGTCCCAATTTCCAGCATAAGGGTGGGGTATTGTCCTCCTTGATCAGTACTAAATCTCCTATTTTCAGACTCGAACATTTTTCCTTCCATTTAGTACGTTGTTGCAAAGTAGTAACATACTCAGAAGACCAACGTTGCCAAAAATGTTGTAGCATTTGCTGCAGGTGTTGGTAAAGTTTTAAACGATTTGTAGGAATCTGTGTGACATCTGTTTGAGGAATTGATGTTAAAGTATCTCCCACTAGGAAATGGGCAGGGGTTAAGACAGAAAGGTCTTCAGGATCTGGAGACAACGGTACAAGTGGTCGGGAATTAAGTACCGCCTCAACTTGACACAAAATAGTATTTAAACCTTCATATGTTAAATGTGAATTTCCAATTATTCTATTAAGATGATATTTAGCAGATTTCACAGCTGCCTCCCATAATCCACCTTGATGAGGTGATATAGGTACATTAAAGTTCCATTTTATTAAATTTTCGAGCAAGTAATTACGCAGTTCGGTATCAATTGGTAATTGATTTGTTACATTTTTAAGTTCATTAGCAGCGCCTACAAAGTTAGTACCATTGTCGCTATATATTTCAGAACATAAACCTCGTCTTGACACAAACCTTTTTAAACAGTTTAAAAACGCTTGCGTAGTAAGACCTACGGCTAATTCCAGATGGACTGCCTTTGTTACAAAACAAATGAATATGCATAAATATCCCTTTACAAACTTTCTATTTCTTAAAATACTGTCCTTTACAAGGATTGGACCAGCGTAATCTACGCCCACAATAGAAAATGGACGTGTCGGAGTCAACCGTGATTTAGGAATATCTCCCATCAAAGGTGTCACACTCTTGGGTTTAGATTTGAAACACACTATACACTTTGATAATGCCTTTTTTACTACAGACCTACCCCTGATCGGCCAGAACCTTGTCCGAACAGCAGCCAATACTGCCTGTTGACCTGCATGCATGTTTCGTTTATGCTCATGTTCAATCAACAAACGAGTAAAATGATGATTGTGAGGTAATAAAATAGGATGACGTTTGTCAAAATGTTCATCTGAATGTCTTATTCTACCACCGACTCGAAGAAGCCCCTCACTGTCTAGAAATACGTTCAACGAAAGTATATTACTATTTCTAGGTAGTGGTTTACCAGCCCCTAACAAATGTATTTCATTTGTGAATGAAACAGATTGTATCAGTTTTAAAATTGCAATCATTGTTGCATTTAGTTCGTACACAGAAAGATCTCTACTAATCTTCGTTCTATTTTTGTCTCGGCACCTATTTATAAATCTCAGTACGTACGTGAAAACCCTATGACTCCGTGTGAAAGAAGAGAATCTTTCGAAAAAATAATCAAATTTAACAGTCATTAATGAAAATTGTTTGACTGTTCTTCTTTCAGGTAACTCATAATTAGCATTGACTGTCATCTTTGGCCATTCATAAGTTTCATACGTTAAAAAATCAGGCCCATTCCACCACAATTTGTTTTCTAATAAATCGCTTGGATAAGCCCCACGTGATAGTATGTCAGCAGGATTTTGTGCTGAAGATATATGCCGCCATTCAAAACCTTTGCTTAAATCTTGAATCTCTGTTACCCGATTCGCGACATATGTGTTCCAGGTGCACGGTTCAGCAGCCAACCAATTTAAAACTATAGTGGAATCTGTCCATAATGTTCCCTTATGGGTATTTAAGTTAAAATCCTTTTCAATTTTACTCACTAGTCTAACTAACAGTAGAGCACCGTTTAACTCTAACCTAGGCAATGTGATTTTACGTAATGGAGCTACCTTGGACTTGGCGCATAAAAGACTAGTTACGCGTTCCCCCTTGCTATTTGTTGTGCGAATATATACGCATGCCCCAAATGCCAATTCTGAAGCATCACTGAAGCCGTGAATTTCAATTTCCTCATAATTTAGAATAACTACCTTACGTGGAATGATAATTGCATTAAGTTTGGTTAATGACCCGTAAAATGGTGTCCATATTTTTATAATATCAGCTGGTATGGATTCGTCCCAGTCAATTTTCTTTTGCCACAATCTCTGCAATATTAGTTTTGATTTTACTATGATTGGGTTGACAAGTCCCAATGGGTCGAATATTCTAGCAATCGTAGAAAGAATAAAACGTTTTGTTACAATCATAGGTTTGTCGAGCCTTACTGAATATGAAAAACAGTCTCTGCGCGGATTCCACACTAACCCTAACACCCTCACGTCATTACTCTCGGCAATTTCGCATTCAAGCTTATTTTCTCCAACCGAACCAGTAAGTAGTTCTTCCCTGTTTGAATTCCATTTTCTTAGTTTAAATCCACCGGACAGTAATATACTCATAATTTCAGATTTAAGTTTCACCGCAAGTTGAATACTATCAGCTCCTGTCATTAGATCGTCCATATAAAAATTTAGTTTAATGGCTTTACTTGCCTCAGGAAATTTTACCTCATTTTCAATGGCTAATTGATACAATGCTCGACAAGCCAAAAAAGAAGCAGGCGCCGTACCGTAAGTCACAGTGTTGAGACGATAATCCTTGATTTCGTCCGAAGGCTCCGCCCGCCATACAATACGTTGAAAATCCCTGTCAGTTGGCGCAACACTTACTTGTCGGTACATTTTCTCTATATCCCCTATAATAACTATTTCATATTTACGAAAATTCGCTATGATAGAGAAGAGGTCTGACTGTATTACAGGGCCCGTTTTTAACACGTCGTTTAGAGATAAACCGGAATTACTCTTGCTTGACGCGTCAAAAACTACTCTAAGCTTAGTAGTTGAACTAGTTTCTTTTTGTACGCTGTGATGCGGCAAATAAAAATTAAGAGTTGGCTCATTTTTTAGTTTTACGTCTATTTGGGTCATATGCCCTAATGTTTCATACTCTTTCATAAAATTACAGTAAGCAATTTTAAGATCGGGATCTCGTTTAAATCTTCTTTCTAATGATTCAAATCGTTTTATCGCGGTTTGTAATGAATCGCCCAAATCAGTGACATTAGTTTTAAAAGGCAAGTTAACTTCGAATCTACCGTTATTTTTTCGTCGATATGTAGTCAAAAAATGATTTTCACATTCCATCTCTTCTTTTGTATTGATTATTCTTTCTTTACCTTGCAACTCTTCTTGCGTCCAAAATCGCCTAACTTCGTTATGTAGCTCATCGTTGGTTATCGCTAGATTACACATAACCTTATCAGAAATATTAAAGCCGATCGGTCCTGCCACAATCCAGCCCAGTTTCGTTTCTTTTAGCATAGGCATGTGTTTTCCAAGTTGTTTCGCACCTTTACCTAGGACATCGTAGAATATCGAAGCACCTAATAATACATTGATTCCCTCCGATACGTTAAAATTCGCGTCAGCTAATTCTATGGCGTCTGGTAACTGCCAACCTGAAATATCAAAAGTGTACTGCGGTAAACAATTTGTGATTTTGTTTACAATCGCAAATGTTTCGCTTGTCTTATAAGAACCGTTTAGCGAACTAATACGTGCCTTAATTAGTTGAGACGTGCTTGTCTCAGTCCCATTAATACCTTCAATTGAAATATTATTTCCCAATTTATTTAAACCTAACTTGTGTGCTAACTCCGCCGAAACATAACTAATTTGAGAAGCGCTATCAAGTAATGCACGACATTGTACCGCGTTTTCCTGTACATCAAAAATATTTATTTTTACGGTAGCCAGCAAAACCTGTCTCAACGCGAAATCTGATTTTTTCGCAAAGTTGTTTACATTTTGTGAATGAGCTGTTGTATTCTTTGCGTCTATATCTGATTTTCGAATACATGTACACGTATGAGTTTGTGTCGTATTGTTATTGTTGTCATTCTGTGATTCAGGCTGGGAAACTTCCTCCTTTACCTCTGTAGATTTGCCATCATTTTTTGTCCCGGTTATAATGTTTTTTGAGTTGTGCAGAAGCCAGTGATGCTTCTTAGCACAATATTTACAAGTCACGGACCTGCATTCAAAGCTCACATGATTGGGTCTCAGACAATTTCTACACAGTTTTAATTTTATAACATCTGCCACCCGTTGTTCTAAACTCATTTTTGCAAATTTATTACAATTTTGATTTAAATGCGGTTCCTTGCAAAAGTAACAAGATATTTTTTGAGTGTTCTGATTCGTACTTAATTGTGCTATAGCCGTTACTTGTCGGTTTTTTGTGGGCCTTTCTTCATTTTCATTTTCTAATAATAGACACCTGTCTGTTAAAAACTCTACGAATTTTTTTATTGTTGTATCCTCTATTTCTGTCTTTTTTGTTAGCTTATCCCATTCTTTTTTAGAATACGGATCTAACTTACCAACTAGTGCGCATACTATAGGAACATGCCAGTTACTTGTGTCCACCCCTAGTATACCTAAAGCCCTAAAATTTGAATTAAATTCATCCAGTAATGATCTGAGCTGTATAGCTGATTCGCGTTGCAGAACTGGTAAATCATAAATAGCTCTCATGTGTTTGAAAACAATCCTCCTTTTATTTTCATATCTCTCGCCTAGTAACTCCCAAGCTACATCATACTGATCTTCCGCTAGAGAAATATTTTCTATTACTTTAGCAGCCGGCCCCTTGACACAAGTTTTTAGATAATATAACTTTCTGGAATTGGTTAATTTTACATTGTTATGTACCATATCTTTAAACATATCCCTAAACGTTATCCATTCGTTATATTTACCATCAAATTTAGGCAGATCTACTGAAGGTAACCTCGTTTCTAAGTCAGCTATTGAAATGATTTGACCCGCAACCGGAATACCCTCTGTCTCGCTGTTATTAAAAGTATTATGAGTAATGGCCGTAGGTGCAAGTGTGTTTGTATCTAATATTTGTCGTGTGAGAGAGACAGCTTTGTGGAAAGCGTCCTCAACCCCGTCACGTTCATCCTCCTGGATCTTACCCCCGAGGAGAATTTCTATTTGTTCTTGTATGTCCTCAAATCGTTCTAGAGTCTTACTAAATTGTGTGAACCTAGAGTTTAATTCCCCTTTGTCCACATTTTCGTATTCTGGGTCTAATGAACTTAAATATGTTTCATATCTAATAATTTGTGACTTGATTAATTCGCGTTTGATTTGTAACTGCCCAATAGTACTCACTGTTTCCTCTGAGAGACTCATCTTAATATATTGTGCAATACTAATGAACTAAAATCTTGCATTTGTAAGTAGTATCAAGTTTAGACAGTAACAAATAAGTAGTAAAAATTGAGTAAGGAGCAAGGAAGGAGACACTTACTTGTGTCCTGTGTGCGTAGTTAGTTGTTTTTCTCCACTTCGGATTGTAAAGGCCACGTTTGGGGGTTAACGTACCACGTGCAGCCTATGTTGTACAGGTTAACTTTGTGATTCCCACTTGTTTTCTCTGGTTCTGTTTCCACCGCAGCTTCCACAGGTTATCCCGCTCGTTTGGACCAATGTTTGCGTAGTAGTTGTAGTAATGGACTGTATGTTTTTTTTGTAATTATATATTTTTCCTCAATCACAATTCAAGTTTTTAGCAACCATCTTTATTACAACTTAATCAAAGATCTATTATTATAAGAAGTATCAGAGAGCATAAGAACATAGAACATTAGAAGTACATATCAGAGAACACAAAGAAAGAAATTAACACAGAACAATAAATTCGCGGTAACAGTTAGCAAGACACAATCATGAAAAATTAATATAAATAATCGGGAGTAGGCCTAACTTATTCGTTTTTTTTGTTGCTAATTAGTTGCAACATTGAAATTATTTTTTTTTTAAAGATAAGCCATGTTTCGCTAAGTTCATATGAACTTAGCAAAACAGCAACCTTATAAAAAATCGCGAGACAACTTAGCTTATTTGTTGCTAATTAGTTAGTTGTGACAATGTCGTTGCTTTCCTAGTTCTTGTTGAGAAATGAGTAGTTATAGGGTCACTAATGAGTTAGGCGTTACGTCATCACTTGTAATGACGTGGTTCAAGTTATTTCTATGTACCTACACGTTACTACGGTTTCATAAACACAGTGCGCATGCAACGCAGACAGTACATGTTTGCAATGTTTGTGATTAATTTAGTTATTGATGACGCAACGCCCAATATTCATTAGTTACCCTATATAAAAGTTTATACCAGAATAAGAGTTAAAAGATGATCATTTCCCGAAAGATTGGCATATTTTTCTCTCAAACAAAGCTGCAAAGCAACAACTAATTCGTACGAACCGCACAACAAATTCCCATAACGAGTTCGAGACAGAAAAAACAAACTAATTTGAAAATGTTTTTGTTTGAAAATATAGAAGAAAAATATACTTTTCGGATATCTGGCATATTTTAGCAGCAAGAAAATCTGCAATGCTGCAACTAATTCGTACGAACGTAACAACAAATTCGCACGACGATTTCCACCCCGAAAAACACGAACTAACCCTTGTATAGGGGATATTTTGCTGGAAATAATTAAATTTATTATATTTATATTTTAATTATATTATATTTATTTCGATTTTTCGCATATTTCAGCAGCAACAAATTCTGCAATGCTACAACTAATTCGTACGAACCTAACAACAAATTCGCACGACGATTTCCAGCCCGGTGTTTTCAAACGGTTTCAAACGGTGTTTTCAAATATTGCTCTTTTATCACTCTGGATATGTAATACTACATACCAGTATTACATATCCAGAGTGATACTACAAAGTACTACAAAACATGAATATATAAAAAAATAGAATATTCTATATTTTATGTAAATAATAAAGTACAGTACTAAAACGGGGCTACTTTGTCACTCCGGGGCTACTTTGTCACCTAGTGCGCGCTGATGCTTTAAATTTTTTTTTTTCAAAATTGTTTTGTTATTTTATGTTTTTGTTAGCAGTAGCATCTTTTTCAGGTTCTAATTAACTACGACCAACATGAGGACGTATGAAAAAACTCCGGGTAGCCGAACCTACCACAACTTCACCGAAGAACAGGTGGCCGAAGCGGTGCTGTCAAAGATGGCATGAGCACAAAACAGGCGACTAGAGTTTATCAAATTCCACGGAGTACGCTTACTAATAGATGCCTTGGTAGGCATACAAAACCTAGAGGTCATCCAACCATCCTGAATTCGGAGGAAGAGGCTGTCATTGCAAGAACTCTGGGCGTCGTGGCAGATTGAGGCTATCCACTTACTAAGGCCGATATTAAGCAAATAGTGAAAAAATATTTAGACAAAAAGGGTGTTAACATTCCTATCCTAAAAGACAATCTCCCGGGTGACGATATGATAGCGTTATTTATCAAGCGGAACAATTTGGCTGTGAGGATAGCATCAAACATAAAAAGATCCCAAGCTTCTGTTGACCAGGACGACGTTAATAAGTTTTTCGACAACATAACCCCGGCTTTGTTAGAATCTACAGGTGACCATATATACAACTACGATGAGACCAACATTACGGATGACCCTGGAGCACGAAAAGTTATTGTTCCTAGGAATTGCAAAAGGGTGGAACGGGTTCAGAATTTCTCTAGAACAGCAATCAGCATCATGGTGTGTGGAACTGCAAGTGGTGACCTTCTGCCCCCTATGGTCGTTTATAAGGCCTCCAACATTTACGAAAATTGGTGTGTCGGTGGGCCTACTGGAACTGTCTATAAAAACAGCCCAAAGTGGATGGTTCGATGCCAATCTCTTTGAGATATGGTTTTGTCAAATTTTACTGCCACACATCCAACGGACAAGGAAACCAGGAAAGAGAGTCATCGTAGTGGGCGATAATCTGGCTAGTCATTTTGCCCCAAACGTCATTCAGGTTGCACTGGAGCATGATATTGATTTAACACCGTTTCCACCCAATGTCACCCACCTAATGCAGCCTCTGGACGTGGCAGTTTTCGCGCCCATGAAAAAAAAGTGGCGAGTAATTTTAGATGAGTGGAGAAAGGAGATGCTACACGGATGCTACACTCCAGCAGGAACAGGTGGGGCGTCTATTGGACACAAGCCTTGTTGAACTATTGCAAGAACATAGGGGTGTTGCTAAAGATCCGTCCACCAAACGCAAGCGAGGGAAAAAGGTTGAAGCCGGCATGCGAATTTTGCCTCCATCTGTGACTGCAGATGATCCAGTTGACAATCTAGAAAACCCACCTGACAATCAGCAACCATCAACATCAGGACTACAGAAATCTGCCCTTGTAGATGTTCCTGATCCACTGGGCCTTACTAACCAGAAAAAAGAAAGGAAACAAAAATCTTTAAAAGCAAATACAGAAGAAGGATCTGCTTCAAGCAGCAGGAAAAGGACTTCAGGGAGAATAAAACAGACAGAAGATAAATGCAGAATTTGTACAATGCTATGGACCAACTACCGAGGGCATGTCGATTGGATAAAGTGTTGTAAGTGCCACAAATGGGTTTGTGGCCTTTGCAATGAGGACAGCAAGGATCCCTTTTTTGTGTGTGCAGTATGCGATGATGATTCGGATGGAGATCCGTTCCAGACGGACGAGGATTCGTTCCTTAAATTCGTTCCTTAAATGTGCCTCCAAGGTGCTATTATATCAAAAATATATTTATGTTACGATTAATATCAATAAATTTATAATTTTTTCAGTTTTATGACAAGAATATATATTTTTATTTATCGTAAAAAGCTATGAAATGTAGTATTTTGTATAATAAATAATATTTTTTGAAAAAAGGCAAAAATCTTTTATTTTTAAATTTGGAAAAACTTAAGTAACCTCATATCTGGGGTTACTTTGCCACAACAGCTATTTATACGCATTTTACTAGCATTTTTAATTGTATGACAAAGTAGCCCCAAACACGGGGCTACTTTGTCACCCTATTCCTTATTTTTTTTTTCATTTCCTATCGACGTTAGGCGGCTGGTTATTTGACTACGCCTACAAAACGGTAGCGTCGGTACACGTTATTTTTTGCAGGCGAAAATTCGGAAAAATAAACAAGTTTCAGCGCAAAATATATCCAAAAGGTGACAAAGTAACCCCGTTTTACGGTATAATAATAAAAATAATAAAATAATAGTTATAAAAAATATTCTCATATCTAAATTTTCTCATATCTAAAGAAAAAAAGTTCTCCATGCTTGTATTTGATTCTCTACAATGTGAAAAAAGTGTTTTCAAAGTGGATGTCCATTATTAATTTTTAATTAATCCAATTTTATGTAAATTTATAAAATTCAAATTTCTTAATTACTGCTCGTTTTTCATGCATTGATCAGTAAAGTGCTATAAACTCCATCATAACGTGAATAATAATGGATGTGAATGGAAAAACGGTTGAAACCATTGCATATTTTTCAAATATATTGTAGTCAAAGCTCACCGGAAGGGGGTCTCACCTATAGACGTGTTGAATAAAATATTAGGGAATTTCGAATTGAGAAAAAATGGAAAATTATACCTAAAAAATTTTATGGGAAAGAATTGTTTATTTTTGTATCAACATTCTTTAAAAACATGTTCTAATTTTTTTATTAAACCCTAATTCTAAAGCTACTGAATTCACTAATTTCAATATGGCGGCCGAGATGGCGGCATATATTAAGGAACGCTCTTAATTTTATTTTGGATATTAAAAATTGGATTCCTTATGGTATTATTTCTGACACTTTTCCGGTTTTCATTAAGATGTAATTAGACATTGATAATTGCCGATAAGCATTGCCATAATAATTAGGTTTTACCTTATAGAGAACAGGAAATGGTGTTCTTCCTTAAATTATGAAAGGAAAGATTTGCACCTTTATCTATGAATGTTTGTTTTCATTGTGTGGCATTCCTGTTGGTAATAAAATTTGTTCAATAATACAAATTCTCGGAATAGTACTTAATATTTTTGTTAAATTACAATATATGTAAATATTTATACGACACAGATAAAACAATTTGATAGTTTATGTGTCAAACACACAACATAATTTCTTTGACGAAGAAGATATTATTACACAATACCGTGTTTTTGTTGTTGGAATTTTTGTAGTTCTAATTATTAAGAATTACGTGCATATTTGTTTAATCAAACCCGTCTATTGTTTGGATACAGTTTTTAGTAATTTGTCTTTGACCCAATTCATATTTAAATGTAGTTAGGATTTATTATCGTCTGCTTGCAAAACATATGTTGTATGTTTGTAGTAATAAAGCAAACATAACCTCAGATTTGGCAATGAAATATTATTCATTAGTCATTATTTGCGACAATTTTCTGTTAAACCATGAATATTTAGGGGTCAAATATTAAGGCGTAATCCAGTCCGTTTTAGAGTTTGCTGGAAAACGTCCTCACTGGAATGTTTTGTTTAATGGCTTTGTTTGGATGTTATGAAAAACGCATCCAAATTAGGCGACTCTACGTTTGCATTCATAATCATCTTGCATCTTACGCAAGGTCACGGATAATCGTTTTTCGCCATTATGTCGGTTCCTGATGTGGCACAAACTGAATTAAAAATTATTGTGAAAGTTGGAGATCTTAAACTGCTTTACAAAAAATAATTTGCTATACAATTTTTAGGTTAAATTAATTGTGAGAATTGAATGTTAGAATAATAGTTAGCTGAATAAATGTAAAAAATATATTTCTGAGAGAATAATATATTATCATGTAGAAGGAGGCGTATATTTCACTGTTTATCGTCCATGTAATAAATTAATTAAAATCAAGCAAACAAATAAGTAAATTTTCAATATTATTGGTACCCTAGACATTCTTGGTATACTGATTCTCCCAACAACCTTGATCCGTTTGGTAAATAGCTGCCTGCAGTTTATACCTGGTTTAATATATTTATTTATTTGTTGCTTTGTTTTGTTTTGTGTTGGTTGCTTTCGTTGCTTGCTTTGTTTACTTTACATATTTGTTTGCTATACCCAATTAATTTATTGCATTGACAATAAATAATGAGATATTCGTTCCGTTCTACAGCTCATAAAATATATAATTTCTCAGTTTCATGTCTCGGAAATTATTAGCTTTACACAAAAATTGTATATATGCCCTTTTTTGTAGAAGATAAGATCTTCAACTTTCCCAATAACTTATATTTTCGTTTGAGCTATAGAAAACGATAATCACAATAAACCGTTTTCCGCGATCTTTCACCTCGACTATCAAGATACCTATGCATACTGTAGCGTGGCGTAAGGTCAATGCGTTTCTCCAGTCATACGTTTTTCTCCTGATATATTTTAAGTCGATAATGATGGGACTAGAGCAGTTTTGTGATTTTTATAAAAACAGGGAAAATTCTCTCGCTTAAATGTCTCATCAGTCATGACCATAAAGTTAGCAGGTGAACTTTTGCAAATCGATCTCGATATGGCATAAACATTTGCCGTGCGATTTTGTCGATTTTGTCGTTACTTGTTTACTGATAGTCATAAACATATAACCTCGAAATTAAGATTTGCGGGGCAACCGATTTTTTGGCTTGAAAACATTTTTGTTCGACTCGTTTTCCAGCTGAGATTTTGCCGTTCGACTTGGTTGATTTAATGGCGAAGAGAGCGATTTTGCCGTTAATTTTTTTCGATAGTAATAAACAAAAAACTTCAAAATCACTGTATCTCAGCGGAGCACTCGAGTTTTCGCTTGTAAAATTCGTTTTTTGACTCGTTTTTCGGCTTTTGCCAGCCGTTTTGCCGTGAGATTTTATTTGATCGTGCAGAGAGCGATTTATTCGTTATTTGTTTATCGATAGTAATAAACAAAAAACCGCGACATCTGGGGCTCTCAGCGCGACAACCGAGTTTCTCGCTGGGAAAAGTCTTTTTTCGACTCGTTTTTGGCTTGAGATTTTGCCGTTCGACTTGTTTGATTTAATCGTGAATAGTGCGATTTTGTCGTTATTTGTTTATTAATAGTAATAGACAAAAAAAATCAAAATCACTGTATCTCAGCGTAAGCCTACAACATTTTCCTTATGATCATTCGTCAGCGGCAAAAAAATTCATATGAAGTTAGCAGGGCACCCGATATAAAAAAATGAAAGAGGGCCAAATTTTCTTCTTTCACGATTAATTAACGGGTAAAAAAGGCGAATTTTAAGCTTGACTTAAATTTTTTTAATTAATTATTAATATGTGACTAACCTGACCATAAAGCTTAACTTCATATGAAGTTAGCAGGGCACCCGATATAAAAAAAATTAAAGAGTGGCAATTTTTTTTCTTCCATTTAATTAATGACTAAAAAACGGCAAATGTTTATGCCATAGCGAGATCGATTTGCAACAGTTGACCTGCTAACTTTATGGACATTCATCAGTCTCCTCATCGATGCTGTAAAGTCAAAGCACCTATTTAGAGATTTTTTTTTAAAATGCCCCCTGACCACCTACATCTGCGAATATTTTGAATTACAAACGTATGACCCATGCATGTTTTCTTTGTACTATATATATTCTTCGTCTTTATATGTGTGTTATTCACATTATTAGTGGATATAATATAAATTTTTCTTCAAATATTAATTATTTTCTTCATTTCACCGTAAACAACATTTTTCACATTTCTATTGTATAATTAGTACAGCTTAAAAGCCTCACTAAAACACTAAAAGCTACTTATTCATATAGAATAAGTACTTCATCATTGTGAAATATTAGAAGCTACTCCCATTATGTCGCTCGTTATTTATAGATGCTGGATGCATTAACAATGTATTGACCTATATCCGTTCTCTTTTAATCGTATGCATTAGCTGCGTGGTACATCAATAAATTAACTGAAGAACGTAACGTTTGCCATCGAGTAAAAGGTCAGGCTACTTCCATGCCGCGCTATTGCAAGCACATAATATATTAGCCCATTGAAGATGGCATAGATTTTACGTTTCTTCCAGAAAAGATAAAAGAGCTGACATGGATACTCTTGAATGGTTGAATTTAAATTGATTTAGCGTTTGTCTATCTAATCCATAATACATATTGGGTATATCAACATATACAGGGTGTTTCATAATGAATTGTACACAGAGCAACAGTAAAATTCAAGCAAAATGTTGACAATAACCGAGATACTGCCAAACATGAATATTATGTTTTTCAAAATATTTTTTCGCAAAACTTATTTTTTATAGCAAGAAATTTAAATTCATTTATAATCCTAGTGCACATTGTAAGGGGCACTACCTACGGCACTTTTCGTATATTTAAAACGTCCTGCCTTTTTGTAGCATAGTAATATCTATATCCATATCTCTATCCATCCTTTTTACGTAAAAAGGTGTCCCTTCTAAAGTCAATTGAAATTTAATTTCCACTGATGGTTAAGTGGTTTGAAGAATTAAAAGGTTTCATTGATTCGCGGCAGACTACGACAACAACAGACCGACATGATCCTAAAAGCATGACATTGTCGATATCCACCGTTGTCCTGGTGCTTTAACGTAGCTCAAAATTTCGACATTACAACCCAAAGAATAACCTTTCGGCTGCGTGCCTCTTTCTCTCTCTCTATGCCCGCAAATGTTGCCTACACTGCCCTAGCCAATTTATTACTATTATTAGTCTAGTCACAAGGATTTATCTACTAAACACATTCCAAGTGAGTCGAAATTTTACATACAACTACTTTTATATTACTAATAATGTATCTAAAGTCCCCACCGATACTTGCTAGCTTATTTAAGATTCACGGTCAAATGTCACAGAAATCGTTTTTTCGCAAATATTTTGCTTCTTTTGTCCAATAACTTTTTTGGTTATTATAGAAAATAATGAATAAAAATGATGCTCCTCAAAAAATGTAATATCCATATTTTACGTAAAACCAACCGTTTTCACACTATACGCCAGGAAAACACGCAGGGTAGCGGTGGGTCACATCGTCACAACACCTAAGAGGTAGGATGCAACGCGTTTTTTAAGATGGTTTTCCGAGTAGACCTGATCCATGATTTTGCTTGTTTTACTTCACAGCTCATTCTCGTTCTCTGTCCCTTCTTCCACATCTTCGTCCTATTGTCCCACGCCCCCCAAGTTTCTCGTCGTCTGTCCCCTCAAATACTTCTATCTCGTGGTAACTTACATCCCCAACATTTTCTCTTCATTCTGTTATATTTTGTGTCACAGGGTCAACTTCTTTGTCGAGACACATCACAATGCGTTGCGCGCCTTGCTGCATAATTTAGCTGATGTGTGATTTAATGAATCAATCGTTGGTTGTACGGAAAAAATACTTATATAAACTTTTTTGTGGTTTGCTGTTTGTTTTTGTAGAATTTCCTGTTCATTATTTTTTGTAATAACTCAAAAAGTCATACGATTCAGGAACAAGGAACGTGAGATATTTGAGAACAGAGAATATACCTACTAGTTTTATAACCCTTGATCTTAAATAACTAAAAACGAGATATTGATGGACCTTTTAGACATTGCTTCTAAAGTTAAAATAAAGGTGTAAGCAAAATTTAGGCCCACTCGGATTTTTTAGCAGTTGGTGCCTTTTCCGGCGCAATACAACTGGATATTATAGGCCTTCCATATTATTAGAATTCTTTCTCTCCCTATAGGTATGCCACTGATTCTAGATTTCTTTAAAACCGCTCCTGCCATTTTTGCGTTGTATCACTCCTACTAACAAATGCTAATTACTCCTATGTTTAGAACGATAATTCTACGAAACGATTTTACAGGCGTATAGATGTTAATATTCTAAGATTGTAATTACAGCTTACGATTCGCAACCAAACCTTAATTATATGACTATACATTGAATATAGGTACTACAGTTGTTATAGGTTGTTGTTATACAGTTACATACAGGGTTATGTTAGATTTTCGATGGGAACTAATTTACAATATCTAATAAACTATATATGATTAGTAAATCCTATGCGTTCCAAATAATAAATAATATAGGCGTTATTTTTTTTATAATTACTCGAAATTCATATTATCCAAATCTTGAAAGGTGGCGGTTACGTCATAGTTATAAACCATACGAATCAGTATTGAACTAGTCAAATAATGTGTGTTGGAAACAACGTATCCGGATATATACAAACGTTACTTGTTCCCCGATGAGAAACGTAAACATGATATATGTATCATGTTTACGTTTTAATCAACCTACAATTTTAATGTTAAAATCATGAAGACTAGAGACAGGTGACTGAGCGCGGTTTAAGCAATGGGACGGACGTTTTCCATCGGAAAAATGGCAGCCTCGTGTGGGTGGCCGTAAGTGCATTGGAAGTGAAGAAAAAGCGCGCCAATATTCTGGATCGTAGTCCGTATCCAGCTGGATCAGCGGGTTCCCGTGGTCCTCTGCGATGACCATCTCCGTGGCCGTTTTGTACTTCAGGTTCCTACGGATGATTCGTTGGTCACATACCATGGGGCGCCTATACTGCAGTCGGAAGTGCTATGATTTCCACTGCTTGGATCTTCTTGAGGTGCGCCTTCGCTGCATATCCCCATGCCGTGGATGCATAGGCAAACTGGAGGCGTAGGACGGTCTTTATACGAGGGGCGTCCTATTCTTCAAGCTCAGCCTCTTGTCGCTGGCTAACATCGGGTACAGCTAACGATTATAGACTAACAGGATTGCTTATCGGCCACGTGTTGTTAGACAAGATCTGACGTCAGCGGTTAAGTTCGGCCGGCATCCGGTCGATTTCAAATTGATGCGTGGTCAGATAACACTTCTCTAGGCACGATGTTAATGTACAAATGACACACTACACAAACGCCGGGAAATACACCGGTGGGGCAATGAACCTACGCCGTACGTATCCGCTGACGTCAAAAGCGTGCTGGGGGCCTACGAGATTTGTCTCAACGATTATAGACTAAACAGGATTGCTTATCCCCATAAGCGCAACGTTAGACAAATCTCGTAGGCCCCCACCACGCTTTTGACGTCAGCGGATACGTACGGCATAGGTTCATTGCCCCACCGGTGTATTTCCCGGCGTGGGTGTAGTGTGTCATTTCTACATTAACATCGTGCTTAGAGAAGTGTTATCTGACCAAGCATCAATTTGGAATCGACCGTTGGCGCAAAAGGATGCCGGCCGAACTTAACCGCTGACGTCAGATCTTGGCTAACAACACGTGGCCGATAAGCAATCCTGTTAGTCTATAATCCTTGGATTTGTCTAACGTTGCGCTTATGGGGATAAGCAATCCTGTTTAGTCTATAATCGTTGGGGTACAGCAGGGTGCAGAAAAAGCGAATTCAACTGGAAGATAACCAAATTCTGTCAGGGTTTTGAAACGGAGCATGGCTGGCGACTGCGGGTACGGCGTACGGCCGTACGCCGTCAAAAGTCAAAAGAAGTCTAACAATTCCTCTCTTTCCTCCTCTCTTTATTTTTCGTACAGCACCTTACAACAACGTTAATCGGATATATCAACAGTCACATATAATGGACGTCCTTTTGTTGTATCTCTCGTTTTATTATTTTCTAACGAACAACACTCGAACAGCGTATGTTATAGATTAAAAATTAATTACTGACATAACCGCCAACTTTCAAGATTTGGATATTTTACACAATTTATATACATACAACTTATAATAAAATTAATAATCATAATTTAGGAATTTTCAAGAAATAAGTACTTTCACTCTGAACGCGAAAATTATATGCAATTATGAGTGTGGCTAATACGATGCTTATATATTAAATGTTTGTTCTATTTCTAATCAAGCTGATATAGAATTCAAATTAAATTTTAAATGACGTACAACGGAAGTTGCGGCCACCTGGACGTTTTTAATAGTATTATAAGCAAGTTCAAGCGAAAGAAATATACATATTTCATGTGTACCAAAGATGGCCTGCCAGTGCCTTTTTTTTTAAATAAAAAAATACTTTTCAATTTCAATGTTTGAAGCTATAATTAGGTGTCACACCAATTTGCAGTTTCATAAAAAAGTTTCAGACATAAGTTTCATGTTTTTTGAAGTCCAATCGATTGCCGATATGAAAAATAGGGGTTCCATTTAAAGAAAACCGAAGTTGACCTTGAATAACATTGAACCCTCCACCCATGGTCAAAAGTATCGGTTGCATCGAATGTCCCCCTTCAAACTATGTCTGAAACTTTTCCTCTCGGATATGTCAAACGCGATTTTTACCCAACATGATAAATTAAAATGGGACACCCAGTATAAAACCGTTGAGTGAGAAATTATAAAGAGGCGCAACGCTTATGCCGATATGCGTGCACAGTTTTTTTTTCTGTACCTGTCGAGCCCATTAAATCACAAAACGGACAATCACAATCCGTCGATAAAACAACAGTTTCGACAGACTGACAAATCTTGGATCCAAAAAACCCCTAGTGTAAAACACTGGGTGTAACATAACGGAAAGTCAAACATTCCTTGCCTGAGCCTAAGAATATTTTGCCCTAAAAAGATTTTTTATTAAGACCTTAATTTCCAAGTTACAGGGCGTTAAATAAACTTAGATTGGGGGCAGGGTTCCAAGGGGCTCTAACGGTCGCGTGAACTCACAATAAAAAAAATCCACGTTTGTAGGCTGCATGTCAATGTAAAGAATGAAAGATTGTGTCATAAAACCAATATAATTTTGGGGCAATCATTATAATACCAGAGAAAAATAAGGTTTGTGCAAGTCTAAAAAAATGTTTAAAATGTAATTTTCAAATTTTAGCAAGTCAGAGACTTGTGCGGGAGACGGGGCGGCATAGGTATTATTATTTGTCAGGCTGCATATGCGCCCAGGATCGATTTAGGCGTAATAAGCGAGATATGTCCCTCTTAATACTCGTAATAGCCTGCAACAATAATAAATTAATACTTGCCTTCTTAACGTCCTGTGAAAATGAGAATAGCCTGTTGCCTATCTTTTATTTCAGCCTTGGCGCTGCGCCTTTTTACAAGTTTTATGCTTAAAATCCAGGTGCGGCCTATTAATATCTCCTTTATACCTTCGATACCATTACAGGTCGGGAGTTGCGTGCACTTTAAACGAATGTTATTTATGTCTGCCAGGTAGTTGTAAGCTAGCGATGAGTCCTTTATATTGTTTGCACCCCTGACATTTACCGTCAAAGGTCAACACATCGGTATCTAGACATCAGATATAACTGAAGAGAAAGGAGTACAACAGGCAATCTATAATTATAACGGTTACGTGCGCTAACGTCCTGATACGTTTTGCATATCGAGATGTAGGAATGATACATGTCTTCCTAGATAGGTATACGTATAAGAAATGCTAGAACTAGTTTTTACATCAGCGCCTATAGTGCTTATGTTGCGGAACTTGATTTATAAATCTTATGCTGAACATACTAACAAGTGAATATTTATTTATATACGTAAAATCGCTCCTCTAACTCTGTTTTCTGAGGTAAGGTGATTCCGAGGTATAACCAATGAAACTTAGGAAACTTAGGTCTTAGGGCTTAGGAAATGGGAATATACCACTTTTTTTTAGTAGGACCGAACTTTGATAACGACGCTTAAACGCGACTGAGCTCGAATTCAAAAACTACGTTTTTCTTAACATTCACCGTTGTATTAATTCAAGTTTACAAGGTGGTATGATTCTGACTTTTTGCAGACTGATACTTAAAATATGAGTGCTTCCAATGGTGAGTTCAAAATTTCGAAAATGTTGAAAAGTTTTCGAAAAAATTAATTAGGAATATGTAATTATGATAATCGTACATTGAAAACTTCACCCTGCGACGTGCTATGTGAATAATTGAAAATATCTATATACATATATCAAGTCAAAGGTATTGAGTTTATATCAAGTCAAAATATTGAGTTTTTTTTCCAAAAAAATAGGTAAGTCGCTAGCTTCACTAATTATAAAAATATGATTTTTTATCGAAGAGCCTTGGAATGCTGTCTGTGGAGTAAAATCACAGTAAAATTATGGATTGATTGCGAGGTATAACCAAGTAAAACATACACCCTCTTGCAGAGAACATTTTGGGGCAAGGAAGTGGGAATTACAATTTGTTAATAAATAAGACCAATCTTTCGATACGGCGCTTAAATGCCACAGCTCGAATTCGAAACACTAAATTTTTCTTAACATTTAAGTTATGCTTATGTAGGTACTTAAATTAGTACCTACATAAGCTATAATTCTGATTTTTTTTTCAATTATATACTTGAAATGTAGGCGCTTCGCTTGTAAAAAATTTAAAAAAGTAACTTGTGTCGTAAAAGTCGTGGCACAAAATATTTATCGGGATTTTTTCTTAACAAACAAATGTATTGAAACACTTATTATTTGGCATCTTATTGCTTAACTAAACTACGCGTGAAGGGACCCGTGCTCCTCGACCAGACGCAATTTTCTGCGGATGTCTCTCAGCAGGCGCTGGACCGACTCCAAATGTTCCAAAATTCTCTTAGTTTTTCGTAAGTTCGCCGTCTTAATTGTTCCCCATATGGGGCTTTCCACCCTCCATGATAAATCTTCCGCGACAGTAAAGGGCAAAAATCCTCGATTGGGCGACACTTACGTAAGTTCGGAGGATTATCGTTTTTAAGAACAAAAGTTATGTGGTGTTGTCGAAGCCAGTTTTGGGTATCTCTTAGAGTATTGGAACGATGCCAAGTCTGGCCCAAATATGGTATTGTCTTCAGCATGATGTACGTTAATTAATTGGAGCGAATTTGGAGAGGCAATTATTAATATAGTCCTGACTGTTCAAAGCTTCGGCCCTTACTGTTCCCACAAAAGGTCGGGATCTACACCTTGCAAAAATTGCACAGCAGGCTTGGATTTTATCGCCGAATTTTGCGCTATATTTGTAACTAATATCGTCATTAAGGGCACTCCGCTACGTTGTCCGTATAAAACCCATCATTTCCTTTTACTTGAGAGTTGCTCAAAGTGAAATACTTCTTGTCACCTAAGATAATGAGTTATTCATTCGGAAACTGCACCCGCCTCAGTCGACGGCAGCATATACGTAGCAACTAGCCTTGGATGTATTTGGGGTATTTTTAGATATTTTTGACCATTCCTCTTCAATTCCAACGATATCATACTCTTTTAAGTACGGTATTGACGAGCCAGTCTCCTCACTTACATCCCGACCTCGCTTTTCGCTCTTCTACCAACCTCCCTGCCCTCTCTGCTATAAATACCCGTGGTCTTCCAGTTTTTGGGAGGTTGAGACAGGATTTTCCCTGCTCGCACTCTGTTATTGTGTGATAAATCATGAACGTGAAATATTTCCTTCCTTCAAGATTCGGAATATTTCAGCATTGGGCACCCGCCCAACCAAGTTATAGATACTTTTTCGGAGTTCTAATTTATACGACATTATAAAGCAACAAATTCGAAAAAACTATCTGGCATCTTAAAGTCAACAAAATAAACAATGTTTTATTTCCAAAGGCAACTTGACATTATTTCAATTTTTTTTAAGTCATTTAATTTTGTGCCAAAACTTTTAGGACATACGTTATTTTAAATTTTTTGAAAAGAAAAAAGGAATAGGCAATTATCAAAATCGTGCATCGACAACTTCACCCTGCGCCGAACTATGTAAGTTAATGACAATTTCTATACACATATATCGAGTCAAATATAGTCAGAACATTGAGAAAGTTTTAAAAAATAAAAGTAGCTAGCGTCAATATTCATAGAAATACATATTATTTTTATTGGAATTTTTATTGGAAGCGCTTTGGAATGCGCGCTGCTGCTGCGAGCGGCTACCAGTCTTGGAAATCATATACATATAGAAATCGTTACATCTAGAAATAAAATAAGGGAATAAGAACATTTGTAACTGTAGTATAGGTAAGTAAAGCACATTGGATAAATTTTACTTTAAATGTTGTCCTCTTCGTCAACCTCATATACTGTTTACTGGAGAACTATGTGATTCTCGACGAAAAGACTTAGTAAACCTACAAAAAAGGGTTTGTTCTCAATATTGTCAATTGTCAGTGGCGAAGAAAAGAGGATGACTTTTCTAGGCATATTCTACCATGCAGAAGTTCTATTCTGTCGAGAAATGCGAATTTCAAATTTCACATGACATGCCGTAGTTCTTACACTAGCAATACCAATGTAATGGAAAAAGAAAAATCGACCAGTGATGATCCGCAACGAAGTACTAGTACTAGCGGTATACCGTATACTAGAAAAAAAACAGCAATGTTTTGACATAGGTACGAAAAGTGTGGTTATTTTGCAAAAGAACAGGGAAAAAGTAAACAAGAGGGATTCACTGCTATTCAAACAGGTATACAAATAATTAATATTTTATTATTTAATGGCCGCACATGGTTCGTCGCAGGGTGAAGGGGTCAATGCACGATTTTGATAATTATTGTACTTATTTTTTTTTTAAATTCCAAATATTTTTGAAATTTTCTATATGGGCTCACATTTTACGTAGCGCTCACATTTAGCGTAGGTCTGCAAAAAAAAATCAGGATCATAACTTGTGTACTTAAATTAATACAACATAACTTAAATGTCAAGAACAATGTAGTTTTTCGAATTCGAGCCCAGTGCCTTTTAAGCGCCGTTCCCAAAGTTTAGTTATATTAAAAAAAAATGTAGATTCCCACTTCATATGCCTCAAAATGTTCTCTACAAGATAATATAGGTTTCACTTGGTTATACGTCGGAATCATTCAAAGTCATAATTTTACTGTGATTTTACTCTAAGACCAGTATGTTGACATATTCTTCTTTCATTTTTGTTGAGTGACCAATTGGCATTGAACGATATTTGTTCCCATTGTGTAGGACACATTTCAAATTTCGTTTAAACTGTCAAATTTATTGAGGCGCCAATCGTCTGGAGAATAGTCAGGAAGACCCATTTTTTCCAGGAGTCCTCTAATGTTGTGACAAAATACAAGATTGTCTTCTTGAAAAAGAAGGAAGAATATTTTTTTTAGATTCTGCAAAAAATAATAAAACACCGATGGTTTATGGTTTTATTTGAAAATAAAAATAAAAAATACCAAAAATAAAAACTTGCAAAAACAAATATTTTTTGCAAATATAAAACCATATTTCCGTGATTGCACATAATAAACCCCCCGTTGTCTTTATTTGTTTATAACTTTTGCGATTGTTTATGTGCGGGTTCGCAGAATCACGAATTTTTACGCTTTTCAAGATGTGAATACTATTATTACATACGCATGATTTTATTTCTGTCGTAAACCTATTTGAAAGAACATTGAAATGTTGCAAACCTAATCATCCTGTATACTGTGTAAACCTACAGTCAAAATTTAGTGGCTTACAAAATTTATAAAGTAATATCGTGACCGAGACATTCAATTAATTAAAAATACTATGGGGAATATTATTGATACCTCTTGATATTTTTTTTTCCTTTATAAATCATCCTATTAGATCGACTTTTAGATATATGAGATACCTACATCTCCACTTAGTAGGTAACTGACATCGAGTCTAACACCATTTACTTCGAACAACCCGAACTAAAATAACACCCATTATGTTCGTTGTAAACGATTATTTCATTTCCTTTATGGAGTATTCTTCGTTGGAATGCAGCACATTATGTTCTAAAATGTTTTTGTCTGCAGACAATTACAGATTATTAGTCACGGGCTATTATATGGAGTGTGTTTATGGTAGTGCATGGGCGCTTCCAACAGTGGATAAACCGACAGGAATCTGAAGTCTCTAAAAACTGCGAAATGATTTATTAGGCATGCCGAATTTTATATCTCATTCGAAAAGAATTTTTATAAATTTAGTTTACGTGGCTCCTGTCGTAATATATTATGAATGCGATATGTTTAGTAATTTTATTTCTATATAGGTACCTAAATTACCGGGGCGTGCGGTGAAATTTTAAGTAAGGGAAGCAATTCTTAAGGACCTACATATTTTGCTTACCTATTTCTTTCCTATGTCGTTTTACACCATTATGCAAATTGTTTGAATCGGAAAACCCAGTTTTGTTCCAGAGACCTTTTTTTCCAAAAAGTAAACATGCCCAACAAAATAATTTACTAATATTTTCACACCCTGTTAACCATTTAAAATTTCGTAATGTTTTTCCGGAAAAAATGCCTAATACAGTTTTCATACAGTCCGACGGACGTGGCACGCACGGATAGCCGTTAAAACTTAAACTTACACAAAGAACCTACTCCAACGATAGCTTCCGCGCTCGCATAAAGCAGGCGACTGGCTCTGCCAGCTCGCGCAGATACATTCAGCAGCCGATGCATCAGAGAAGCTAGCAGCCGGCATAGGTTCTATTGGATTTTACTAATGTGACTCGATCGGAATCAAAGCCGCATTTGTTATGGGTTAGGGGAAGCCCTGCTTCCCTTGCTCCATGGACTGTAGGTACCCGCTACATTATATTGTTCTCGGTTGCATGCATACCTATTTATTTATTTATTTAGATAAGGAAATGCAATAGGTATTATTATTGCAAAATTTTAACAATGGAATTAATGTTCTGGAACTCACCTAACCGTTACAATCATAACTGAATACACCAAAACAACTTTTGGTCTCTTTTTTCTATGTATATATGTATCTACATTTTCTATGTATAAGTATATGGGCTACTTGGATCAGTGGCCCAAAACTTGTTTAGTATATATAGTAGTAAATAATTTTAGAATTGGTAATTCGTTTTTGTTTTAAATATTTTTTTTATTTTCCAAATTTTATTTTTTCCATAAAACAAACATCGCGTGAACATAAAGGAAATATTTACGCGATGTATTTAACTTCGCAAAGACGCAAACGTAGACCTAAGTACTTTCTCATTCGCCCTTTACGGCATTGCTGACTGACATAACTCTATGGAAACCAAACCAGTTGTCCTATCGTTAAAGCAATGTTGCCAGTATTTGGTTTAGTCAGTATTAAATTTGTCATGATACTGTTTTTTTTCTTAAAATAACATTATTTACGTTTTGCAATGATAAAAACGTAAATAATAAATAAGAATAAGTATTACACCTAATAATAATAATAATAATAAAAATAATAATAATAATAATATTGTTAATTATTGACATTAATAATCTACTATGATTAAATTCTGATAATGTCGAGATCGGTCAACAGTGATCAGGGCATCAGAAACGATGCTTTGCTGTTACGATTTGGTTACATGCCAATTGCGCTCGGCTCTCCTATGATCGAAGACAGTTAGCGCTCTCGATATATACATTTTAGAAATTAAAAGTGAAGTATATATTACTTTTAATTTGTTTAAATTGCTGTAGAGGTACTTGTTTTATTTAAAAAAAGAGAAATGATTAACGTAAGTTAAGTTTAGTAGAAACGATCATTAGAGCTTACCCCATAAACGACAACCATAAACAATCAACGCCTATTTCTACTGCAGGATCTCTCAACATGCTACACCGAATTAGGTAAATAAATCGTCGCTATTTTGGGTGGAAGTGTGTTAAGTTCAGATGGCATTGTACTGAAAACAAGATGTTGTCACACAACTGAATGGAATATAGCGGTAAATGGTGCATTTTATGGTTATTTGCCGAGATAGCTTGAGGTTTCCGCAAACAGAAGTAATATTGCTCAACGATGACCATAACATATAGCGTAATAAACGTTATTCTTCGCGTTACTCGTGTTGAGAGACTATGCCTATACCTGTACACAAAACAAAATGCCTATACCTGTGCGCTATAAAATAGAATAATATGGTTTTTGACGGAGGCTTACATTGAAATTATTACCCGTTTTGTGATACAATATCACTTCCTTATATTAAATGTCATGTTTTAACTTTAACCCAATAATTTTTGGGATATTTGGAACTCAATGAATTCTTAAACTGTTTTCGGTTAACCTCGATGACTTCGAAACTCATAAATCGCTTATTTCAAATGTAACATGCTATGTATGTATTTTATGTTCTGTTGTGACCATTTGAATTATTTCTTTTCCCCGAGCTTTTACCCTTTTTACCTATATTCCTATGATTCTATAATACTATGTACGATACGCATATTACAATAGGTTCCAACTACCAATTTTTGTATGGTACCGTTGATTGGAGTCCTTCATTCAACGATGGTACCGTATGTGAACGGTTTTGTGAGCAGGCGCGTATTTTGTGTCGTGCTATGGATGGTACAAATCTCCAGGCAGGTGGAATAGTCTAGTCAACAAGTGTCATTTTGATGAATTTCGCTTAGCCTTTACCGAAAATTATGATTTATGGCCTACGATTCGGAATGACATCCAGAAACTTTTTGAAAATTTTGAAGTGGGGCCGCGGCCGGTAAAAATTACAAAAGTTATAAACAATTCAATAAAAAATGGGGGGATTCGTTTTTACAAATATCTCAAAAACTATTGCAGATATGGGAAATTGAAAAAAAGATCCTTAAAGAGCAGGAAATATCGTTAAAAAGAGTCTCACCTCTCGGAACTGTACCATCAATATTTATAATTTTAATGTATAGATAAAAAATAGGGCTAGAAACCTGATGTATGATGATGTATGTGAATACCGCGCGCGCCGACCGATTCGGGTACTTTAACAATAAAAAATATTTAAACGCATTAAATATGAATATTAAGAAATAAAAATTCACATACCTTTTGGATACTTGAGTAAACGATAATCCATTGAAATTAACATAAAAGCCCTGATAGTTGTCAAACTAAAAACCTTAGATTTTTATTTTTAGGAGCTATTCTTGAAAGGCTATAGAAAAGATCCCTCTTGGAAAAATTTTAAAAAAATGATTCTCCACTTTGTTATTAACAATCAAAAAAAATGAAAGAAAGTTTACTAACTGGTAGACGCGAGCAATCGTGGTCACATAGGAGCTATTGTAAATCTGCGTACGGCAACAAATATATAGTTGCATGTTATCCAGTGAGGACAAAAATGTATTATGCAGTTTTGTTTTATTCTCTCGGCAATTAAGAAAAACTAAATTTCAGTTTTTGCAGGAAGTAGCCGGTACTATTTATTATAAGGGATACATCAAAATAATCTTTTCGGAGCAGGAGGAAGATGATCTTGTTTAGGTTATGATGATTCTTCTAATTATTATAGTTTGCATTAATGCCCTACATTTTCTATTTTAAGGTAATATAATTGAGTTCGTTAGTTTATTTAGAAATGTGTCATCCTAATTATCTAAGCTGTTTTAGTAATATAAAATACCGTTGACTACTTTTAGCAGTACCGTTACTTTAAAAACCTAAACAGTCATAGAAAACACATTATAAGTTTATAGGTGTAAATTACTTCAACAGCTTTGCAAATTTATTACGTCGCCCCCAATTCGATTTCTGAACGGTTATTCTCTATTTATCTAAAACAAACTTCAATGACACTCGTTAAAAAACCGATATATACGCCGATATATATGCCCGAAGTACGAGAATGTACTTTCTTGTATTTGGCTAAATTTTAAATCATCGCCAACTAAATTTCAGCCCACGTAATTACTTAAAATATAAAATTAAAAACAAATTAAAACTGCCATTAATTGCGGCACTTTTAATTCGTTTTTAATCGTCTGTTTATATCACTATACTATACCTACTTGTTAATACGGAGTTTGGAGTTTTCTAATGAATTACCAGGAGGAAAATATCCCGGAGGAATCATCTGCTTTTATGTTTTTAATACTTCTGAAAACGTCATGCTTTACGATATTATCGCCATAATCTTCTAAAAGAGACTGAAATTTTCTCTAAATTTTGTCCAAACTTTTCGTTTTCCGTATTTTTCTTTACATATGGCCCTATTTATATCTTATTTTATTTATACCTAAAGTGCATGTAGAGATCTAGGACTGTGTGTTTTGTTTGTTTAATTTGTTATATAAACACTCAGTCTATAAGATGTATAAGTGCGCTTTTTTTTTAGCTAAATATGATTATAAAATTAGATACAAATACAGAGTTTTGTTTGGAAATACATCCATCTGATTCCCAATGAAATGAAAACATTTGGGAAAGCAATTGCAGAATTCAGAAGATCAAAGTTGACGGGAAATATATTGTAACGATTATGGCCTACAAATACGCCACCACTGGATATCTAAAAATAGGCTCGAAGGGAGCGCGCTTAAGTAAACAGTGGCCTACCTGCGGCAGGGATACTGGGGCCATCTAGAATTATACCTGCGAGATTCGATTTGGTTTCGGGAAGACTTATAGCAAGGTCCCGAAGCGACCAGTACGATAAAAACAGGTATATAAGCTGATTCCGGCGATCGTGAGGGCAGTCATAAATAAATATCCGTGCGAAGCGTTTAAGTGAAAAGTTAAAAGTGGAAATAAATATACCCAAGTAGTGTAAGAATAGAAATAAATATTATACATAGTATTATTATAAATTAGTGCTTAGTTAAAATAAATAAATAGTTTTTAAGTTGAGTGAGTGAAATTAATTATCCCATATAATATCGAGCCCCGGTAAAAACGTAACAATATTTATGTAATTTCACCATTGTATTGCCAACGATATAAAAATACATTGAAGACCAGACCAAAAGCAGAATAAAATTATGGGCAGATAATTACCAGGGATTCAACTGTTATAATAATCGTACCCAAGAAAATTATTCATTAGATAAGCGTATCCACAGATAAACCTCAATGTAAAACCGGTCCTTAGGTCGTCTAGGCCACAGACCTCTAGGCCACAAACCTCAAAAATAAAGTAGAATGCATACCAAGCATAAAGACGACAGTTTAGGGGTTATGTTGGTAATATTTTAGATTATGTTGGCTATTCTTTTAACGCATTTAACTTCAAGTATAAGGCGGCGGGAATTTTAAAAGATTAACAGATTAAAATGTCGACAACAGTTTGTTGTGTAAACAGACAAATTAATTACACTTATCTAATAATGCCATAGATGATTATATGATTTCCCATGTAAAGAAATATTAATTAGCATTTAATTACAGTAAAAGTCATTTTTAATGCCGTCGCTTATAACGAAATTTTTTGACATTGGTTAAATTTACATATACTAATGCAGATGGATGCATTTAGCATCGACGCGGCAGATTTATTACCCTCCAGAGTATATTCAACAGCGATAAAAGTGGGCAATAAAAGCATATAAATTAAATTGCCTATGAATCAAATTACATATCTATATGAATCGAAATGCATATCTATCTATATGAATTAAATTTTGAAAGAAATCCCAAAAATATTCCAAAACCTATCCCCAAATGTAGTATTATACCCGGAAATGCATAACTTTTATCAAATAAAACATATGAATCTACTTACTACCCGTGTCGACTGAGCGTGCACGTTGACCCTCAAAAACAAAAAAAAAAAGAAATAGGGCTATTCCTACATAAACACACTACCTAAGTAGCGGTAGTGTCCAGACATATGCCTGTTAAATTTAGCCAGCGCCTTTGCAAACCTAAACATACCGTACATTCAAAGTACTGCATTCTGGTATTCGTATACTATGAAAATAATGTAAGTAAAGTGAAGTAAAATGAAATTTTAAACATTAGCCAAGGGCTCGAAATGATTATATATGGGCACACACTAGTAATACCAAAAATTATTAAAATAGTGTGGCCCTTTAAAAAGTACACTTAAACTAAGCTTATCTGTAAAATGGCAAGCAAGTCTTGTAGTGAGATGGGTCTCTTGAGTATCCAAATCTAGGTATCGTAGCCGATAGATTTCACACTAGTGGAAGCAGGTCCAATGACGGTTTCAGTTGGAAAGAGAGTTACTGAACAACCAAAGGGTTCAGGTTAAGTGAACAGTACAAGTACAAATGTCGATGACCGTATCTAAGTAGAGTGGCCGAGTATCTATGGTATCCAGGTGTCTAGGTATAGGTGACCTAGTACCGGTGACCAGGTACAGGTGAAGTTACAAGGAGGAGTGAACTTACACTCGACGTAAGAAGCCTTAATTGATGTAAAACGGCTTCGGTAAGTGGCCTAGCAATATGTATCTCAATCAAGACTAGGAATTAACGTAACGTAGTGTCTCAATTTTCAAATTGTTTAATTCGACGTAGTCGACTATGTGTTGATCGCTAAACCACAACAATACACGACAGTGATTTCTTAAAAAATCCCAGGTATCTGCAAGCAACCACGCACTTTTAATATGGAAACACTTTTATAAATTTGAAAATATAAGGTAGCGTCATCTTACGACGCTCAACAAGAAACGAATGAGCAAAATTACCTCGCCTATCATGGCGAAGACGATAGCATCGAAAACAGGCCACCTGTCATAAATCTGTTCACCTATCCAAGTGCGCCCACAGAAAACAATATAAACTAAAGAATAGGGACATAGTGGCACTACCGTATGAGTTGAGCATGGCCAATAATGTGCTGTGAAAAAGATCAAAATACCACATCACGAATGTGCCACATCGAAGTTCGGAATATACACGCCCTAAGATCTAATCATGAATGTTAGAGGCTCGCTCTTCTAGGTAGACGCTCTTCATAATATTCCGTTCGAGCTTGGAAACACTTACAATTTACTCATTCAGAAAATGCACCTACAATATCCTCTGAATACCTAAGTTGTCAATTTAAACAGATAGATTACTTAATAATTTACTTGATCTTGTGAATAAAAAAATCGCTTACCTCAATTTTCGGAGTCGCATATAGCTATTCAGCACACTTGGCGTTGCCTAGTCGTGACCTGCACCACGCCAATGTGCCTGTCATATCCTAGCTGTCGCCTACAGCACCTAGATCTGTGGCCTTGAACTCTCCTTGGTAAGTGGATGCCTCCTACACGATAGAAAAGACGTACAAGGTTATATAACAGACTAATTAAATTGTTGGCATATTATTGTAAAAGTTAGTGTCGTGACAAAAAATCAGAGCTAAACAAAAGTACTTACGTACAATTTCTATTAATTACAATATATTAATAATAATTGTAGTTACAGAAATATGTACTATTTTGCTCATAATAATTTGCAACGTTTTTAAATAAACAACAATAATTGCAACAGATCTTTCTTTTTAAATGGAATTCAGGGTCAAAGCGTATTCGTGCTTTTTTCGTTCACCATCATCATGACCGACAATACAACCGACCTTCCGACCTATCATCCAGATGCTATCGTCTATTTAGATTTAATAGAGCCCAACTTTGTCATCGAGTGACCTATTAGATAATAAATAAAATCGTATCCTAGATACTCCTAATAAGAATATTTCGACAAATAGATATGGCCCTGATTTAACTATTTTATAACATCGTCAATCATAGCGATGATTCACAAATTCCAAATCTAATTTTAAATTTTAACATAACACACCGTAGGCACCGAATTAATTAATGTTTCTGCATAGCTATTGTGTCCATTTGGCCAGTTAGTGTATTGGTTTTTTGATGTCTATAATTCGTCATGGATATATACTTGCCTGCTCTTTTTTCCATTATCTTCTTTATTCATGAATTTAGTATGAAAGCCAATATTGTAAATTAGATTTTGTGGCTTGTTCAGGGGTCTATTATTGTATTGTAACTTCCTCGGTTTAAGTCTATAGCATAGAAGAAGCCCTTTGACTTGTGGTGCCTAATGGAATATTAAATTACATCGGACTTTTACACCGGTGGCTTTCTGTAGCATTATTATAGTCCAGGGCCTTTAGAAAATTATGAGGGAAAATAGGTAGATAATCCTTTCGACAGTTACTAGAAAACTAATCTAATGAAAAAATATTTGGATGGAAATTTTTGAGAACTGAATTCTCTACGATAAAGGTGTTTGTCGCAAATACACTATATCTCTAACTTTCATAAGGAATATATCCCAATTTTATTTATTATACCTATAACCGTTGAGTGAGAGTCAACGTTATAACTAACCGTGGTCGATCCCAAATGAGAGGCAGTCTATCAAAGGTGGGGAATTTCAGGCCTTAGGCCTGTTGTCTCTAAAAAAATTGTACACCGAATTCAGGAATTCAGAATAGTTCCAATTAATTCAAAATAAGTTATTTTAGGGGAATTTAATAATTCATTTGATATTGAAGGTGAATTCAAAAAAAATTCAATTAGTTCACGAATACATGACTACAATTTATTCAACAAAATTACGACTATGTTTGAGGCCATTACGATTATGTTTCAAATGTTTGAATAATTTGTGTTATGAATTTGTCTATATCATATTTCGGTAGAGAAAAATATGATTTATGAAGACTAAGTCGGGCTAAGACTAAGAGTAAGCCCCTACGTTCATTAATTTTGGTCAAGATATCATCAATATGTTTATTATATTTTTTAGCCACAGGCGTGTTTTTTTTGGTTCCTACATATTTTTGCCGCAGAAGATGATTTTGGGGGTCCGGATATTCAAATCATTTTCCTTAATTTTATAATTGACAATTTATATAAAGAAAAATTTAAAAAAATCCTCGTTTTGCAGCATATCTCCGCTCCTAAACACTATGCATGTATGTATATATGTATGTATGTATGTATGTATATATGTACCTATTTACCCACTTCAAAACGTCAGATTAAACTGAAACGTTGCACACTTATCGAGGACCGATGACCATATAATAATTTGATGAACTTTTGTTCTAATGTCTTCACCAGCATCATCAAAAACCAGGATATAAAAAAGGTGTCTCACATTGGCGCATTCGCCACAACATAGTTTCGCTCTAAAACGTGTTTTTTTTAGTTTTTTAAATTAAGCTTTAGTGTAACACATAAAGTTGAGAAAATTGTTCCTTATGAAATTTACAAAAAACAAGCCCAAGTTGAGGTCGCTAAGTGCAATTGTTAACTTGCCTCCAAAATTTTTAACTTGAAAATTTTTTTTTGCAAATTTCATAGGGAATAACTTCCTCAACTTTATGTTCTATGCTAAAAAATGTGCTTAGGAGCAAAGATGTATGCAGCAACATGTGGAAAAACAGATTTTTTTAATATAAATTGTTAATTATAAAATTAAGCATAAGGATTTGCATATCCGAACCCCCAAAATCGTGTTCTGCGGCAAAAAATACGTAGCAAACCAAAAACGTATGGCTCAAAAATTCACCTAAAATTCTCTGAAAACTGGACTATATTGCTAAAATGTGCGTACACTGACAGTCCATCCGTTGTAAAAGCAGAACGAGTTATTTGAAATTTATTTATCTGTACGCAAAATAACGACAAGGTTAGGGTTAGTGTAAAATTCCGCTTTCCCCAAGATTTGAGCCGTTTTCATTTTCCTGTCCCACATGAATCAATCGTCGACCTTTTCCGATAAACAAGGTCAATATTAAAAATAAAATCTGGAACGGTCCTCGACTATTTATTAATGAAATAGTTTTCCATGGTCTGTTCTTAATCGCGTTTCCAAATATTTGATCAAGTTCCAAAATACTTTGAATATTAATATAAGTGGCGACGCACCTAATTTACCGAGTGTGAACTTGGGTAAATTAGGTGGCGTCGTCGGATACGAATATGTGAGCTATAGGTACGAACGATAAAAATGGCCTCTGCCTTACGGGGGATAATGTCAACAACCTGAATTAATTATTAATTAATTCTGAAAGTCAAATGAGTACACCTGGTGCAGCGATTGCATATTGTAATAGATGATAAATAATTGTGGTTTTTATGACAGGAATACCTAGGTATGGTAAAACAAAACAATGGTGATGAATAATTATTATTATCGAGTTCCATGCACATTGTGCGACATTTTTTCACGTAAGCATTGAATATTCTTTATTTGTTTTTATCGTACCATAAAATCCTAAACACTTTCACTGTTTATTTACAAACCATACATTCCAAATAATGATATGATTGCGATAACCACATAATATATGTCCCAATGTAATATATTTGCTAACAATTTAATTATCCTGTAATCCCGGTATATAGCGGTACTGGGCAGCGTAAATGCATTGTTTACCACATTTGCACACATTGCACTCAAATGCGCGTTTTCAATACATTCATAATTTACCACGTTGCAGCGGGCACTATTTCTAATCAATATGTCATCAATGAAACAAATAACCCCTTTCAATACCATGTCTTCTTACCAAATCTTCTCAATATTTTTTTGATACTTAGCCGGTGCACAACTAAACCCAAACGACAACCGCTTATCTGCAAATAGCCCTTTATGTGTACTAATCGTAGTATATTTACTAGATTTTTCGTCTAATACAATTTGTTGGTAAGCCTGAGAGAGATCGTCTGAGAGATATTCTGCCTCGACTAGCCTCTTAATCTCAGGCTCAATTTTTGTTCTAATACCATATGGGATTGATCTGGCCTGGAAGAAAATTGGCTTGGCATTTTCTTCCAAGTATAGCTGTATGGGGCCTCCAGTGAATGTACCTGTATCGGAAGAAAATACTTTACTATATTTTTTTACTAAGATCAATTATGTAGGTACTATGACTCTAGTACTGTAGTGTCAGAATTCAAATTATTTTTATTTCCGTTACCTGCTTGATATTCAGTCTAAACTTATAAAAATAAAAAAAGTTCTTCCTGATAAGGGTGGACCACCCTTATCTCTAACTACAAACACATCCTCGTCTTTTAATATGCCCTGATATTTTATTAGCACCTTTATATAACCAAGTGGAGTGATAACCTTATCTACGTAATTGTGAAAAAGCTTTTCAGTATTCACTAATGCTTAACATTCTCTTTTAAATTTTTCAGAAATAACACTAATGCTAGCACCTGTATCTAGTTCGAACTGGAGGGTGTATTACCAACTTCTATATTAATCATTATTCTATTATTAATGTCTTTCTCTAATCTAAATAAACAATTTAAATTTATATGATCATCAACACTATATCCTGAACCTCAATATTATCGTCAACTTCTAAATAATTATTCCTATATATAACTCTAGAAACTCACTGTAACCCTTTTTCTTACAATTATTACAAGAATAATTTCTGTACCTGCAATTTCTTTCCAGATGACCATATCATAAATTCCACAGGTTGTTTTCCTACTACCAGCTGTCAGTCCTTCCTTGACCCTGAACTCCTTGGCGTCAGTACGCCTACTTCTGCTGCTATGCGCACGCATCTCTGCTGCATTTGGCCTACTACTGCTCCGTGAGCCTACTTGCATATCCTGCCAAGCGCCACCACCAGTTTCTTCTTCTTTCTCGTTCATTATTCACATGAAATAAGGATGTAGATTGCTTCACTTTTACTCTGAGAGTAGATTCATTATGGCTGCTAACTTCCTTTTTCATAGCCACGTGAATCGCCTTGTTTAATGTAATACTTTCATCAATTTCAAAGAATTTGTCCAGAATATCTCCCATTTCAAAACTCGAATAAACTTGTCCGTGAGGATTTGATACCAGAATTGTCCAAAATTAGACGTTGCCACAATATTTTTCACTCTCGCTGTCCATTGCGTTACCGTTTCATGCCTATTTTCATGCTTGATAACATTTGTAGCGGTCCATATGTTATTAACGCTGGTTTCACGACATAGGTATTTGTCAAAACTGTTAGTGAGTTCTTGATAGATTTTACCTTCTGGCATCTCCGGAACACATAAGTCGGTAACCAATTTGTACGCGTCCTCGTCTCAACTATTCAACAGCACTGCTTTACGAATATTACGAACTTCTTTTATTTCGTTAGCAATAAAATGTTGTTCTAACCTGCCTTTATGTACTTGCCAATCACTATATTTAAAAATTAGCGTCCGGCTTTATTGAATTAATATTTGCTTGCAAACATTTCTGGCATTTTCTTCTCAACTATAATAGATACTGCCACTTCTAGTTTTGAAGGTCTTCTCCCTGATTGCATCCTTTTGGCTCCTGAACCTGAAGTTATACCGCCTATAGACATTGACCTATTTTACACATAATACTAATAACTTTGTGGAAGCTTCTATCAAAATCTTGAATGCATTAAAGGCGTTTTATCGCTGTAATACGATATCTCTCAAGATTCTGATAGAAGCTTCTACAAAGTTATTAGTATTATTTCCTCTTTAATGCATGTGCAAAATAGGTTAATTTTAACCAAGGTACTTCAATTCCTAGGAGAAAATTTAGACGTTGTGTAACTTCAAGTTTAGCAGCCAAAAGGATGTAAGCAGAGATACCTCGAAAACCAAAAGTGGTAGGTACTTACGAGGAAAAGGCCAGCATGTTTGCAAGCAAATACTAGTTCAATCAATTCGAACGCTAAGTAAGCTACTTTAATTTTCCCCTCAATTATTTGTAATTGTTTGTAATATATAGTTATTCCAAGTGCTTTATTATTTAATTATCATATTCATTTATTTTTGCGTTCCTAAATGAATAACGAAGGTTTTGCATGTAGGTAAGGCTCGGAACCGTGGTAAGCTATGGATGTATTAGAGTGTCGTATTTTAGTTTAATTGTTTACTGAGATGCAGAAATAGAGCTGGCGCGTTACCGCGTAGCAGGTAAACTATAAATGTATTGAAAACGCTTATTTCTGTTGCAATGTTTACTGCGGTCTAGAAGTAGAGGCCGCTTTGCCATGGTAAACAAGGCATTTACGCTACTTAAAACTTAACTTATCGGGTTTTAACTACTTAAAACCCGATAAAGGGATTGGGGGTCTACAGACCCCCAATTACATTTACATTTCCCAAACAGACTTAGTCTGTTTGGAAATGTAACAGCTTAATAAAAGCTCATTAAATATGTAGTGCGGGCGCTTATAAATAATTTCTATATATTCCAGGTAGTTATAAGTAAGTTCTGAATTTACTACCGCTACTATAGAAATTTCTACTTGCTCTAGTTGAACCATTGTGATCTGTCCTTGTCTAATGCGTTTTAAACTATCGGCCGAACGGTCTCAGTATAAGTCGGTATCAGTTTGCACTGTCTCATAGCCGGGTTTAGGGGTTTTTACGTAGTGTATGAAATTTATGCAATTATTTATCTTCATGGAAATATGCGATTTGGTTCATTGTAGACCAAAAAAAAATTGTGTAAAATCAGTTCAGTGCAATTAAAGTTATTCCTCTACAGCACACATGGGCAACCCCCGGCCTCCGGGCTGGATCCGGCCCTGCACCAGCTTTAATCCGGCCCGCCAGAGATTCAGAAAATCAAGTAACGATATCAATTCAAATCGATAAATAATATTATTAAGAGCGCGATTATCCTGATCATCTGATTCTGATCTAGTAGGTACATTATCGATACTTGTATAAACACCAGCCTAAAATACCATTAAAAATAAAAAAATATTTTGATCTTGTGTTTATAGAGTTTTAGAAGTTTTCAATGCAGAACTTTAGTTACAATTTACAGTGTAAAATCAATAGTGCTTCCGCATCTCGAAAGTATATTTTCAAAATCTTGAGGACGTCTTCCCCTCGGGGAGTTTGTAGATTCATTCGCATCAATCTAGCCGGCTAGGTAACGATTCATATATATGTATACCTAACACTATACAGTATAACAACCTTAATAATCTCTGGTATGGCATTCCTTTATTTCTAACGAAAAAAAAGCGAACCTACTGCTTACACTGCGTGAATATAAAAATTCTCGTCTAGCCAGTTTATAACATTAACTGTTTACATAATTTATAAATGCAATATTAAAATCTTTATCTCGGCATACACACCCATAATTCCCAGAAACAAACCGGTGTTCACGTCTTATTCCATTTTTATTGTTGCAGGCCGTGAAATTAGAAAGTGTACACCCTACAAGGACGAGGTACTTAGTGGTCGTCTCAAGGATGGGCAGCAGAGGGGAAGAGTCTTGCCTGTTGGGTATTGACTGCAACGAGAAAACTACCGTTGGTCTAGTCCTTAGAGTATTAGCAAACACTCAAATTACCCTTGACGGGGATGGGTATGTATCTAACTTCAATAATATATCGCATTATCCAAGTTAATCTTCGGCAAGTTGGGCAGGTTTGCTTTCGGGGTGCGTGCGTTTCATTCCAACGTACCCCATAATTTCACTTTTAAAGTTAAAAAATAGTTACTTAACGTGTTTTTCTGCCTTATTCTGTTTTTCCACAGCACCCTGTTCATGCCACTCATTTTTCTAAAATCCGACCATGGCAATCTAGATACAAGAATAACAGATAGGTACCTACTACTTGACCTCAACTGTAAAAAATACCGCAAGCAATAATGTTTTTTGTTTTCTGATAATGAAGATTTATGATTTAACTTCCGTCATTAAGAGTGCCTACCTAGAAGTTTACCCCGACATGTTATGCCACGTGTATGCTATTTATATTTTTGATAAATCGACTTCATTGTCTTTCCATTTAACTGGTGCATGTCATAATGATTGATTAAACATTAACCTGCATGTAATAAAAATAAATACTTTTCTGGTACGTACTTTCGTTTAGGTACACCTAATTTTTGTTTTGCTCTGCTATACACAGAGAAAACTATTTATTTGGAACTATCCACGGTGGCAAAACTATTGTCCTAAATTTGCAACCCTCTCCGAGTGGAGCACAAACAGCCCAGGTGTTCAAAGGAGTGAAATTGCACTAACGTGGAAACGTAGATTTCTAAAATCCTCGGAACGGTCGATTTTTATTTTTAATTTCGTTTATTTTCATGTAATATACAATAAAATGGCGCTCTAGGTGTTCCGGATGTGACGTAATCAATATTTTTTTATAAATGGCAACAATATATATTCCGGCAGATTCTTGTATAGATGAACTCTTTATGACTTCGGCAATATAGCACACTTTATATTTATTTTGAGAAACATAGTTTTAAACGAATTAATAAAAATTTAATCATGACAACTCTATACGAGTACCCAAATATACCATGCTGCTGCATTAAAAATAACAATTAAAATAACAAAGAAGTGTGCTATGGCTCGCTTGAAACAAAACACTGAGGTGACAGTAAATAATGTTGTCACTGTCCAAAGTGTTGTTAATCATTAGAAGCAAATATGTTATCCAAAAAAGAAAGAACAGATATATTAATTCTGATAGGCTCCGGTGATTTAACCCGAACACATAAAGAAGTGATATGTTCAATTCGGAATATGAAGGTAAGAACGTCAGTCAGTCAACAGTAAGCAGGACTAAATAGAAGTATAGACAGCATGGCACTGTCAGAGATCTTCCGAGAAGTGGCGTACCAGAATTGTTAATGATGAAAATAGTTTAAATGTTTTGTTGGCCGCCCATGAAAATCGGCGTTCGACGACGCGAGGAATTGTAGGTGGATATGGAATTTCAAATTTTTCAGTTCAGTAAATCCTGAAGATCAACAAGTATCATCCGTATAAAGTTAAATTAATACATAAGTTAAACGAGGATGATCCATGTCGGCGTGTTCAATTCTGCCAGGAAATGTTGGCGAGAATCCGCATACATAAATCCCACTTTTTTAACAAATTCGATTTTATTTTCGGACGAGGCGACGTTTTCCTTACATACCGTTGTGAACAGGCAAAACTACAGATACTGGGATAATGACAGACCAAATTGGGCAGTTGAGGCTCACACTCAATATCCACAAAAAATAAATGTATGGGCGGGTATTGTATGAAGTAGGATTTTTGGGACATATTTATTTGATGGAAACTTAACCGGAGACACATAGATTTTCTCCGCAACGACTTAACCCCTGCACTTGCCGTATTATTCCCAAATATTGACGATCCAGACGTTCCAGCCAATGAAATCTGGTATCAGCAAGATGGAGCACCGCCTCATTATGCAGTAAATGTCCGTATTTACACGAGGTGTTCCCCCGGTCGGTGTTTTGGTCGAAGAGGACCTATGGAATGGCCTGCTGAATCGCCTGATTTAACCCCATTGGATTTCTTCCTTTGGTGTTACTTGAAAAGCAAAGTTTACACTCCAAACCGAGGAATCTGGAAGAACTGACGGAACGAATAGGCACCACATAAGAGCAGTGTCTCCGATTGTTTTAAATAATGCGTGGGCGGAAACGTTCAATCGTTTAGAGTTGTGCTTAAGAGAGAACGGTCGCAATTTCGAACATTTGATTTAGATCGCGCCAATATTAGCAGGGGGCCAAGCGGTACCATCGCTGTTTACTCCTAAGATCTATGACCGAGACCACCTCGTAAAGGATATGCCGCGCATTTCACGTAAACCCTCCTGATAGGCCGCGCATTTCACGTAACCCTCCCCACAAATGTGATCAGTGTCACGTGAAGTTACGCAGCCTCCCCTGGTCCTGGCTGATTGGCCTCGTAGTCCACTGGATTGGGCTGTTTTAGTGTCTTCTATCTAGATCAGTTTTCTTTGGTCCTGTTATTTTCTTCGGTGTCGTCTGCTTCTTCTCGCGTCAGTCGTGCTGAAACATAAGACCGTTATTATCTTATACTTACCCATTGTCCAGGATCTGGGTCTTTGGCTGCTTGTGAGGACCGGCTTCCTCTGGATCGTAGTCCGTAGCCAGCCGGATCAGCGGGTTCCCGTTGTCCTCTGCGATGACGTAGAGCTTCTTGGCGTGGTTCTCGATCATCTCCGTAGCCGTCTTGTACTTTAGGTCCCTACGGATGACCTCGTTGGTCACATACCGCCTACTGCAAGCCGAAGTGCTATATTTTCCACTACTTGGATCCTCTTGAGGTGCGTCTTCGCTGCATATCCCCATGGAGTGGATACGTAGGTCAGCTGTGGGCGTAGGACGGTCTTTATGAGGGTCGTCTTATTCTTCAGGCTCAGCCTCTTGTCACTGGCTAACATCGGGTATAGCAGGACTCGAGTGAACTTTGCCTTTTTCGTAGTGGAATCTATATGGTCCTTCCACGTCAGGGCTCGATCCAGGGTCACGCCAAGGTACTTGACGTGTTATCCCACTGGATGTTGACATCGTTCATGACGATGTGTCCTGTTACGTTAGGTTAGAGTAATATATATTTATACCTACTTTTCTATTATTTTTCATTTATTCTTTGTTTTGTTCTTTGTTTCTTACTACGTTTTACTCTTAGTTTTCTTGAATTAAGTCCATTGTTTACTATATTCTTGTTAATATTTTGCTCGTATTAAATTAAATGTGTTTAGGTACAGTATTGCGTCTTCCAATCGTTATTTTCCATGCAGCAATATGGATTTTTGTGTACTCGTAGAGTTGCAATGATTAAATTTTTATTAATTCGTTTAAACATCTGTTTCTCAAAATAAATATAAGGTGTGCTATATTGTATGTACTACAAGAATCGAATTAAAAATAAAAATCGACGTGTCCGAGGATTTTATATAGAAACGTCAGTATTCTCTAGACTTATTGCTTAGCTATTTTAAGCTACAATTATAGTTTTATTATATTTTTCGGACTTGATAGACTTTGCCGTTATCAAATTAAACATAACCTAGAAAATATGGGGAACTAATCCAATGGGGCTATCTCTCATAAACTTTCTTAAAGTAAAATTTTGTTATAATCCACATTATGTCATTATTATACATCATTATAAAATTATGTCATTATGCACATCATTATTATACATCGTTGCACACAATCCACACAATGTCACTTATTGCAACAATATTGGTCATAGTCAGAATGTATTCCAAAGCCGTTTTGAGATTGTGCCCTGCATTTAACCCGAGTAGGTACATTTATGAACTATGCATTTATTGAACTATGCATTTTTACGTCATCTCTGAATGATTATCAACATTGGAATGGCATGAAAATGAAAAAAGAATACCTAGGAAGGTTTTTAAATTATTCTATTGAATGATTTATAGGCGTAATGTATTTCCCTTTTATGTAACGTGTGTCGTATTACTTATATTATAATGCACATCTGCTCTGTTTTTATGTGTATGTGCATGCATTATAAATTAATAAGGGATCTGTTTTGACATTGCGCAACTCTTCCCAGTGTTCGTATATGGACTAAATATTAAATATGTCTGTTGCATTTACCAAGTCGTTCAACCATACGCCGCGTCGGGCCTCACCAAGACGTTTATTAATTGTATTTGTATTTACGTTGCTTTCTGCTCTAAATTCTGTTCATTGACATCGGCGGGGCTGGGCGCTTAATTCGTCTTTTTGTATAATAAACATGTGTATTTATCCGCTTTGTGCTTCGAAGTGGCCAAAGGTCAACCCAATCGCTGCCTTGAGAACTGCAGCCATGCAGTCTACGTTTCATGCGTGATATTTGCTGATAGTGTGGTTGTTGTCCTTTACTCGACAAAGGACCATAAAAGGCAACGTTTTAATCATGACGTAGATGCAAGGAAATGATATGGTTGGCTACCATATTTTGAAGTGGAATGTTGTGTATTTTAAGTAAAGAACCTCCTAAAATGGATTCAGAAATTATTAGAATAATGCATTATTTACGAAGGAAATGGTCCGTTTTGTATGAAATTGAATGAAAAGCTGCGGAGGTCAGATGATATAAAAGAAGATAATATGGCGCATTAAAATTATTATTAAATTCTTCTAAATCTTTTGAATCATTTATTTGCTTGGAATAAGCAACAATTGAAGAATGACTTTTAGGGCTTCTCAAGAAACATTTTCACTTATAATCTCCCTGATACTTGGATTATTACCGGAAATTTTTTCGAATTTACGAATGTTTTAAAGTGGAAGAACGGGGATAATTTTGTTAAACCATTCGTGAACGAGAACAAAATCCGGTTATTCGTTCAAGCACGCCAGGGATTACACAGTAAGAAAATTTCCCACCTAAAGAAAATTTAAAAAAAAGTCTTATTTGACAAATATTAAGTATTAAGAACGGTAAGGGTAATTTACGAAGACAATGTTTTTTTTGTCGTTCTAGTTTGGTCTGAGAACGGTATAACCCTTAACGTTCGTGATGCTTATACTATTTTTTGCACGATCGCAATAAATGGAAACGAATGTATACATACGTATTTAATTTTTTATGTAATGTAAAAAAATACGTTAAGTCGAAATATAACTGAAACCGAAAATAATGTCAATTTTGACAATTTAATTTGTGTACTTACTGTGCTGGAGACCGTTCAGAAACATGAAGAGGGAAAGGTTAGTTAATGGAAATATTATGCATCCACGATTTTGAAAATTAATTTTGAGTTATGAAAATGTAAGTAGATATAGTAAAAAGTAAGAAATTGTAATTAAGTGGATATTTAAAAATAGAAATACATATAAAATAGGAAAAAAGTGTGGTAGAGGCAGGGATAGAACCCCATTCAGTCGTGGATCCACTTACATACCCGCGGCGCTAAATAGACTGAGTGGTCAAATCTGACTGAATGATAAGGCATTATAAGGGTATCAAGCATGGGGGGCATAAAACTCGCTATCACTCCAGCCATTTATTAATCGATTTTTATTAAATTTTGCTGTTATGTTAGACGGCCATCTTGATGTAGTAGAACAGTTTCCGAACTTGACGATATTGGCGTATTTTTTTATAATTTTTGAGACGCTACTGTGGGTGCATTTATTATTGGATTTAGCTCAAAAAACAGTTGGGTTCTTCCATCACCCAAGAACGTTTTTTCCGCCGAATATTACGTTGTTTCAACATTTCGTTCTTTATATAACGTGCAAAACACAGCGGGCGGACGGACGGAAGTTGCTATCCGATTAAAACCGGGCGATTTTAGCTTTTCGTTAATTTTTCCCGATAATATGCAATATGCTCTTCGACTTTCGCAGCGAAGAGTATAAATTGAGAGCTTTCATCTTACCGTGCAATGTGTCTTTTTTGTCTATAAATCAAAGACAAACATGTCAGCCCCCTTATTTCACTTATCCTTTGCCGATTTAACTCAATCAAAAAAGGAGTAGACACGGTTTTTGATAAATTTTTATAATCTGAGAACAGATATTAAAAATCTCGTAAAATATACAGGGTGGAAAATAAAACATGATTTTTTTAAATGGAACCCCCCGTATATTTTTAGACAAAATAATATCCTTAATTTTCTGAATCCAAAAATATGTAATTGTTATATAATCACTCCACCTATTCGTGAGATATTACTAAAAACTTATCACATTACGGGTGTCAATTATAAAACAAAAAACATATCAAGATACCTCTGGAAACAATGCCATTTATTGAGATAATAAATAAATAATATATAGGTGACAATAACAGTAACGAGTAATAACAATAAACAACATAAGCCTAATAAAAACAAATAAAAGTCAATATTAATACAGTAACACAATAGAGTAACACAATTTTATTTATTTACACGTAACGTAATTAAATATTTTCCACGTAACCACCACCATTCTGAATACACATTTGGCATCGCTTTATAAAATTGCTCCTCACCCTTTGAAATATATCACCATTTTGGTTTAATTCCTCAATTTTTACACCTATGCATTCTTTTAACTCATTCATATTATTAAAAACCCCAGTTTCGTATATATCTTGTTTTATCGTACCCCAGAGAAAAGAATCCATAGGTGTTAAGTCTATCTAAGTCTATCTAAGGTATTAAATCCATAGGTGTTTTTTTATATTTTTTTTTAAATATGTGGATTTTCCGCTGCCCAGTAATGTGCATTTTTTCTGTTAAAAATTCCCGCAGTAGAAAAACTGCTTTCGTCAGTCCAAAAGACATGACTTAGAAACTCATCATCTTCCTCTATTCTATCAAGTATGTCTCTGCAGAAGGTTAACCTGTCTTGAAGGTTGTTGTCGTCTAAATATTGAACGGGCAAAATACTATATGGTTGAAAATTATGGTGATGTAATATTTTTATCACACTTCTTTGTGATATATCCAATTCTATTGCTGCGGCATAGGATGATTTGGATGGATTTTCAGCAAAATATAATAACGCGTTGAGTTCTGTGTCTTCTCCTGTTTTTGTTCTTCGCCTTTCCCTTTTCTTGTCTGTCAGAGATTCGGTATTCCTAAACTTTGCATAAATGTTTTTAAAACTATTTTTGGAAGGAGGTAGCCTTTCTCGAAATAACCTAACATACTCTCTCCGAGCAAGAGACTTATTCTTGTTGCACTGAATATAAATTTCAAGTAACTCTTTTCGCTCTTCCAATGAATATATCATTTTCAAAATAACTTGCTTCTTTACGAACACTACGTATTTTTTACGCTAATATCTAAGAGAGTGAACTACTACCTCACAAGAAACTGGATGACATCTGACAACAAATAAACATTGCAAATATGCATTGTTTCCAGAGGTATCTTGATGTTCTTATTTTATAATTGATACCCGTAATGTGATAAGTTTTTAGTAATATCTCACGAACAGGTGGAGTGATTATATAACAATTACACATTTTTGGATTAAGAAAATTAAGGATAATATTTTGGTCTAAAAATATACGGGGGGTTCCATTTAAAAAAATCATGTTTTATTTTCCACCCTGTATATTTTACGAGATTTTTATTATCTGTTCTCAGATTATAAAAATTCATCAAAAACCGTCTACTCCTTTTTTGAATGAGTTAAATCGGCAAAGGATAAGTGAGATAAGGGGGTGTCAATCTTAAGAGACTTACCCGGTACATGCGTCTATGTATGTATATATGTATACATTTAAAAAATTTAATAATTGTTCACTGTAATTACCTGGTTTTTAGGTATTATTCAAGGATATACCCTTGTATATTTATCTCTCTCCTGATAGTAATGTCGTAATATCAGAGTCAAAACAAATTATCGCTAAAGGGCCTTATATATATGTACAGTCTGTTTCACTGACCGAATGGGGAACTCGGTCCATAGCAACACAATTCCGTAATTTAGCAGTCACGGCACACAGAGAACGGTATGTCGGGTTGCCGAACCAAAATTGGTCCGTCTTGCGCATGACGTGTTCTACGAGAGATTTTAGGTGCGAGTAGCCGCATGTAAATACCGTTAAGTTTTCATGTTCTCAAATTGAAATTGCCAAGATATTGTGTTTTGTGTATACACAGAGGTCCGCTACATGTGTGTGAGTTTTTTTCAAAAATTTTAGTGGCCCACCGTTTTTGCATCGTAACTCGCGTACTTATAATGCAATCGACTTTTAACAGTGCTACTTTTAAAGGTCTTTCCAAGCACTACTAAAAAATGTTCTACAAGTTTTACCCGAAAAAACCATCGGTTTTCCGTTATTTAACGAATAAAAATCTAAATAAATCTCTCACGTGACGCCACTGTGATCGTGACGTCGTGGTAGCAGTGGAAACAAGTATCCAACCAGATACAAAGCTAGCGTATATAGACAGATAAGAAATAAATGAGCTATATATTTGACCAGTTTTCAATCCGTGATATATACTATTTCTTTGGGAAACATGTTAAAATATATTTGATTAAATAACAGATAATCCATTGAAATAAATTATTATTATTATTATTATCAGAACATTTTCCAATTAATAAAGGTACAAGTATGTTATGATATATCAACATGTATTCTTGAATACATTTTATATTATTCATGTTATGCGTGCAAAAAGACTTGTTATAAATGACCATGGCAGACATGATTATTGATAGGCAAGTTGTATTTCAAAAGGTACAAAAAAATAAAACTGTGTTTCTCGGTGTTAATAATTCGTAGATTGCTATCTTTAATTAAATTTGCAATCAGTAATCAAATTCAGTCGGTATAGGTCTCGGTATAGGTATCCTCTGGAGTATGCCATGCAGAGCCGGATCAACATTCGTTCAGGCCTGAGGCACTAGACAATTTCGGGCCCCTAACCCCATTACGGATTTTTTTATTTATTTTTTTTGAGTTTTGAAGGATAAGAAATCGATGTGACAAAAATGTATGCCTATTCAATGCGCAAACATCAAATTTCGCAACTAAAACAAAGAAAACCGGGAATAGAAAAATTTCATATTTCTATAAGTTATTTAACGAAAACTTAACCAACATAATATATATTTACGTTTAAACAAACATATTTAGGGTATAAGGAAGTAAAAAAAAAACTAAAACGGGCCCTACGGGCCCCTGGATACGACCGGGCCCTGAGGCACGTGCCTCATGGTTAATCCGGCGCTGATGCCATGCCGCTAATGCCGAAAGCTATATTGTTGCTCGTTCTGTATGTTCCAAATATCATGGTTGGGAGTAATTTAAACTTTATTTAAATGATTATATGCATTTTATTAAATGCGGAATTAGCAAATTTTGGTAGGTTATTTTTTAACCCGTATCTCAGAAGAAAGTACCGTCACAAATTCTAAAGACTTACTCTTTAGATATTTACCACGTCTTAGAGACATAGATCTACAATCTACAACTACATTATTTGTCAAAGCTTAAAAACCACTCCTGAAGGCGACATATTTAGAAGATTTGTTGGTCATAAAATAAGCCTGTAGACAGTAGTACATAATTTCGATGCGCGTCAATAACTATAATATTTCACTGAATGCAGTTGCAGAATATTGTACTCAGTGGCGTAGATAGACATTTTTTTCTGGGCGAAGGGGGTCGGACAATTCTGCAACCTGAATCAATAAGAGTGATACGCACGTTCTGTATAAACATTAGTTTTGAAAAGGTACATGTACAGTGTGGTCCAAAGAATTCGCAACTAATGGGAAAATATTTTATTAATGATATACTTACATATAAAAAATAGATGATAATTTATTCATCTATAAGGGAGACTGGAAGAAAACTACACGTAAATAAACAAAACGTCCAGTATAATTCTCTATTTTCATCATAAGTTTTATATATTTCAATGGTAGTATCAGTATCAATAAATAATTAAATCACTGTTTTTAAGTTCCGGTTTAGTTTAATTATTTTATTAAATTTAAAAGCCAACAATCATTCCTTGCATTCTATCCTAGAAAAAAAAATCCTAGAGAGTTTGAAATTTTTGTTAGACGCCTTCCATTACACTTGTGTAGACATATATCAAAAGTCTCCGAGGGTGGTGAGTGAGCTCGAGGAGGGGGGGGGGGTTTCAAGGTAGCATTTTTTCAGTTTCTCGCGCTTATAACTCGGAAACGATCACTCCTATCGGTTTTTACCTCCTTACCAAAATTAAAAAATACTTCATAAAAAAACTGATGATATGATAAAAAAATACCTCATAAAATTTACTACAAAAATTGTTATATACATTTTTGTCGTAGGACTAACCGTAATCGACTTATATAGCTGACAAAGGATTCATTTGGCTCATTTAATGAAATGTGCTTATGCTGATTCGAAAAAACTAACAGTAAATTGAATTTATTTGGTCCAGCAGTTCATTAGAGGAGGGGGTGGGTCACGGGGGTCTATAAAATCCTCCGAGTCGTTCTCGTATGCTACATTTTCATCTTCAACCTAAACATTGAAATCCGAATTACAGTCTTATTTAGTACAATATTAAAAGATAGATGATTTAATGTCCCTAGATGATTTGAATAGAACCTACAGTAAATTGAATGTATTGGGTCCAACAGTTCATTAGATGGTGCTACGGGGTCTATCAAGTCTTCCGGGTCATCATCATATGCTGTTAGCGCACGCGTCCTCACAGTTGTCGGTATATTGAAGAGCAATGGATACACATCCACAACGTGTACCACAGCCTTTGATGCAGCTGCAGAATATTGTTGAAATGATGGCAGCTGGGGCAGGTTGATCTAGGTTGTCAAGGGTTGAAGATCCATCTCCATCTGCTCCTTTAATTCAAGCCCAATCAGTAGGTTCCAGTTTGTTGCCCATCCATTCTTGAACTTGCAAATAGACTCTGTATGAGTGTTGCAGTTCAGAGCCTTTCGTTGGTGGTAGAGAGGGGAGCTCTGGCTTCATCCTCAACGTGGATTTTAGGAATTCTGCGTAGAGCTGTTTGTCCAGGTCAGTACTCTGGCGTTGTACATTGCTGGAACATCTGTTTCCCGGCATTTGCACATAGTATTCAGGTGTTGAGGTCTTTGTATAACATACGTTGGAGATTAAATATATAGGGTGCTTGTTGTCTCTCATGAGCAATTTAGCAATTATTGACTTGCCTTTTCGGAAAATTGCAGAAGTTGTATCGCAGCCGCTAAAACCGCGATGAACAAAATGAGTTCCTGCAATTCCTTGGAGGAATAACTTGCTTTCCTCGTTCCCTTTCGCGCACTGTACAATAATTGTATCCGCTTCAGCATCAGCCTCTCTAACTCCTATCCTCTCTGCAATTATTTTCCGAGACAGCATAGTGATGAATCTGATGAATTTTTTTCATTACCTAAAAAGTGTTGTTGCTGAGTCGTCACTACCATATCTTCGGTGAAATCAATGTCGACTGATGTGTGGTGGTGCGACATTACTGGTCTGCACTTTTTGTGCTGTTGGCAGGTCTAAGTAGCCATCAAAAACGACTGGTAAATGGTACCTTTAACCTCGCCTCGAGCTCACCCTCCACTCTCAAGGACTTTTGATATATAAGTCTACCCAACCTAAGGAACCATTTAAATAAATTTCCTACTCTAAGAATTTTTTCCACCGTTCTCCATAATTTTGTCTAATTTGACGGGTAATAAAACCAAAAATGTTGTCTGGAAGGATAATAATTTCAATATCCCAAAGTAATTGAATGTATAATGATGAGAAAAATAATATGTGGGTAAACACGATATTAGGTACCTATATATTTTATATTTGTATTAAGTTTGACTATTTTATATTTTGGATATTTGTTTAATATTTCTATTTTTATTTCAGTGGCTTCAGCGTTAGTGTCTGTGATCGGCATCATATTTTTAAGCCAGTGTCGGTTCAAGCTATGTGGTAAGTTACTATATTTTCTTAATTAAAGGGTTTATGATTATAATTTATATCACACTGCCTTTTAGCATAACTTCAGGGTCTGATAATTTTATGCAAACAATTTGTGAGAGGGGCGAATATTGGTAATTAAAAATTAACAGGTTTGTTATTTCTTATGTTATTATGGCATAGAATTATGGGTATATTTGGAATATACGTTTATTAACAGCTAAATAAAGAGCATACAGATATTTGAACAATGAGTATATATTATGAGGGAATTAATTTATGATTTATATAAATATGATTATATGGGTACTATAGGTACGGTTAACTACCAGTTATTGCTATGCAAGTAGATATAATAATAATAATAATAATAATAATAATAATAATAATAATAGTACGGCTCCGGCTGAAAAGAACATCGTCTTGAAAGAGGAGGACAAACGGACAAAATATCGAGATTTACTCTCCGAACTCCGCAGGCTGTACCCGGGTTATTCTGTTAAAATGGTGGTTCTTATTATTGGCTCTCTCGGAGGTATGCGACAATCATTGCTCTCAGAATTAAGAACCATCCCGGCATGCCGTCAATCGGCAGAAGTCATCGCTGGGAAGATGCAGAAGGCCGTCATACTTGGTTCGTTGCGTCTACTCAGGACACATGAGTTGCGACCTCAATGACCACTTACCCCGCGGACGTGGGGAGTGGTCGTTGCGTAACGAGGCTGGAGGGACTCTCTGGACTAGTCGGAGGCCAGGGGGGACCGACCAGCACAAAAAAAAAAAAAAAAAAAATATAATACTGATAATGATAATAATAAGTTATGATAACTTTTATATTTATGTAATAATAACAATATTAATAAAATTCATTCTACATAATCAATCAATTATGAAAATTTAAAACTTTCACAACACTATAATATGCGTTCAGCGTCACCGTAATTTTCACTCACCGTAATTTTCACTGTTTCTCTCACAATACTGTCTAAGCCTTCCGATTAGTTATACTCGTTATTTTTTTAAATTTTAACTGTGCTCCTAGCCAGTCTTTCTTCTTTCTCAATAAATATCAATACATCGATTTGATTTGATAAGGAATTTTAAAAAAAACCTTATATCGAAGGTTCGAAAAAAAACCAAACGATAATAGCTATTTTCGTGTTTTAACTAACTAACCACATTATGTACGGTCTATAACAAATTTAACCATCAAATAAAACATTTTGCCATCGTGACATATAATATCACCACTAGTTTTCTCAAGATTTGTGGGGATAAATTTACCTTAAAGGCTTATTATACTTAAATTATATTATAAAAAATGCTTATTATATATAAAAAAATAAAAAGGCTTATTATATATAAAGGCCACTCGCCTCTAATGTCCAAACTAATTCGGTAATAAAATGGATATTTATTTAGTTAATTCATAGTATAAAAGGGATTTAATTACTCAGTTAATTATATCGTGGAATATAATGATATATCTGTTATATGAAATAATCCATATCTTTCCGTTATCCAACCGTTTTTATAAATTCTTTAGAGTTGGCATCGCTGAAGAAATGTGGGATCATGTTCAATAGTATCGGATCGTTGTAGGTAATTCAAAGATTTTTGTCCTATCCTTTTATCCCTCGACTATTTGACAACAATTTTAAAACTGAAAGGGGTATCGACCTCCGGTTTCCTTATTTATTTTTCTTGGTTAATGGGCACAAAAAACACAGCAACAAAATCTATAGGGTTGCAATTAATTTTTTTGAGAACACAGGCGAATATGACTTCTTTAATCCCCTATCCCCCCTATCTTTGGGCATATAAATTAAATTTATGTAGTTTATAAAAATGATAAATTGGGTTAAATAGCCCTTTATGATGAGTTTTCGTTTGTTAAATTCGGATAGGCAAACTCAAGTTACAGCATTTTAAAAATTACACTGCCGTTGTCATGGTAATTAGAAAAAAATGTTTATACCAAATTTGTGTAGGATTGAACATAGATTCCAAAAGTGTATTTTCGACCTACATTGTTCAGAAGATATTAGGAGAAATTAACGATTTACTGAAACATCGTAGGGGCGGATTTCCCCCTAGCGATGAATGAGAAATTAAAAAATATTTTAAATGAAATATTGACCATATTTGTAGATAGACTTTTTACCCCAATATCGCAGCATGAAAGACAGCATTGACAGCTGAGATATTAATAGCTTTCTATCGGACTATCGGGTGTCTATTCTCATTTGCGTTAAAAATAAATGGACAGAAAATCCGTTAAGGTAAAAAACGTTCAACCAAAATAATCCGGTCTTTAATTTACGCCTGCTCTTCCATAGGTACGAGATGCTGCTCTTCATAGATATTGAAAATATGCGTAAAATCACAGATAATTAAATACATTGAATTTCCATTGTACCTGCTGAATGTCTGTAGTTTAATGCTATATTTGCTAACATAAGTATATTGAGCCGTTATTTATGACGTATTTTGAAATATGCGTCGTCAAAGTGCCCTTTCTGAATAGTACTTTTTATATTTTAACATAACGAGGTGTTAAAAAGTAAAATATAAACGGCTGGTTAATTTTAACGGATGCGAATTGGAATAGACTCGTATGTATGTTTGGCTGCCCCGATGCAAAATCAGTTCCACCTACAGTAGCCAAAAGCCAAAAATCAGATCTATTTATCGTGATTCCAGTTGTACTTCCTCATTTCCGGGTTCAACGTCTAATATGACTGACTCAAATTACCCCTAAAACGTTAGAAAAATATATAGCAATTCTGCATGATATGTAAATAAACGTTTTTCTTTTCTCTTCATATCTGACATAATCTTTCGGCTGCGTACGGGCGACCGCGAGTACGGCGGGCCCCTTAAATGGACACGCCGCGCTTCAACGTGTGCGACGGTCGACGTCGAGATAGCGCCCCGCTAGGCGTCTTTTTATAGACCACTATGCTCTTGGCGCGGGCGTCGTGCTCTAACATGACTTTATAAGTCGTAGTCCGCAATTTTTGCTCACAATTTTGTTTGTTGGAAGATTTGTGTCAACAGCCTACCGATGATGTGCGCTACGGTTAGGTTTGTTGCCAAATTAAGAGCCATGCATACCAAGAATATTGTTGCTCTCTGCAGGGGTAAACGGTTATATGTTTTATGGCGTTATTTATTAACATTTTGATTTGAGCTTCGGGCGGAATATATTATATTATACCCAGTTTTTTCCTTATTTCATTGATTTTTAGAAAATAAATCTCGAACACAACGTTTATCTAATGAGAATATCACCATATTTTGTATCATTATAGCTGAGTAAATAATAAGTATATTGACAATTCATTGAAATAGAGAAATTTTCACTCTTTGACAAAAAAAAGAAATTAAAAAGCGGTTAAAAATTGTTGTAAAAATTTTAATCGTAGATCATGTAAGCGCATTTTGAGACCCTGCGGTTCTAGCGGTGCCTGTCGGAAAGAATGATACATAACGTACAGAAACTTGTAAAGACGGATTCAGTAGGTAGGTATTATTTGCTTAGGGCACATTTAAAACTTTATGGAAAATAATTCGTTATTTGCATGAAATTCATTTTGGTATTATGTAGATGAGGTATTATATAATGCAAATAAATTTAACAGGGAGTCAACGTTTGACATATCGTAACGTTTGACATATTAAATTTATAAATTCACAGGCATCTACACATTACTTTTACTACAAAAATTTAAAGGCACAATTTTATTATCACATTACGCAATCTAAAAATAATGCACGTCAATTTTTAACCAAATCATTAAATATCTAAAAAAATCTGCATTACATTATAAAATTTGGGGGCTAGTATTTGTTAAAGGGGTCTATTTTGACCATAATTGCCAGAGGGTCGGTGGCGCCATTATCGCAAAAAACGCGTTTGATTTTATATCTCGAGAGCGGTGCATTTTACACAAAAACTATGGAGACCTTTTCTCTTGTAAATTGAAAGACTTATTTCGAAACTTTTACTTTTCGAAACTTTTTTTTAAGAATAATTTGTTTCCGAGTTATTTCGTTCGAAATACAAAAACTTACATATTTATATTAAAAATAACAATTGTAAGAAGTGTGCTATGGCTCGCTTGAAACAAAACACTGAGGTAACAGTAAATAATATTCTCAGGGTCGAAAGTGTAGTTAATCATTGGAAGAAAAGATGTTATCTGAAAAAAAAAGAATAGATATATTAATTCTGATAGTCTACGGTGTCTACGGAGTTTAACCCGGACACTTAAAGAACTTTGTGATATGTTCAATTCGAAATATGAAGGTAGGAACGTCAGTCAGTCAACAGTAAGCAGGACTGAGTAGAAGTATAGACAGCATGGTACTGTTAGAGATCTTCCGAGAAGTGGACATACCAGAGTTGTTAATAATGCAAATAGTTTAAATGTTTTGTTTTGCGTCCATGAAAATCGGCATTCGACGACGCGAGGAGTTGCAGGTGAATATGGAATTTCAAATTTTTCAGTTCACAAAATCCTGAAGATCAACAAGTATCATCCGTTAAATAAGTTAAATTAATATACCTATGGGTTTAACGATGATGATCCAGATCGACGTGTTCATTCTGCCAGGAAATTTTGGAGAGAATCCGCATAAATCCCACTTTTTTAACAATTTTATTTTCGGACGAGGCGACGTTTTCCGTGTCCTGGCGTTGTGAACAGGTAAAACTGCAGATACTGGGATAGTGACAAGCCAAATTGGGCAATTAAGGCTCACACTCAATATGCACAAAAAAATTAATGTAAGGGCGGATGTTATAGGAAGTAGTATTTTGGGGCCATATTTCTTTGAGGGAAATTTAACCGGAGACTTATTTAGATTTTCCTAGCAACTGCACTTAACCCCCGCACTTTACAATGAAATCTGTTATCAGTAAGATAAAACACCCCCTCATTATGCAGTAAGTGTCCGTCAATATTTACACGGTGTTACCCGGGCAGTGGATTGGTGGAAGAAAGCCTATGGAATGGCCTGTCAGTCGCCCGATTGAAACCCATTGGATTTCTTCCTTTGGGGTTACTTGACAAGCAAAATTTACTCCCCAAAAACCGAGAAATATGGAAGAACTGAAGGAACGAATCCGGCACCAGATAAGAGCAGTGTCACCGATTGTTTTACATAATGTGTGGGCGGAAACGTTCAATCGTTTAGAGTTGTGCTTAAGAGAGAACGGTCGCAATTTCGAACATTTAATTTAGATTAATATTTATTTATACCTACGTTTCTATTCTTTGTTTTGTTCTTTGTTTCTTACTACGTTTTACTCTTAGTTTTCTTGAGTTAAGTTTGTCATTCATCGTTTAGTGTATTCTTATTAATATTTTGCTCGTATTAAATTAAATATGTTTAGGAACAATATTGCGTCTTCCAATTGTTTTTACACCTGGGTTCTCAAAATAAATATAAAATATTGCCGAACTCATAAAGAGCTCGTCTATAAGGATCTGCCGGAAAATATATTGTTGCCATTTAAAAAAATTATCGATGACGCCACATCCGGAACACCCAGAGCGCCATATTATTGTATAATACATCAAAATAAGCGGAATTAAAAATAAAAATCGATGTACCCGAGGATTTTAGATAGAAACGTCAGTCTTAAGAAATATTAAATGTATCCTCTACTTTTCTAAGACACTATACAATAAATAATCTGAAGTAAAATTATTTTTATGGACGGCTTTTAGTTTTTGCAATATATTTTCACGAACTTTCAATTTGAAAGAGTTCGCTTAACCCAAATTTTTTACAATCCGGTGCACATCCATCCATGTGATGAGATACTCCCAATACCCTTCTTTCAAAAATATATCTGCTGCGATTCTGCCGAATCGATTCCAGATGAAATAATCTTCTGGGTCACTGGCTTAAAAATGTATTTTGGAGATAAAAGTGGTTGTGAACGGGATAACTGAAATTAAGTTAAACTCATCGAAGAGGACAGTATTATTCAGACTGACAAGTAGGGGCAATAGAGAAATCCTTCTGTTTAGGCTTCTTACTTTTATTTATCATATTTATACTTTTTGCCGTAATATAATACATAAAATGTTATTGATGAAGGAATGTTTGTTGAAGGATGTTTATGAAATTGTTGAAACTCTTTACATCAAGTAAATTATTCAGAGCACAGATAATCATAACTTATGTTTGAACTGTAAGCGAAGCGTCAATGTTTATATAATTTTGTAATACTCGTACCAGTTTGGCTTGTAGTGAGATAATCGTGACATATGGTGCGTGTGTGTATTGCATGTCATGTTTTCTCCGTTCTGATAAAAATAATTGCTCTTATGTAATTTATAAGGGTCGATTATATAACGATAAGTTTATTTGTTATTTTAGACATTTTTATTAGCAAAAAGAGTACAGAGAGTAAAGAGAAGATCATGTATTGTGGTCTTCACGATAGTCATAACATTGTACAATTGGCGCAATTCAAGATTTTTTTGGTCCGACCCTATTAAAACTAGATATCTAGGAATTTTCTCAGATCACAACTTTTTTTTCAAAGCAAATATTCAAGATGACGGATATTTTGCAATTTGTTGTCCAATTCGACTTAAAATTGGTATCTCGAGATACCCTTTTGGGGTCGCAAATTACGCATTTATTGTCAAAATAAATGTTGAAGATGGCAGACGTTTTCTTCATTCATGGTCCGATTGGACTCAAAATTGTATTATTGCGAATCTTGGGGTTGCAGATTAAAAAAATTGGATTGGTGGTGGCGCCAAGATGGCGGACGTTTTTGCCATTTATAGGCCGATTCAATTCAAAATTGGTGTTTTCGGGATTTCAGAATCGTGGACCACGAATTTTGTGTCAGAACAAATAAATATTCTCAAAAGAGGCTTCAAGTTGAGTAGATGTGCTTTTCATAATACAAATACATTCGTATATTAAACATTACAGTTTGTTACTAATTTAAATTTCTTGCATAAACGATTTTGAATTTTCGCCAGCATATGCGAAAAAAATTAACACGAAAATTACGTAGTAAAATACTGCAGTAATACAAATCTACCAGGACCTTAGGTAGAATTCGAGGTAGAATTCCTTGAAATATTAGATTCTAATAAATGTGAGATGCCGGGAATTTAGAGAAGTTTAATTGTTACGAGTCTCTCGATTGCATTTCCTCCCAAAGTTTAGGGTTATGACATCAAACTAATAATAAATCGCGGAAATTAGCTTCATTCTTCAAGGTCACGTAACACCTATGCTCAACGCTATGCTGTTACGAAACGTGAGAAATTTAAAGACGTGTATGCGGCATCACTCGGCTGTCCGCAGAAGAGGTCGATTCGAATTGGGTCAGCCGGTCAGCTCATTTTTGGCAGAGAACTGACTATTTCCCTTGTTTAGAATATTTATCTGCGCTAACGATAGACAAATAGAAAGTTTGATAAAAAACAATTTATTCTCTAAGAAAGTATTTAATTTATTCCTAAGCGTTTTATGTTTATATTTCTTATTCGCATTACGATTCCCGCATTTGGCGAGAATTTTTTTCTAAAATTGGTTTTTATAATAACATGTTGGTTCGACATGTTCTGACCTGGAATTTATAATGGTAAACAACAAAATAAAAATAGCGCTGTCATAATAATTATAATAATCTCGAGAGTCGTATACAAGAAAATGAAAACAGGACAAGTTTTTATGTGATTTTATGTAATTATGAAATTTAAATGAGTACTTACTCATTTTTATCTTCCAAGTGGTATTTAAATGCAGCTTAGTTTGATAAAAGTTCCTCCTATTTAGTTACGGGTTGTATTTATAATTTGTTGAATTTTTTTTGTTAAAGTAAATCCAATTTTGAACTACCACATATAATATACTACTGGAGCTTGATTGTTTTGATGTTTCCGTATTATTGATCGCTATTCAACTATATAGTAAATATTATACATCAGTATAAATATTACATCATATTTCTGTATTTAATTATTATCATTGAAAATCACAAATGTATTTCACCATATATTTTCCACCGATTTCTATAGTTTTAATATTTTGCTCCTAATGCGAGGGAAATGCCACTTTTTACAGTATTTTACAGTATTACTTTTGCAACGAATTGCGAAAAGTTTTACTTGTACAACCCGTTGCGAGAAATATAACATTTCCCATGTCGTTGTGAAATGCAAGCCATTTCATAACTACTGTTGTACAGTTTATTTATTAAAATAATTAGTCTAAACTAAAATAAAGTCCTGCTGCATATAATAGGAATTCGCAAAACACTTGCGCTTGAAGCAAGTCTGAATATCATTAATGTAGATGACAAATAGCGATGGATCCAAATGCGATCCCTGAGGCACTTGAGGTAGCTAAATAACATGAATTTGATATTAGCTAAATCTTATAAAGATTAAATATTAAAATTATAAATATAGATTAAATAGTAAATATAGTTATAGATTAAAAAATATACAATACTTATACGTTAAGGTACGTAAAATCTGATAATTTAGAAACTCATTAATATATGCGTTGCAAATTTATGTGTTGGCGATACTGTTGGGAGGCGTATCGTATCTACTATTGTTTAGCATCATCATTATTGATATACTTGTGAATGAACATTAGATTGATTGTATATTTATACTTATTACCAAAGACGATGTCCATACAACGTCGGCGTCGGTTTCAGTGGTCATACATTATTTGTAGATTCCACCTACTCAGTAAAAATACTTATATAGCGATGCAAGCTTAAAATATTGTATAGGCGGCTGTTGGAAATATACGTTCACAAAGGTTTCCCATCAAGTGGAAGTGTTATTACACCTCATCCGTTTGAGGATGGTTGACCAGGTGTGTTGTAATTTACAGTATTCTGCTAATCAGTTTATATACCTACACGTTCAGCATTACATTACCTCTGCTTAAAAGTCTTAGTTCTCGCTGGTATCCTGTTTCTATATGATGTATGCTGTATGGGTAGACTCAGTAAAACAGTAAAAAGAGAAGGACAGTTAGTTAGTTAACGATATTATTTAGTTATAACAAGAAAATTTGCTTAACATAACCATAACCTTCACATACAAATGATATTTCTTTAACACTACACTACAGCCTGACAGAGTTGGCAAAAATTTTCACTTGTTACATGTTTCACAGTTGATGACGTGCATCGGTTTTTGTTTTCAATTCACTATAAGTACGTATTTTACGTTGTGGAATACGTTGTAGAACGTTATAGTATAAAAATACTTAATAATTATGATTGATATTGATTGTAGTATTTTTTATCAGGTTCTGAGACAATCATATACAATATAAAAAGCTTTGAAATTATTTTAATATTAAATTTAAATTAGTTTTCGTGTGTCAATGTCCCGAACTAGACCTTGCCCTGGATTTTCTTAAAGTGGCAAATAGAATCTGTAATATGTTTTGTTTTGTAGCAAGCGTTTTTTTAATTGTCGTTTTTCTTGTTTATTCTTCGGTTTGCCTTAAGCTTTATAAAAATTCAATGCCCTTAAAACAACTATCATATTTGGAAAAACCGCCATCGACGAGGCACATTACTTGCTCTGTGTTTGGTCTCAAGAAGGTTGCGCACCTAGTCAGACATGGACACCGACGTTTAAATATGGAGAGGTCAATTAAGCATGTGAAATTTTTTTATCGGCTTACCGGCATCGCGCGCGCACACATTTTGCACAAAAGCTGCAAGTCTTATGTAGTCTGATCATGAGAGCATGAGTTGCGAGTTCTGAATCCTCAGAATTAATTTGGCAAAAAGGAATTATAGTTGAATCATTCTATTAATATTTTGGAGGTACTGGTCGCTTAACTGTAGTTGGGCGTTTAAGAAAGATATTAGCACGCTTTGCTCTTATAGGACAATCACAACCATAAACAGATATAAGCCTACTAAATTTAGCAATTCAACTAGTGAGTATGTCGATGTCTGAAATCGCTTCATAGTCCAGTCGCATAAAGCCTCATCTACTGAAAAAATCCATGTAGGCGGAAATTTTGCATAATTTTGTATTACTAATAATATGTCAAAAGTCCCCGCTGATATATTGTTTGCGTTTCAAGTTATTTAAGGTCAAATGTCACAGGAATCGTTTTTTCGCAAATATTTTGCTTCCTTTATGTCCTATAACTTTTGTATTTACTTGTGTTACTTGTGTTTACTTGTGTGTGTTAGAAAATAAACATTAAAAAATGCTATTCAAAAAATGTTTAATACATATTTTACAAAGCCAACCGTTTTTACACTAAGTTCTCATCATTTGTCGCCCCTCCAGGTTCTCGTCGTCTATGTCCTCTCAAATTTCTCTTTCCCTCTCTTCTATCTCGTGGTTACTTTCTCCCCCAACATTTTATTTTTCTTCTGTTATATTTTGTGACAATGAGGCAACGGGATTAAACTCATTATATTCTTCATCCTGTATGCATCCTTCGGTAGCGCTATCGACATTTGCGTTGAGACATGATTGACTGTGACAATGGCTACAAAGTATTGAACAGGACAGTCCAAATTTTTCTACACCCGTAATTTGTATTACATCGTTTAGTGCAGTTTCAAAAAGTAGTATTTAAAAGTACATCTGGTGCAGGTGGCGATAACGTCTTAATTGGTTCCAAAACATTATTATTTATCGTCTATCCCCATTTTTCAGGATTTAAATAGTTACCAAACCAATTCTGAGCTTGATAATCAACCCGACTTAGATGTTGGCGTGCCGCTGTGAATTTCAGCCGAATATACACAGCAGACCATAGATTTAAGGCATTACTTTATAACGCATTTCTTACGAAGGTTTCATAAGAAAATAATACAGAATAATGTTAGCCTTTGTATCAACAATCAGTGTTGGTGCGGTTTTTGGAATATGAAGGTTCATTCCGCACCAAGCCAGTGCAGAATCTACGTATATCTAGAGTCTATGGAATCTACTAAATACATCTATATCTTGACACAACTTCTTCATAACACTGACGTGACGTATTCAGTGTGAAAGGAAATATTGACGTGACTTGACTGGACAAGACTTGATTGGACAAGACTTGACTGGACAAGACTTGACTGGACAAGACTTGACTGGACGCGACTCAACTGGTTTGGTGCGAAATGACAAAATAAACACATTAGTACACATTACAGTTATTCACACAACAATTATTTAGTTCATAATCAGACGAGTACAATTCCACATTTAGACGATATACATTTTTTTTTAAATCAACATTTTGTTTACTATTGCATTTTATGTTTACTTTGCCTTCCGGATAATTTATGTCGGTAGAGAGCCATGAGATCTTTGGAGATTTGAATAGATAATCCAGTTTGGGTTGGATACATGATTAACTGAATTCAAAATTTCAAGAAGGGTAAGGGGGGTGATTCGGAGATCACGAATAGAATTCTACGAGCTAATACGAGAAAACTACGAGTGGTAGGCGAGAATCCTCACATCATTTGGATGTAGGGGCGACGTGTAACCTACTAGGGTGTGCGCCGATATGGGTTAGAAACGATAAAAGACGCTGCAGACGGTAATTAATCAATTATTCATAGTCCGACAGATTTGGTCTTCAAGAGCTGTCGCCGAAATCAACAAAGATACGATGCCTGTCATTCCGACTCTACTCATTTGGAGCAAAATAATGGGTACAAGACGATCTGCGGCGACTTGAAGAGGGTAAACATAATATAGTTTGCATCCGGATTCTGCCGTATCAGAATGCTGACCTCAGAATTGTGTTGAAAATCCTGTCAGAATCATAAACGCAGCAGTCGAATATTTACAACACCGTTTTATAATACAAGTATACCATATCGTGAGAAACAATCTCTTGAAATAATAATCATCTTGTCTCACATCAAAAGGTGGAACAAAAAGCGGCACATAAATTTGGCTCGGATTACTGAATGGAAGTTGGGAGTGCATACGAAGGTTGAAGTCCATACATGGAAGAGCCTTCCTTGCCCAAGCATCTCTCAAAATAACGGTATCCTGTTAAGCGATGCACATATTAACCGCACGCCAATCCCATTCAGGTGCGTCTCGGGATGCAGAAAACCAAAGCTGTGGGACTGGTTATTACTTGTTTTGTACACGTACTCTATATTCTTTTTGATTTAGAACGGAATGAAAGACGGAGATTGTCTGAAATATCATGACGGGAAGCTAACGAAAACCATCATAGCATATATGATAAGAAAATACTGATGATAGTATCATATATGAATAACCAAATAAGAGGATTTAGTTATATAGGGGAGGTGGGAAACAGTACAGTGTCTAAATATAAAACAGCGGAGATAGACGCTTCCGCCCGCCATGTTGTGACAAATTTGAAGGGCGCGTATTGACAGTATTACAATTAATCCACGCATCCACTGCCATTTTGTGGCAAATTGGATTTTTAATTTGTAGGATTTAAACGGTCCTACAGCAGATAAATGTAATCAAAATGTTTTCATTTAATATTATTGGTTCCTACAGTTCGTACAATATGTATGTATAGTTGAACGACCGGCAACCCTGACCTACGCAATGTTTTTCATTGGCGTAGACATTTTTTTTCTTAGGAGGGTGAAAGTAGAAGGTATTTATATGCATATTTTCAACACCACAGCTGATATTGAATGCAAGTTTCCACACCACTCATGAAGTATTGCTTTCACCGCGTTACCATTTATTAGTGGGTGGTTCGCCAGTAGCCATATTTCCCACAAGTAACAAAAATAAATATGTACAAAACAGCTAAGTAGTCGAGAAAAATAAACTTTAAAACGGAAAAATAAAATATATATACTTGCGATTGAAATACAATCATATTTATTGTGTAAGTAGGTACCTACCTAATCTACAAATCGTTAACACTCAACAAAGACAAAGATTATTAACAGACAATCTTTGACAAAGATCAGAGCTTGTTTGTTAATAGGTACCTACATAACTAAACCGAGACTAAATTCAACACATTTTTAAAAATCATTACAAATGCAATACATACCTACCTACCAGCTTCTCATCGCAAAGCGATTTCAATACACACTTTTTACAGCCAATCAAAATTAGAAACTGACCTTGAGGTATTTTACTGTCATTGAAAATTTTCCTTTCTTTTACGGTTATAATTTTATAAACAGTCTATAGAACTTTTAATTTTGCCCACTGATATAAATTATTAATTTGTGATCTAGGATGGTAGGTACCTACATAAAAATAAAGTCAATGGACAATAGGTACCTACTTATATAATAAACCAGAGAGCGTTTTCAGTTTTGTAAATCCCAATAAAAAACCTTATATAAATAGTGGTCACTATCCTGTAATTAAATTCAGTAAAAAAATTAACAAGAAAAATACAGAAAACCAATGTTTGCTCTCAAAACTTATGAGACAAATATACTATTGAACTACAATCATTTAAGTTACATACACGAAGACATAAGGGCATCGCCAGAGTAACTTACTCCCAGAAAAATCGAAAATTAAAAGGCATTTCTGTGATAAGTCATTGATGAGAATTTATAGATCTTCGCAAATGCATGGATTTTATCTATGTTCCTTAGAAGGATCTGCATAAAAATGGTAAAAATTAAATAGAACCCTGGATAAAACCAATTAATTATCGAAATGTACAAGTAAATACATTTCTGACAAGCCCCGTAGGCGTTGTACTACTTTTCGCATTGATATATGATAAATTACGATGTCAAACATCAATCTTAGCACTCACTAAACGAGTAGTAAACTTTTGCTGTACCAAAAAAAATTGCATGTCAAATTATACGCTAGTGCTAATTTAGATGAATACAAAATGAAAGTCTAATGAGGTCACATTAGTTTCTGTAATGTTGTGGTCGTGTTATGTTAATATTTTCGGCATCAACACTAACCATAGCTAAGAATGAATAATTTTATATTTTTCGGTGTTGTGTTCTGCTGTTGTACAAGCGTACAGCAATAATGCCGTTGCAAAGTCTAGCCCCGTTGCACCATCTACCGTGGGAACAACGACGTTCTGTTCAGATATGGGTCCAACTGGCGCCCATTTCGAGTTGTGTAGACGAGAGCGTCTCACATTTTCGATGTGTATTTTTTTAGTTTTACGATATTGGATTATAAGTATCCATATTTTGTTAATAAAATGGAACAATAGTATATTAAAATACGAGATGGGAAGATTTTCATTACTGTCGAGAGAATATGTTATCATATACATACATGTTATCATATACAGTAATTAATATGCCCAAACCCTTCATATGCAAAAGATAATGAGCTAAAATGCTCGGGAGGGGTGATCCGCGCATTATAATGCAAATACCTAATAGTTATATCTCCGTTAATTTTTATCCTACGTAGAGAAAACAAATCCAAAATTTTTGTTTAGAAGAAAACCTTCATTTTTGTACCATATCATTTTTTTACGTATCTTTTTTAGTTTTAGAGCGTTTTAGAGTTATTTGGAAAATAAAATTTCATAAGAAAATATTTTTTTAAGAAATTTGAAAAGTACGTTTTTCATTTTCGTCATATTTTTTTCGAGAAATACGCATTCTAACCCGGTCAAACTTTTGAATTATCTGAGTAATACTAAAATAAAGTAACTCGTAAAGGGATAACGGTCAATATCCATTCTGGTGGGAATGGCTGGGGTTTTAGCGATATTTTTGTAAGTAACAGTGCTCATTTTAAAGGTCTTTCCAAGTACTGCAAGAAATGTTCTATAAATTTTTCTCGAAAAATGCATCAGTTTTCCATTATTTAACGTTGAATGCCTCGAACCAAGTTGTTGCAAGAAAAAAGTCTTCAACGAGCCATAAATTCCTTTATTTTGGACCTAGTGCATTCATAAAAAAAACATCTCTTTGTTTTCTTATAAGCTTTATTTTTGGTAATTTTACCTTTTTTGAGATAACGCGAAGATTTCGAGTTATTCGCGAATAACCGTTTTTATCATTTATTGAAAATCGTTTTTGTAGTTGATAATACTCTATTTGGAACATTAACGTGCCCGTTAATTTATTAAAAATGGAAAATTTTATCGTTATAAAATTTTTGAATCCAAGGTTTGTGCAGGCCCTGGATGTGTAAATGATCACGCATTATTATGTTAATTTGAGAGAGTATTTTATTTTTAATTTTCTACAAATAAACTATTATTATTATTATTATTATTATTATTATTATTTATAATCCTTCCAAGAATCGCCCATTTACAATGCATATTAAGTGTCACCAGACCTAGGATAGAGAGGCGATTGCCTAACCTAATAGCTGCATTTTGTATTCCTTCATAAAATTCTCAGAATGTAATTACAATATTTATCGTTGCGGAGCATTTATACACATATATATATATATATATATATATATATATATATATATATATATATATATATATATATATATATATATATATATATATATATATATATATATATATATATATATATCAAAATATATTTATGCGAATATAAGAAATTCATGATCTGTCGGTTAGCTTTGTTTATATATAACATCCTACACTATCATGCTCCATATTATTATGTTCCATACAGCTTCTCGTGCTTGTGCACTATAAAGTGAAACATTTCCATATTATTCTATTTCTTTTTCTTTACCCTTATTTTAAAATAAGTAATATTTATACCTTGTCATAAGAGCCATTCCATGGTATTGACAGCCATATTCAAATTTGTAAATTCAGTAAATAGGTAATTTTAAGCTCTTACTTTTACCATTCGTCGTAATAAGCCTATTTTTGGCAAGTAGCTTTAGGATTACAGCTTACATTCTCCAAAGGTATTCACTTTTATGTAACACAATTATTACAACGTTTTTTTTAATTGTTGACTAGATCAAAATGATATTTAGCTGAGTGATGAGCTGTACATCTAGGCCAATATATATGAGAGGGGTCCAGCTTACATTAATTAGGGTAAAAGTTTTTATTTAGGATTATTTTGTATAGTAAGAGGAGCATAAATCTAAGTTGCGGCCTCGAAAGTCCTGGGGAGAACTTTTGGTTAGGCGTAAAACCTCGTAATTTTGGCCCTTTTTCAATTTTTTTAATAAAGCTGATAAACGACACCGAAATTAGAAGATGCAACTAACGAACAGACTATAGTATAAGCGCAAGCAAACACGTGCCTATAACAGAGTACAACGGAACGCCAACCAGCTACGCGCATGATTGGTCAAAACGTAATATCGTTATAACTAAATAATTAATCGCCACAAAAATCTGTTTCAAGTGAAATTATAATAGACAAGTCATCATAATATTTATAAAATATCAATCGCTAACTAACTGTGTCTAAATGAAAGGATAAGTGTAAATAGTGGGTTCAAGAGTTTTAGCTAGGAAGCAAAATCAAAATTTCTAGGCAACGCGCCACACAGAAAGTGACGACAGATATTGAATTTAAATGTATGATAGTAGATAGTTAGAATTTAAAATTATATAATATTATATAATATGTAATTAAAGTGATAGAAGATTGCAAATACAGCAGTAGTAAGATATAAATTTGAGGGTGAATAAATCCCAAAGCAGAGATTCCAGCGAAGGCAGTCAGCATTCCAGAGGCATTACAGCGACATCCCGCTAGATGACACCACCACCAGAGCCCAGCAACCCATGTTTTGGGTGGTATATTTTTACAAAGTAATAAAAAATTCAAAATTTGCTAGTGTTAAGAATTATTGTGTCAGATGACTTGGTCCCATACGCCACACCACCAGCATTGCTGAAAATAATATCTTGTAATAACGGGGTGGGCGCAAGAGAAACTTCGAATGCCGTAAACACAGGCTACACTGTTCCATCATCTATTCCCATTGCGAAGGTCAAACTTGCTCCTATGTCGAATGTAGCATAATCCTGAATAAAGAATCATTTCATTTACTTCACCAAAATCGTGTCTTAAATTCTTTAACTACCACATTCATAAGAATTTCAACTTTTTGCTCCCGTACGCTGATATGACCCGCGACTCCATTGCACGGTTCTATCTTCAAAAACTATTACACCAATCGAAAAAAATGCAGAACCCTTTTTTATGTAGAATTTAGTAGATAATAAATTTCTATTCAAAGTCTATACGTATAACTTTACAGGCCTCGCTTTCGACAGGAAATGTGATTGACACTAGATCTGCGAAGGGAATCGAAGTGGTATCTGCGATTTCCTTCTTTGGAATTATTTATGATCGTCTGAGCTGCATTCTGCGAAGCCGTTAGTATAAAAAAAATTAAACGTACCCCGTTCATACGATGTTTTGTTCCATGCTGCTTCATGAAATCATTGAGCATTCACATGCCTGCAGATTTTCTCTCGTAAGATTTCTGGCCGTGAGTGGAATTGAGAATGAGGTAGCCAACGAAAAGATTCATTCCACCGAGGAAGATAAAATCATAGATGTATGTCCAGGCCATAAAACATTTATTATGTTTTATTTATTATAATATGTAGATCGAAATACTATATTTTCGAAGCGGAGTTTTAAAATTAAATGTTTAATTTCCGTACGCTAAATAAACAACCTGAAAAAATACCCTATTGTAAAAATTGTATAATAATAACAAAACTAAGAGTATATCTACAAGTTTCATACCATAAAACTGACGAGGATCTAATGTCAGCACCATATTTTGTTTTGTACCATCTAACTTCTTTCCCAAACAAAAACCTTGTTCCTTGTCCAAACATCAAATAAACAAAAATTCACATACTTGCTTGCATCTTTCGCAAGTATCTTAAGCGTATTGAAAATACCAGATGCAACTATAATGCTCTTGGAGTTAATTACTTGTGGCTAGGATGATAGGTATTTTCAGCATTTGCATTAGGTACCATTAGCGATTAGTTATAAAATAAAAAAATTAAAAACATCAAATTTAATAATACCCCATCAATATAATAATTTTGAATATGAAAATGTGAATATTCCACTGCTATACTTTCGTACCGTTAACGCGCGTAATTGCATTTTACTATTGCCATATGAAATGTAGCGTGAAATAGTTGAACGAACATAAAATATTTTCAATTTGCTTCTTCTTGATATTACATAATTATATATTTCGACTATTTATGCAAATGTTTAGAGAAAATATCAGTATTCGTTGCAAGTAGTTTAAAATTAAATAGTGGAAAGTAGTTCTTATGAATATTGAAAAAAATAAATCCATGAAAAAAAAACACCATTTGTCCAAAGCAAAAAAAGGCTCCACTTTGGTGGGACCAAGAATGTGTCACATTAAATAATGAGAGACATTTGACAACTATAAAATAAATCTAATTATGGAAAATATGATTGAATATAAAAAAATTGTTGCATTGTGTAAGTTTACCTTTAAAAATAAAGCAAAAAGACACTGGATAGACTTTTGTGAAAGCTTAAGTAGTCAGCCTAACATAACAATTTGGAATAAAGCCAAATCCTTAAATAATATTAATTTAGCACCATCATACGAACCTTAGGACATAGAACCATTTTTTCGTCAATCGCACCTAATACTGTTCCCAATCTACTCCCTAATCATAACTCCACTACTAACCATATTTTGTGTAAAAAAGTAACAGTAGAGGAATAGACGCTAACATTAAAATGAACACAAACCCCAGTCCAGGCATAGATGGATTTACATACACACTATGCTGAAAAGATTACCTTACTGTGCCAAAACTCTACTGTGCAAGCTATTTAATAACATTGTTATGTACGGGGATGATTGCACTATATTGAAGGAATCTATTATTGTATCTATTGAAAAAACAAACAAAAAATCTTTTAGGCCAATAGCACTAATGTCCTGCATAACTAAAACGTTAGAAAGTATTTAATCAAGACTAGAATGGTGGCTACAAGGAAATAACTTATTACCAGCATCCCAATTTGGCTTTCGTAGAGGCAAGGGCACTATTGATTGCCTTACACACTTAACGAATAACGACATTCAATTAACTCTTATCAAAAAATTAGTATTTAGCTACTTTGTATCTTGATATAAGTAGTGCTTATGATATGTAAACTTAAACATCCTAATTGGTAAAATTATTAGACTAACAAATTCCATCCTCTTTTGCTATAAAAATCATTAGGCTTTTTACAATAGTGCAAATTAAGCGAGGAATCCCTTGTGTAGGTATATTATGTGTATATTATATCTGTCATTAAAATATCATGTGTCATATAAATTATTAAAGTTGTTGCAATTATAATTTTGAAGTCGTTGAATCACTGCCATCATGTCAATAACAAATACGGTTTCAATAATTTCTTTTGATTGCTGGAAGGCACGCCAGTTCAGTTCACATATCAGTTATTCCCTATAAAACAGCATTGTAAAACTCTGATTTATTGCCTTTCCTTATTACAAAATTTATTCACATACGGCGTCATTGTAGCACCGTTTTCTTGAAGTTACCAAAAAAATAACCAAAGTAAATAAGTTTCTTTGATTCTTTGGCAACTTTGTCGCTTACTATAGTAAGCTGTATATTGTGTATATATATACAATATACATCTATCTATCTTTGAAAACAAAACAAAATTCTCTATCGAGTATTTGTTGCTGCGGTTTTGACAAATTTCGTGTCAACAACTTTTTAAAACAATATTACTAGTGACATACATTTTTTTACATTTCTGCCATATCACTCATCATAACAAAGGTCTCTTGACTCTCTAAAAATTACAATTTAATCGGACTTAAACTAAGGGACTATAGGGTGAAAAAATTCCATAAAATTTAATATTTTTCAGAAAATGGCAATTCTGACCAGTTTTTCAATTCAGGATTTGGCTGGAGAACTCCAAATTGGGATCCCCAGGTCGATTTACATAAGAATATTTTTTTTAGGTAGTTGCTCGCGAGTATATATTATACTCCGTGACCTCGACAAATCTCTCGAGGTCACATATTTTTTTCGTAAGACGGGTCCCTATACAACGCGCCCAGTAGTATTTTCAATACTAAAAACGAATGAGTGAAATATCCGTTGCTAGATTATACACTTCGATGTTCTAAGATCTTTTTGATCCTTTACTAGTTAAGAGGCCCATTGAAACAGAGTGTATTTGCATACTTTTGGGCCGGAATGTTAATATTAAAAAGGCCATTTTTTTCCATAAACTACATGTGCATATAGATAAAGGATTATACTACTCGTACTAGGAGTTTCGCTAGTTTCATGGTTAAATTCACAATGCAAATAAGTGAATTATTAATAATTTCAACGGAAACAATTTACAACTTTTGAACAAAGATTTGTATGAAAATAGCTTAACTTAAATAGCTAGAATTGTATCCTATAAAACCATATGGTGACGACATTAAACATTTTTGTAGCAAAATCTGATATTTATATATCAAATGGCTTCATATGCAATAAAGAATCTGGAGAAATTTAGCATAATATATCATTACCTTGATGAGTCGGGGAACAGTCTCAAAAATGGCGAAACGTGCGGAACAAAAGCAGTAATAACAGAAATCTGTAGAGGGTAAATTACAGGGTGGACCAAAGCACAAATGAGCGAAATATCACCATTCATAATTTTGTTTTTAAATAAGTTCATTAAGGAATATCTTCTTTAGCTATATATACATTACAAGCTGTATCCCCAAAAATTAACACAAAAATATTTTTTTAAAACGCGTCTGACTGCAATGGGTTGTGGATATGAAGTTGTTGCGTTTTACTAATGTTTCGGGCGTAAACCATGTCAACATCATTTTAACATACAAGTTTGAATGTACGAATTTTAGGCAATGTTCTGAAGTTTCCAAAACTGTTGCAATCACCGTACGAGCAAGGTTGATTACCTGCAAAAAGGGCCCAAACAAATGTAATTGGTGGCAATTGTAGCAAAACTATCCGTCCAACAGAGCCAGGTTTTTCAATTTTCAATCAAATGCTCCTTTTTTGCGGTTGAAAATGCAGCTAAAGAGTTCCGATAGAGCGCATTTTGTAGGTTTTTAATTCTCTACAACGTTGTATTGTAGAGAACGATTGTACCAGTAGGTACAATCGTAATATTATCGTAATTTACACAATGTAATTTGTACAATCGTAATTTCTAGCAATAACAACAAGTATGTTGTTGTTGCTAGAAACTTAAAACGATTTTTTTGCATGTTTTTTACTGTTTTTTGGACGATATTTTGTTATTAACAACAATGGCTGTTTAATTTATGTTTTCATCTATGTATTGTACTTTAAAATCCTGCAGAGTTCGTTACCTAGTATTTTTTTAATATCCTAAAAAACCTCGTATAGGTTGGTCTAACTCTATTTACATTAAATTTGCATTCGTCCACTTCAAATCAGATTTGCAAAAATTCTATGTCGCCCACCTGTGACAAGTTATCCTTTATGTCACTCTTAGATGAATAGTCCAATAACTTTTCGGTACGACCCATCATTGTGTTTTAGACAGCAAAGGACATCAATGTTTTTGCAATTTACATTTTTGCATAAATATTCGTTTGTAGTAAAGTAGTTCACCGGTCTTTGAATTTGGACCGTGGTTCGATCGGATATTCTAGCCAGTAGGTATGGCTAAATATGGATCCTAGTTGCGTCTAGTTTGCTTTTATGGCCACACCTCTTAATTTCAGTAACTTAGTTTGCACGTCGCAGTTTTCGTCTAGTTTAACAAATAGACGTTCTGCGTCTGCTAGTATGGATGCATGAAATATTCTATAATCTTCTATTATACGTATTTATATTCAATGTCTGCTTGTTTTGAGGAGTATCTATTATGCATAACGAAATTTGATTCTGACAAAAATGCCCGCCCAAAATCTGCGGGTTGTTTTTGATCGAGAGAAAGGAAAGGTATCTGGTCCATTCCTAATTAGAAAAACGTGTATGTTTATATGGCAAGGAGCGCGGGATTATAGTGTTGGTGTTGCGAGGAGGTCGGACATTGTGGATTGCCATGTTCGGTTTCTTCAATGACTCCAGTCTCGTTTGATTGCTGTATCTGACCGGTCAGCTTTTCTTATATCCAGTAATTCTGTCCGATCGTTCGAATGCGATCGGTGGTTTGAGTTTTATGTATTTTGTACGATACGTGCCAAAAAGTGTGTCCGTTCGTATATAACGCGAATAGACTTCTACTGTTTTGTGATAATGGTGGTCAACAGAAATACCAGATTTATTCAAAGGACTTCTATATGGAATACTGATAGGTATATATATGCTTATAATACACATAAACATTTACGTAAATATGTAATACTAATACGTATGTTGCAAACATAAGAATATACAGCGTATTCCATAATGGATTTATACTTACAAACCCACCCCTTAAATACTGCTTGTGTGATAGACCGGGAGGTGATAACAGTTTGTTTTCTCCAATTTCATACAGCATGCCTTTTGGAGGAGTGAAGGGCGTGTTTGTTTTATTTTTTTTGTTTGATATTAAAATACTTGCCCTTTTATCAAAAGAAAGATAAAACAAATTTAAAGTCTTAAATAATAGGCATGCGATCTTCAGGGCTCTAACTGTCACGTTAACTTGCAATAAAAAAATAGATCTATTCATGCTGCATATCGATGAAAAGCATGAAATTTTGTGTTGTAAACCCCCATATAATTTTGGGCCAATCATAATATCACAGAAAAGCAGTTTTGTGCAAGTGTAAACAAATTCCGTATGACCGGAAATTGTCCAGCGGGCACTCTCACTCCTCCAAAAGTCCAAAAGGCATGCTGTATGAAATCCGAGAAAATAAACTGTGTGAGTCTACCGTTCTGAGGTTTCTATAATTTTAATAATCGCCACAATAATTAACGTGATTTTTTTTACTTTATATTATACTTTTGAAATGATTACTGCTGTTATAATGCGTGTTATTACTCTTTTCGTGTTCTTTAGTGTTTATCCGTAAGATGAAATAATCTTTTCTTTACGTCACTCATTAATAGTATGTTGTTATTCAACGAGCAATTAATGATAGTCATTATTAACGCCCCAATTAATAATAGCCCTTAATTGCTATTAACTATTGTATCCACAACCTTTGTACGTTTTTTATCTTCAACAATATACTTACAGTTTTTTGACGTTTCTCTCACAAACGCATTAAGCACGGAAAAACAACTCGTTCAAGATTGAAAACGTACCGGGTGAGTCATTAACAGAGCACGCCGGCCATATATGAGGAACTGTATGACGTAGAACGTTGGTGGAAAAAAATCTAATACAAAAGTGGACTAGAGAAAATGCTGGAAATTATTTTCAACTTTGTAAGATTACCGCTAGAGGGCGTTACAGTAACGTTAAATTAGAAAAATGAAATATCTCGTTAATTTCCTATGATGAGGCTTCTTGGTAATGTTCGTAAAACTTTGAATAACTTAAAATGTTTTAAAATATCTTTCATAGTTGTCAAATGTTTTAAAATGTCTTAAAATGTTTTTCATAGTTCTGAAAATTAAGTGGTGGGGGTTTGGATTAACGGAATCAAACGAATTTGGTGCCATTTCAAAGAGCATTTTTTATTTTATCATTGGTAGAATAGAATGTGCAAATTTAATAGTTGCCACGGAAGCTAGGTGGTCCTGTTTTAAATGCAAACAAACTTTCCGTTTTTTCTCCGAAAAAGGGAAACACATGTTCTTATTCTCACATAGTCATATAGAAAATCAAAATTGCAAGAAACCAATGAAAACCGCAACTCGATATCTTATTTCTAACCGGAGAAATTAATAAAAATATATTTTTTACATTAAAAAAGTATTAAAAATATTATACCGATTACTCGTAGAGTAGTCATAAAGGGTGAAAATAAGTAAGGATAAAGCTAGAAAGATTCATTTATCAATTATTTATATGTATTGCATTGCAGGCAATTGATAAAAACCATTTAAGATTTGTTTTCAACTGGCCTGATGAACCCAGGATGTTCGATTCTAAAGATGGTCTAACGAATACCCAGATGTTCAAACTGCGTGCCATCTTTCTCTATAACACTCAAGTCTGTCGCGTGTTATTTTCACGGCAAAATCCACTTTCGCAACGGATATACTGTGGAATCAATTTTCTATTCTAAAAACCATCTTCCCTTGTCGTTGGTCGTTCTTGAAACACTAAATCTTTCACCTTACCCCAACGACAAAAATCAGGACAGGTAATGCAAGGTGACCATGGAGATAAACTGCCTCTTCCAATACACTTGTGAGGAAATTGTGGGGAAAAAAAATCCTCAAAAGCGGATTGGAAGAGGCAGGAAATGTTGTGTCCAGATAGTTTACATTTCTTCACAAGTGGATTGGAAGAGGCAGTTTATTTCCATGGCCCGCTAGGTCACCTGACCTTACCTGTGTTACCTGTGGATAGTTTATTTGTAAATTAGGTCAGTTTATTTCCTAGAATGAACAATTAATTGTTACATTAAAATGTTTTTTTTATTTTATATTATAATCTCTACTCAAACACCATATTAATATATAAAATCGAATAATTGCAATAAATCCCCTTACATTCTTTATATTGATCAACGTTAGTTGAAAATTAGGCAGTGTGTTAAATTAATAAGTTTACCTATATAAATTTTAATTTTTTTTAAAGCTGAAATTTGGGTTTAGCATTTTGTCGTTTATTCACAGCTGATTATTGCTTCCAGGTCAGCGCTACAGACTTTGCACAAAGTCAGTGCCAAAGCTCGGGAACAGAACTACTTCCAGGGCGGTATGACCCACGGTTGGGTTGACTACTATGAGAACAGGATCGAGTCCGATCGTTCCTGTCTTAATGAGTGGCACGCCATGGATAATCTTGAATCCAAACGACCGCCCTCGCCGGATTCCATTCGCACCAAGCCTAGAGAGAGGGACGAAACGGAGAAGGTGATCCGAAGCACCCTTAAGGAAATCATGATGTCCGTAGACTTGGACGAGGTCACTAGCAAGGTGATACGGAGCAGGCTCGAAGAAGAACTTGATATGGACCTTGGCGAATACAAGTCTTTTATAGATCAAGAAATGTTGGTGATTCTGGGCCAGATGGATGCACCAACAGAAATATTTGATCATGTTTATCTGGGCTCTGAGTGGAATGCTTCTAATTATGAGGAGTTGCAAAGAAATGGGTAGGTACAAATTAGTACTAATTGTTATTAATAATTATGTCCCCCGGTAAAAAACATATTGAAGTAAATCTGATTATCTGGCTATGTTATATGAACAGTCACTAGTGTTTAGAGAAATTTTATATTCAACCAGTCAGCACAGTATTACACTGATAAAATGTAGAGAGATATAGAAGTAAGGAGACTTACAGTACCTACCCGTGAATTATTTGTATTTGACACATTTTCTTTGTCTCCAAAAAGTAATCATTTCATTTCAACGAGAAACTTATTTCAAATGATAATTATTGATAACGACACTGAACTGGGGTCAATATGGCGGATTACATAGTTATCGCACTTGCCATATACTGTAGCTCATTCTCCCTACTTCCATATCTCTGATAAAACGCCATCTAGCTGTTGCTGAAATTTAACAACGATGGCATGCCTCTAACTTTTGATTACATTTAGTATCAGTTGTACTGCATATGTCTTCAATATTTTAGACTAAATTGGTACCATTTGGATCATATTTAGGTACAACATATTCCAAATTAAATATATACACATTTTGTAGAAGTTTAGGGCCTGTTTCTTCACCTTCCGTCAAATTTAGTCTCGCATCATTTACCAAGGGATATTTTGTGTAAAACTATTCATGCAAATTCAGTGATCATCATCAAAAGTATAACTTATAAATATACCACCTCAGAGGTTGATCCTGTAGCTTGTCATCTGTGATTGTCAATCTTCATCTTGATGACTTGCATACAGACATTTTATCAAAACCTATTCTGTAACAGTATCGTTAGAATGAAATACAAAGTTGGTGACAACATTTTGAACGAGGTTGGAGGTTACTAATACAATTTTTATGTTCTGCAAAGGTATATCGTAATAAATCCATGCATTATAGTCAAACTGAAATTTGATCTTACGTAGGTACAGTGGAGAGCTAAAATAAGTTGCTAGCATATATCAGTGGCAGCAGAATAACTGGAAACGACACCAAATATTCTTTTTGGCTCTTTTTTCCTGAAATTAGTGCATGGAATTTAAAATACTATTATGATGTTACTATTGTTCAATGTATATTTTTAATTTTTATATAAAATAAGGTATTGGCATTTTTTAAACTACTTTTTTATTCTACATATAGGAACATTTCTGCCAAAGCATTCTGCTAGAAGAGTTAATAAGAGTAACTGCCTTTTTAGATTCGCCTCTTTGTAGCCCAGACCTTACACATAGACAATCTCTGGAAGATAGTTTAGAGAAAAGTAGGGCTGCTTTTCCCTTATTTTGAAAAGTAGTAGCTTTGTAAATGTTTAGTAGAGTATGTCTATACCTAGAAGATGTTTGAATGTAATTGAATTGAATAATTTTTTTTTTAAATATACATTAATGGTAATGTCTATTTGGATCTTCTTATATAAATTGTAGAAGAAAGGATACCGCTACCATTTTATTTCTAGAATGAATTAATAATTATACTTTACCTCCCTGTATTCAACAACAGTGGTTAATTAATTACTAGTGAAATCGTTTAAATCGCCAGTTTTGTAATTCATTCAACATGATATCAACTATTGTGTGCTATTATGTTGCTCTAACAAATTCTTTTATAATATCTTACTAATAGTTTTGAGAAAACAATATTTTCGTTGTTCAGGGTCAAGGCGTTCCCCGCTTCCCCCCCCCCCCCGGAAGCGGGGAACGATCAATTAAAAGCATGGGGAAATCGTTTTACTGCATATCTGGCGGCTTTGAACTTGGTTAAAAAGTTGGTATAAAAAATGAAGAGTACGAAAAAACACGCATATTTAAAGCTGAAGGAAATCGGATAATTAGTTCGCGAGATATTCATGCAAACCGTAGTTGCGAAAATAAGAACAATCAAATTGATATTTCTTCGAGGGGGAGTGGAGTTGGAGGTTCAATATTTTTTATATGGAAGAGCTATTATGAAAGAATTATACGGCCGCAGACTGGGGGGTGTTTGAATATTAAGGAGAGGGGGCAGAAGGGGAAAACAACATTTTTTAAAATGCTCGTAACTTCTCTGAATATTGACCGATCTTAAAAAATCAAACGGCAATATTTAATAATGCCGATATTTTTATGAGAATAATTTGACAAAAATTGTATAATAATTGACAAACACCTATTATATGTATTAGGTTAACATGTTTATGGAAAGAAAAAAATAAAATGTACAATAAACTACAATTAACTAAACCATAAAGAAAACAAAAAACTAGCTAGCACATAAATAAAAAACAGAATGTAGATGCTTAATAATTGAAAAAAATAACCGGAAATCCAATTTTGAACTAATTTAGCTAGAATTAAAGGTAAAAAAAAGCTGTCGGCTGGAAACAAACAATTCACCCCTTTCCTCATATCGGAAAAACCATTTAAAAAAAAGGCAAATCGCTTTTTGGGGCACTAAGCGTTTGTTTGCAACAAAAAAATATTCCCTAATGCCATCGTATAGCGTATGAAGAAACGAAGGAAGAGCCGTTTGATTTTATAAGATCGGTCAATATTTAGAGGTCATGGGCTTTTAAAAAAAAATCGTTTTGTCCCTCCCTTCTATTTAACCCACCACCACCAGCGTGCGGCCTCGTATTTCCTTCATAATAGCTCTTCCACGAGAAAAAATTGAGCCTCCAACTTCCTCGATGTTGAAGGCTCAACCCTTGATTTTTCCTATTTTTGCAACTACGATTCGCGATATCTCTAATTATCCGATTTCGCTCAGCTTTAAATGAGCGTGAGTGTTTTGTCGTACTTAACAAACAGTCCAGTGGATATACTGCTCTTGAAATTTAGAAATAGTCAAAAGTGACCGGTCATAATGATCGGTAAGTTACCGGTTATAACTGGCCGGTCATTTTTCCATCACTGTTAATAAGATAAATTTCTTAAAAGTAATGAATATATTATAATTCGGTATATTTGTTTTTTTAGGGTGGGCCATATTCTCAACGTGACTAGGGAAATTGACAACTTTTTCCCTGGAACATTTGACTATTTGAATGTGAGAGTGTATGATGACGAAAAAACCGACCTGTTGAAACATTGGGATGACACATTTAAATACATCACAAAAGCCAAAGATAAGGGCTCTAAAGTGCTGGTACACTGTAAGATGGGAGTCAGCAGATCAGCATCAGTGGTCATTGCTTATGCTATGAAGGCATACAACTGGGATTTCCATATGGCCTTGCAACACGTCAAAGAAAAAAGAAGCTGTATAAAACCCAACACAAGTTTCTTATCCCAGTTGGAAACCTACCAGGGAATTTTAGATGCTATGAAAAACAAAGAAAAATTACAGAGATCAAAGTCTGAAACTAACCTTAAATCGCCTGTATCAGCTGGAAAAAATGAGAAAGTCTTGGTGTGTAGTGAGCCTACACCTATTATACAAGCATTGTCCAAGTCTTATGACATGGAGGCCACCATGTCTGGGCATGATTTGTGGCATGTCGGAGCACGACCCAAATCTTGGTCCCCGGATAATATAACAGCGAGAGAACTGGTGGATGGTGTTAAATCATCGCCATTATTCATGTCCTTAGAAGATGTAAGTCAGAAGTCGTCTTCAAAGGAATCTGTAAAAAGCATACAACACTCCGTCGAGACGAAAACTTCGCTTGCCAGGCATGTGTTAATGCCCTGTGATAATGGAGAGTCTTACAGTGTTTCTCCAAATCAAATTGTTCACCTGCCCGGCCATGACTCAATATCAAGTCGTAAGACGGAAAAGAAGAAGCTGGTTTTGAATCTTGCAAGTAGGTTCGGAAGTGTAGACCAAAAAATGGAAGTTGAGGCAAACGATGATAGTTCCTGTATTGTTACTAATAGTGAGATGGACGATAAGTTGCATACTGGTGATGTACACAAGGAAACATGGGATCCCGGGGAAAAGAATGAAAATAAAGTGTCTTACTGTAACAGTACAAGCGATGCCTGTGATTTAAAAACTACTAGTTTAAGTGAAAGTCAGACTGTATGGACCTCTTCAACAACAGTTAAAACTGAAAGTGCTGTGCCCCTTAGTTGTAGTAATAGTTTAGTAAAAGTTCCTGACCCTCTATATCAAAATATCCGAGCAAAAACAGTTACATTGCGCAAAGATAGTGATCCGTTTTCCAACAATTTGGACCGCGTTTTTGACCGGGAGGAAAAAAAGCAGCAAAGAATGTCCACAATCCCTGTAATACCTTCAGGGTACATTCCTGATCTCTCTAATGAAGAAAAAGTTTCTAGGGAATGTCCATCGCGGCAAAGTTCATGGAGCTCCTATGATTCTGCTGTAGTGCTAGGCTTCCAAAATGAAACCTCTGAATTGTCGAGGCATAGTTCATGGGGCTCTGGTGATACGCGGACCCTTCCTAGCCGTAACAGCTCATGGGGTTCTTATGACATGCGGCCTCGAGGACCCGTTCATTATATTAATGAAAAAGGTGAGAAGGTATTACATAATGCAGAAATGTTTGAGAACAGTTCCTGTGGGATATTCCCTTATGACAAGGAAGATATCCCATGGCATCCTGGAACTGTTAAAAGGACAAAACAAAAAATAGAAGAATGCTCCACAAGGAAGCCAAGCAGCAATGATAGCTTAACTAGTAGTTGTGTTTCTCTAGCCAAAACTCCCAGTTCAGAAACCTTATTGTTTGATTTAGTTCCAGATAAAGAACGGCCTGCTGAAGCGATCAACAATGTCCTGATTGATTCGGCGACTATCAATACTGATTACATTTCAAGTGCCATATCTGACAGAATAGATATTCCTGGCGAGGATCACAAAATAGCCAGCTTATCAAGACTCTCTATTAGTGCACCAGAGCATTCTCTAATGAATCTGCTATCGCAGGAGTGCTCTCTGTCCAGGTCGGCCTCGAATGTTTCTTCGATGGGAAAACTGCCAAAAGACCATTCCAGTTCGGTTATAAGTACAGCACAGTGTTCTTCCGTAAAACAGCACCGGACATTACTAGAAAGCCTGCAGAATTCGCATGACTCTCAGTATATGACAAAAAAATCTGACGATCTATTAGACAGTTCCAATAGTTCAGGCAAAGTTAGGTATTTGAAAAAAGAATTTGAAGCCAAATCTAGCACAAATATGGATGCAATAACCGCAAACACTACTGACACCGCTGAGGCTTCCAAACCTACAAAGCATAGAGTTAACAGCCTTCCATCCTCGCCAACGAGTACCCACCAAGTAAAAGAAAAGAAAGACGAGAAGAAGATTGTTTCCGGAGACGACATGAACTTGAAAAATTTAATAGGGATTTTTGAGAATAATAAAGAAGAAAATCAGGTAAATCTTAGGCAAAAATTTAATAGCACCAGTAAGCCCTTTACACAAAATCGCAACACACGATATTCCTGCATTGAAATGTCAGTGGAGAAAAGTCCCGTTCGAATCATGCAAACACCTTTAATTAGTAACCTTAATAAGAATGGTTCTCCCGTAGATAAAAGTGATGGCGAATACAAGAGACCTCCTATTGTACCAGTAGTTAGGAATGCGTCGCCGGGATTAATGGTGGCCGCCACAGTGATTGCCACTGCTGCTAAAAAGCAGCAGCACTATGGTAAAAGTCACCCGCTGGCTATGCTAAACATCAAACAGAGGCACAATAATCCTGTTTATAATACTATGTAATGCTCAAATTACAGAAAAGGCTGTGACTGCACTATTTTCGTTTTCAATTCTGCAGTATAGATTTTAATTGTTTAGGATAAATGAGCTTGTTTTTTACAATACGTTTAGGTATTCATCTTTTAAAAATGATTTTGTTATTGCATATCATTGGTTTTTTTTATTTATTTTTGTATACATATGACTTTAAAAATATAACTAATATTGCTCTATTTGACTGCTCATATATTTAAAAATTTATTAAGTGTTTACACAAATTTAAAACTACATTAATGAACTCATACAGTTTTTTGTGTTGTATTACAATAAAAGCATGGTTACAGATTAAAGGCAATAAATTTAAATGTTTTTCAACAAAAATTATTAATGTAGCTAAGTTAATGTTCCACGATTTTACTTCAACGGAAAACCAGCGGATATATAAAAAATTAAAAAAAAAATGTATTGCTGTTATGCACTACAAGTTCAGGTTAGGGTCTTTTACGACTATAGCAAGCTACTGTTGCTAACACTGATATTATTAATAGTTTCAACAAGTTTGTGCTGATCTCCCAACTGTTTTAAAAAGAATCGCAACATTTTAGCCTATAAATCGACAGTAGTTGGTGTCAAACAAAATTTATATAATAATCTCCAAAAATGTACCGAAAATACTTTGGGGTAGGTTGAAGTATAAGATATTTTTTGTCTGAATTGATAATCGAAGAATTTGCCTCCAAAACGTCAAATTAATTAGTTAAGTACTGTACCATGTTTGGGACTTTACTGGTATGGTTATAAATGACAAAATTCATTTGCAGTGATAAGGAAGGAACTGTGGCGGGAACTACATACACTATCTAAAGTATATTCGCAACCAAGAGTCACCAGCATAAACAAATACAAGAGGCATGCATGTGAACAGCAATAATGCCAGGACTGCACTAACGAATCTAAAATAATAATCATAGCTTTGATTTTGGTAATATAATTGACATTAAATTTAACATTCACTCTTATAAGGCAATTAATCATTGCCTACAGGTATTATTAACGGTTCAACATGCGCTTCAACTATATTTTCTAATTCCCACATTTGTTTATCCACTTTTTCCGGCATGTGCTGGATACAGTTTTTTCATTTGTGAGGGGTAGTGTTACTAATTAATGGTGCCATGAAAAATATTTTGAAGGTCTGCAAATTTAAATGTCTGATTGTTTTCATCAACATAATTTTTTACATCGGTCCAAATTAGTTCAATTGGGGTTAATTCGCAATGGTATGGCGGGAGACGAAATAGTGTTTTATGTTGGGTGTTTTATGTTTTGCCATTTCATCATCACGTACTTCTGATATTGATTTTTGTGTATATTAACAAGAGCTAAAAGTTGCACTTTTAAGTAAATTTTTGTCGGATATTCTTCGACCTAAGCCAATCTTGAATGTCATTTTCGTTGCTGTTGTAGAAATTTTGTCGAGCCCTCGGGTGTTGTAACGAGTGTTATCCAGAACCATCATGCAGTTATCTCCTAGTTGTGGTAAAACATTTTTGAACCATATTTCTAATGAATTTCCATCAATGTCTTCATGGTAGTCACCAGATTCCAACGCCCATAATCCACCAGGAATCATCCTCACTCGTTTTACACTGCTCACCTCGGTGCGTTATTATCCTTATAACATATTTGATACCTTAATTACTATTGGAAACTTCACAATATTATTTAAACACAAACTCTCGGGTTACTCTCCGAAATATAGTATCTTTCAACACGCAGTGGATTATCGATTATTACCACACGCTAAAACACGAACACCAGCCCAGCTCTGTCAAAAATCTCATGCCGCCTCAAGAACTGTTTTACAGCTGATTAAATTAACCAATCGGGGTGCATTTTTTGCTTGGCTTCTGCATGGCACAAGGCAATCACGCACTCTGCATTTATTTACGCTGGTGACTTTTGGTTGTGGATATGCTTTAGTGTAGTAGTGGTTACCTAACCACGTTAGCAATATCTGGAGATTATTAATATTGTAACCATCTCCCAATGATACTAAATTTATTAGCAAAACGAGTCTCAAGTGCAGTGTAGTGTTTCGGTATTTTGTTGGAAAACTAGTACCGTCAAATGGGGCGATTCGACCAATTTTGAAATATTTTTCTAAATAACTTTTCTCTTAAGGCAAGTGTGAAAAGTAGATGTTCATGGCACACATATGAAAATTTGCGGATCGAGCAAAGCGAGTTCTGCAACTCACATAAGTGCCTTAAACATGCTTTTCACACATGTATCATAATTTTTCTCATTCAATTATTAATGAATTAAATACAATTTTTGACACTTTTATATTGACAGTTTTTTTTTTTAAATTCAGTTTTCTTATAAAATATAAAATTAGTGAATTTTAAAAAAAATCTTGTTATGAATCGCGTTGGGAAACACTATTTTGTGTAAATCGCATCCTTTTGATATCCATGTTTTTGAAATTGCTTATTAAACAAAATACTTAAACGATATTAAAAAATACATAAATGATTACATAAATAGCTACTTTGTACTTATTCGCAAAAGTCTCACTTTTCATACTCGTACACTTTCTTACTTTGCATACGTAAGTATCACTTTTAATGCGTGGATGAGAAAAGTATTTTTTTTAAGTCGATGTCCCGATTGGCGCCATGATTTTGGCAATTGGGAAAGGGATGACCCTTTTTATTTACATGGAAATGTTCAATTAGCCCCTGTTATGGGGTCAATCGGGACACAAAAGGTAAAAAAAATAATGCCACACAAAACAATGGAAGAAAAGCTCCAAAAATACACAAAACACTACTTTTATAATATACAATTTAAAAAAAAACAGTTTAATTAATTCAAACTAGATAATGGAAACTGAAAATAGACACAAATAATGATTAATAATTTAAATACGCCTTCTGGCTCGATTTTTAGGGAAACTCATAACCACCTCTTAAGGCAACACCTTTTTCATTTGAACTTTATTAACTTTAAAGATATCCATCTACCGAAGGAAAAAAATGATCCTTTTTTCTATTTGGCCGAAGGAACATTACAGTGACCAGTCAGTTCATTTATCTCCTGCACTAAGCCATTCAAATATTTGTCAGTGCAATATCGAATTTCAATGAAGTCATCTTTTTCTAAATTCTTCATTTCCACCACTTCATTAGAAATCATAAATTCTTCATACTTCATCTTTATAAATAAAATTAGTTTCTTCTGGAATGTTGAGCTCATTGAGTCATCAAGGGAATAACTAATCCAAGTCATTTCTGTTCACATCCTCACTACTGAATTGAGATGAGCCAGATGCAGTTTGGATTGTTTCGATCTATATTTGGTCTTTTTTCGATCTATATTTCGCAGACATGTTAAAAATGGTTTTTTTTTGTACAAAACGAGATGCCAGTTATCTCAAGTGAAAATTACTTATTAAGATGGTACACATAAAAACAAATACTTTGAATTACTATACTTTCAAGTTCAATAAATCAAATAATAAATAAGCCTTTATAGATTTTATCAAGAAAACATTATCTATTTTTATTGTAATATCAGCATAAATTAAAACAATATGATGTAAATATTTCACAAAGGCTTTAAGTAATACTGAGGAATAGTGCAAAATAAAATATAAGAAGAAAAAAAAAGAAAGACTACTACTGTCAGTGTTGCTATCTGTAAATAGGCTAATGTATTTTTCGATCCTGTTAAATTTGTAAATTCTTTATTGGTCTTTACAAAATACTTTCAAATTTTTGTGATTTTCTGGAACAAAGAAAATATCAGAAACAATATTTTTTTTAACATCTCTTACTGCCAAAAGGTTAAACTGTGGACCACAATAACAATAAGTATAAAATAAAAAAAAATAAAGTGCAGGGGAGATTGTTTAAATCACTTATTTAAATATTTAATTCTAGCAATATTTCTATATTATAATCTTCAAAAATCAAAACAAAATTTGACAAAAACAAACCCAATTCTTAAAATTCTCCCCTACCTCTAATTTTCATAAAAACTATTCCTGAAAAACGAGAAAACTTATTCTTTTAACATAAAATGGTTTCTTTGTTAGATTAGTTTTATTATTATTCCTTTAGTTAGAGGTTACTAATATGCAGGATGTTTTAAGGATTTCACAAAAAAAATTGCTAGAAACATAATTATGTCCTATTTCATTTGGTTATCGATAAAAGTCTTTAAAAATTATTTATCTGAAACTAAGAGACTTGGCTGTCAAGAATTCTAGTCCCGTATGTTGTTGCAGAATGAGGAAATACAGCCTACGTGAGCTCAAATTGAGTTGGTGTTATTAAGGTTAGTTAAGAATGAACCCATACCTGGGCTATATTTTTTAACGATTAAGCCAGTTAGCTAAATGTAGTAAACCTAAGTTATTAAAAATTGCTCTTAATCTGTGAGGCAGAAATTGCAAAATATTGCTTTTTATGTTGTGGTTTTGCTTATGTTTACCAATTTCAAGTATTAATTTATTCTCAATTATTCCTTTGGCGTAAGTAAATTCCTTATTTAACCATCTTAGTTTGATTGAGTAGAAAATTATTTAAATCTGAAATTAAATAAATGTTACTTGAATATACCTAGTGACTATTGTGACAAACTGAGTAAACTTTGTATATTTTCTAATAAAACTTCATTTATTTGTTCATATTTTATTTTCATTTTGAATTCCGAGTTTATTTAGTTCTCTATAATGTATTTTTATTATGCCTATATGGTTGATTCTGAGAGATTGAGTCATGTTTTTAATTTCCTAGGTTTTTAGCATTTCTGGCTCTTCTAAAATTATCAGACAAACTCGTTTTATGAGTTTGTATGTACATTTTGGATTTATATATTTTTTTATAAGATCTTAATTTGTTTAGAATAGTTTGTTAAGTTAACATGCTGTCCTTATTGCTTTTGTGTGTATTTGTGTGATAGATTTTTTTTTGTACTATAGATGTAAAATATGATGTATCGCTTAAAACATTGTTCTATAGAATGAAAATAAAAAGCGATTGTTTAATAAAACATTGTTTTTATTTCATATTTTATGTTTTTATTTCATATATTTTTCATCGAAAGGTGACTAATTGTCAAACAAAGGCATCTAACATAATATGCGATTAGTAAACTCATATTTAGCATTTTCTGAAAATTTGTTTTTAAGTATGAGAGATTTCTTTTAACAGATCTCAAAAATTAATTATTGAAATCCCTGAAAATAGTAAATAGAAAGAAAGACAACTTACATTTTTAGTGGCCGTATTTATATCTTATTTTCTAGTGACATTTTACTGAAAACGCTTTCATAGATCTTAAACTGAATGTTTTGTTTATCTGTCACACAGTCGTAAGATCTATAAATGCGCTTTTAGCTAAATGGGGTTACCAAATAAGGTATAAAATATGGCTGTAGATGTTTAAGAGGGCACTTATATTCATATAACTGAACTAAATTTAAAATGTCGACTATTTATTAGGAGTTTCTATCAGTGTCGTAGCTACGTACTATTGCGCCCAGGACAAGGATCATAATTTTGCGTCCCCACCCTCTCAGTGACGGATCGTCATTGCAAAGTAGGGGTCAGCCAACTGAGAGATTGTGGGGGAAAAGGTGTGCAAATAGGGCAGAGAAAACGTGGTTGCCGCAGGCGAGATTTTTGTAGGCATTTAAAATAAAAAATATCACTGGCAAAATTCTCACATATTCCTGACAGCGTCAAAAGAACATTATTTAGACCATCATATTCTTTAAAATCTCTTAAAACAAAATTTGTAGTAAATGTTAAACTTAAATGAGTTATTTCTAAACAAGTGCACCGGACATGCCATCTACCGGACGCCCTCTACAATAATTAAAATAGTTATAACTACTTCCGCATTGCAACACGGCGGTGTAAGTAGTGCGGACACAGATAAAACTTAGTCTGTGCTTCTTACTGCTTGCTCTGTTCAGGTCTAAGGGCATGGTATGGCTTGATTTTAGTCAGATTAATGTTCGTAGGTCAAGTAGCGCAATTTGTCAGCCTGCCATTTTGCCCCCTGGCACGAGCCCCGGTTGCCCTGCCCTAGTTATGACACTGGTTTCTATATCAATGTCAAAAGGCCTCGTTGCTTGAATGTAGCCCTATGTTAAACTGTGTTTTACCAAAAATTACTATGTCACTACCTCCATTTGTGAAACTAAGTCGGCGCAAGTGTTCTTTGCGCGTACATCATGACTATATTGGATTGAATGGATTAACACAAGGACAAGAAGAAAAACTTAATATAATATGTGCCTCTAAACGGAAATGACAGACTGTCATGACCATGACACAGACCACAAACTAGAACCACAAATAATGAGAATAAATTTGTGCCCATCAATCAGAATTGTTCGGTCTTGGAACAATATTTTTCAACAAAACGCATATAAAGCTGCTTTAGTAAAAAGGATCTGATCATTATCTTTGGTAAAAGTGTCACTAAAGTTGCTAAATCGGGATCTCGACCAGGCTATCCTCTATTTCATGTGATCACGACTTGTGGTCCATCCATGAATCATTTATGAAGGTTCTGTGTACAATATATTGACAGTATACTTACAATTTATGGAACTATGACCAAAAATCGATGCTAGGGAATGATAATTAGTGTTTATATATCGGGTTCCCGTTTTTGGCTCTATCTATTTGGATCTCGGAAACAGTAAGAGATACAGTCAGTTAAATTACAAAAAAGTTACGCTATATTATGGTATTATCTTAAATGTGTCAAGATACCCAAGATATCTTTGGTAATTTTTGATATATCCCGAAAAAAACAAAAATGCCGAATTCAAAAATTTTAATACAAATGCAAAAGTAGGTAAGTATAAGAGTTGTAAATTGTGCATGCATTTTATGGTCACGTAGCTTGTAATCATTTCTGAAAACACTGTGTAAAATGGGATGACCTGTTTCTTGATGATGATGTCCAAATTATGTCCCAAGTAGCGTCATATTTAATATACACCGCGGTTGTATGTTCTTTGGATTGATAGATATCCACAGATGTGTGATTGTGATAGAACTCCCTCCCCAGCAGTGATCTAGTTTTTTATTAGATTTCTGCTGCAGCTGTCATATTTTACAATATAGCCTTTGCTGAAAAATAAGTCAGCTTCTACAAGTGAGTAAGTATATTACAGGCCAGACTAAATATTACATTGATAGCATATGACACTAAATTAGTAAAAATCTATCTGATATAATTTCTTTGCTGAAATGAAAGCCACTCTTGGCACCATACTTATATCAGTTTTAAGTCTAGCTTGCTCTTTGCCCTTATCTTGTCGCTTTTTAGCTGGACCTAAATCTAATGCATATACTGCACCTGGTAGGTAGTTAATGCTCGCTGATGTCTGAAAAAAAATTACAATATTAAATAAGTGTTTATGTAATACTCCAGGAAATAGAGATTATCTTGAAAGAATAGGAGGATTTAGTTTTATAAGCTTACCTTATGTTTTTAGGGTCGTTGACTCTGAATTTTTCACTTCCCACAATAATTTCCTACAGGAAATACAGCAATTTTTGAGAAAATTGGCGCCAAAAACGAGTATTTTTCCAACTATTTTATTTTTGTTAATTAAAAAAAACATAATTACTATAAATTGATTAGAGGAAGCCAGAAAAAGCTAAAAACACTTAACAATTACACACAAAAAAATGTATGCACCGAAAAACAACTAATTATTTTTAAAGCCGTAACTCCGTTAATTTTGAAGGTACAACGTCCATTCAACAACCATTTTACCGATAACTTCAAGGGCTACAAGATCATATCTATTTTAATATGCCCAAACTCTTCATATTCAAAAGGTAAAGGGATAAAAGGTCCGTGAACTGTAATGCACACTTCTAACAGCTATATTTCTGTAATTTTTATCCTACATTAACAGAAAAAAAATCCAACATTTTTGTTATGAAAAAACCTAAATTTTTATACAAATATCTTTTTTTCATATCTTTTTTAATGTTAGTTACTTGGATAATAAGGTATTTTTAAAGAAATTTGGAATTTTCGTCATATTTTTCTTGACAGAATTGCGATTTTTTGACAGAACGCGACAGTTTTCAAGATATTCGCGAAAAATCGTCCAAAAACGTGCTTTTTTAACGTTTTCAATCGCGAATAACTCGAAAAGTATCGATCTATTGAAAAAACTTATTTTTACATAAAATGTTTCCCTAACTAAATCTTCCTATTTTTTCCTATTTTAAAATAAAAGGTTCATTATTTAGTCTCTATTGCCTGGAGTATAAGTAAATCATAATAACATCTCTACTCCTCACTCCATTCACAATGGTTAGCTTAGAAGTCATAGATCTGTGCAGGAGAGGGGGCACCATATTATTATTATTTTTGCTGGCAGCATTTAGGACCCGGAAAGAATGACGGCTAACCACTAACCATCAGTGGAGAAATGAGGGAAACCTGTTTCCCCATAGAGAAATCTACCATTACAATGCTTTCACTGCATTATCGATATAATATATTGTATATATGTGTACTTATAGATTTCTGCTTTCCTAATACAGGTACATACATAGCAGAAGCTATGTATGAAGCTATGTTATCCTCATTTGAGTATAGAGTAGAAACGTGGTATTCTTTAAATATCAGTGTACTTACAGTTATTGTTTGGGCATCAACTATTCTCAAAATATTTTGGTCTGTACCACCAGCAACAAAGAAATCTTTTGAGGCATATCTTCCACAGTAAAGCTGGAAATTGAAATACATAAGGGGTATGATTTAAGCGCACATATAATATAAATACTTTAAGCATTCAAATTATTATTTTGCGCATCAAAATATCACATACCTTGCAATAAATAAACATATATTTTAAATGAATAAAATTAGAATAAATTATATTATAATTAATGGTTGTGCAAAATATATTAAATTTTAATTATAATAAACATTAAAATAAGCCTTTTTTTAGCATTATTATTCCTGCACTAAAATATCGGTTATTGTTAATTAAGTAAATCAATTGTTCCACTCTTATAAAAATTACACTTATCCAATCAAAATTATTATGCTCTTTTCGATTCTGTGGTGCACTTTTTAACAAGCGGTTATCGACACCATTTCCACTTTGAATCTTTGGATTTTACAGTACGTGCATGCGTCAAACTGTCAATAGTTTTTCACGCAATAATATGAATTGGACCATGTGACAAAATTCCTGTGACGTAACAATCTAAAAATATTGGGGAACTAACAGGTCCCTCTGGACAGACCTCATGCCATGTGACAAAACTGATCCTCCTGGACAGGCCTTAATCCATGTACATAATCCATGTAATCCATATTTAAGAATAAGTAATTAAGACAAAAAATAGAAAAAACTAACTCGGACCGTTCCGTACCTTCGATACACAGATCAAACGCTTTACCCGCTGAGCTACCACAGCAATGCCAGAGATCTGATCAACTTCAACTAGATATTTGAATAAATCAGTCAAATGCGTGCAAGCGCAAGCATTGCTAGAAAAGTATCCACTGGCCTGCATATGGTCGCAATGTGGAAGACAAAGTGAAAATGGTGTCACTAGCGCTTTTACGCTTTTTACGTCCAAACAATTAACACTAACATACAAACTGTCCCTTCAACAAAGCACGCAAAAGCGCTTATCATTATAGACAATATATACCAATCATTATAGACAGAGAAAGATTGCTCATCTCCATAAGCCTACCATTAGACAAATGTCGAGCCCCCACCATGCCGTTTGACGTTCAGGGACATGCAGTTTGACGTTAATTTCGCCACATTCAGAACCTACAATAATGTATCTATTTAAAATCTACCGCTGGCGCAAACTGATGTCAGCCGAGCATCATTGTCGACTTCAGACTGGTTCAGATTTGTCTAACAAATCCAGGCAGATAAGCTATCCTTTCCTGTGTATAATCCAATGATTATACATATCAATATACTGGCTATCAATATACTGGCTAATGCCAAAGTTTACAGAATAAATATATAAACTTTGCTAATGCTAACCGAGTGACACATCCAACGAACCGAGATGGTGTATTGAACATTTCACATGCATTTAATGCGCATTTATTAATTTTAGGACTAAAATATTGAAAAAATATTTGCTCATAAAAGTTTTAGCTGAAAACAAATCGTATATACTGAGGGTAATGAAATTAAATTATTGGACATACAATAATTCTAGTAAGTACTTAAATTGTATTTAAAATAATGCTGCTTTTTTTCCGTATTATCCAGTTTTTTCATTTAACTAACATAATGTTAGTTTAATAATTTGTGGATCAATTATATTTAAATATAAGGACATTTATTTTTATTCAACAGCAGAATTATTTTTTGGATGCGAATATTTATTAGCGTTAAATTAGTGTTAATTTTGTTTAAATACTTGATCTCATTATTAATTGACAAAATATTTATTATAATGCTCAAAGCCAATACTCATTGTATCTAAAATAATGATATAAATTTTCCCCATACATAAGTAGGTTGTCTTACGATGATTTGAAAATTATGATACTTAATTAACAAGATAACATTTATATTTTCTTTTTGACTTGATAAACTGTTCATGTTTATGTAAAAAACAAGTAATGTGAAATCTGTTAATTGTTCATCATTCTATTTTTTCCACTTATCACAAAATAATTATCTTACTCTACTGTTATGTATATCTGGTTCCACACATGATATTCTCTTCCCGCTTCCATAGTCAAATATTTGAAGTGGAGTAGTATGTTGAAAAGCACAAGTTAAAATCTGCACAACAAATTTAAAGTGTAGTTAAGTGTAAAATATTGTTAATGCAGTTTGAGTAATAATACCTCAGTTCCTTTTTGGTTAATATCGAGTCCCTCACCACACATATGAATGCCGGACAAGTGGCGAGCAGCATATGGTTGCCTCAAGTCCCAAAATTGCACTACATCGTCCCACCCGCCAGTTATAAGTTCATAGTTATTGCGGGGGTGAAAGCAAGCTGCAAAAACCCTGGACATGTGACCATCATGCTTATCCGGATTATCACTAAAAAACTTTCCTTCTCAATAAATTATTACTGTACAATTATACAGTAAATTTGACTTTTAATTAAGAGCTATTACCTGGCCATTAAAACACGTTCTTGAATTTTGCTCTCTTCATCGTAGAAGTATATCTTTTTGTCGTCCCCGTAAGTGACAAATTTTGGAACTCGAGGATGGTATGATATTCCAAAAGTTTGACGTTTTTCTCTTATTGTATATAGGCACTGATTGAAATTGTAACTCCAGCATTTCACACAGCCATTGGCGTCTAAGGATTTACACAAGGGTATAAGTAATAAGTTTTTTCAATACAATAATACAAAAAATCTAAATTGTTTAATTTAAATCCAAAATCCTGATGTACTTCATAATTCGAATAACTACCTATCAGTCTAACTACATAATGTAATATACAAAGAGGTACTATTTCTCTATAATTTATGCTTAATTTCACAAGATCTAATAATTGGAATTGTTCTGGAAGAGACATACCAATACAGTGAAGTTGTATTTGCATAGCATACTGAAACAGCACACACACATATAATGTTCCATATATCAGCTATCAACGTCATCCCATGGAGGGATCATAGGCCAGCTCATAACTGACCAGAGTATCAAAATATGACCTTAGTAGAAAACATTTTTTTTTGGGATATTGGCACTTGAATTTTGTGAAAATCGACTTCGTAGAAAACACCTTATGAAAGAGCGTAACATATTGCCAAACATAGTAACAGACAGAGGTATACAACCTATATTCAACGACGTGACTACTCACCTCGGTCTTACTCATGCCAAATCGCCACTCCTAGAAGGTGATAGTGGTGCAGGGGCCATTTTTAGAAGGTACCATTTTTTGGTTCATCGCTTATATCTGGGAAACTATGCATCCTAGATAACAAAATGTGCCACATGCGATTAGGTACCTCTTGAAGAGCCGACGATTTAGCTAGTCAAATAGGTAAGGCAAAAAACACGTGAAACGTTATTTTTTTCAAAATTAGCGAATTCTGAGGGAGGATATCTCATAAACTATGCAAGAAATTGATGAAGTCAAACTTGTGGCACATTTTGTCAGCTGTAATTTGGTATGGAATGGCTTTATTGCTAGGATACATAGTTTCTGAGGTATAAGAGAAAAACCGAAAAAGGGTACCTTCTACGTAAGTACGCCCCTGTACCCAGCTCATAGCCTAGGAGTGGGGACTTTTAGTATGTTTACCTCCCAACTAGTCCAAATGATGTACTAAAGTCTAAATTTCCTTCCATTTTCCTCTATAGGAAGTTGAAAATAGAGATGCTTTTTTAATATTTACATACACTCTTTGAGTAATCAATATAATTTTTTAGCATCTACTATCGCCAATATGATAGCCCAATCTACCACCTCTAGTTTATATCTGAGATCGTGTATAAAAATGTCATGACCAAATCACAGTTTAATGTCATACATTTCACTTTCATTATAGAAACTTCTCAAAGAAACTAAGGGCAACTTCCTCTACAGTCCATTGTCAGCTGAAATAGTAGCTACCTGCTTGCACTTGTCAACGAAGGTGCCGAGGGTGAAACCTGACGAATTAATAACAGGTCTATATTTACCTACAAAGAAACATAAGAAAATGCAATTTAGGATTATGAATATTTTTGTTTCTAGGCGTCGATAAATTAGATTCCGAACAAAAATCGTGAGGCTGTCACCAAAATCAATGGCTGGATTGCAGATAACACCAATCATAGAATCCGATATGTAATTGATCCCATCGATCTGAATAGTGATGATAATAAATAATTAATAGTTTTGAGCATTCATTGACTGGGCTAAATAATTAATAATTATTATATTAGGTACTCGATCATATTGTATGTATGAATATGTAGGGAGGAGTTGAACATAATATGTAGGTACGAATAACGACATCATTCGCAAGTGTGCAATTATTATTAGAGTATACCTATATGTATGTTGATAAGGTTCTCTATAGGTAGGTACCTAAGTAACTGCCTATACCTATTTGTCTATATATGCCTACAATAAATTCCTATATGTATATTATATAGTAGGTATAGGATAGGTATACACATCTAGGTAACAGTAGGTACCGACTGTATACAAATATTAGTAGGAGTGTGTGTAAGTAGTAGGTGTAGTGTATAAAATTAACTTTTTGAATCTTAAAGGAAAAGAGTGTAAGTATCTAGGTAGGTACATCAAACTGTCAAATTATTTCATATCGACAATCTCCCCTGGGGACTGGGTAGGTACTTATTTAACAGGAAGGAACTTCCTGGGTACTTATTTAACAAGGTATATCCTATATAATAATATATAACCCATTTAATACTTACATGTTCCCGTGAAACAATTTGTAATGGGATAAGTCTTTGAGACTGGTCTGTGTTTTATTGATGTTACCGGAGCTCTATTTTCCTTGACATCATTATCAGTTAATGAAAATAGATATTCTCCTGTTGCACTCAAATACACTTTGATAACACCATCTGTGTAACCAGCAGCAATGTAATCATATTCTTCATTATACTTACAGCAAAGTGCTTCTTTCGATGCCTCTCTAAAATGAATTCAATAATACATTTCCCATTAAATAAGGAATTACAGACCTACATTTGTGTTATGATATTTATTCTTCCCTCAACGGTGGTTACTTCCTTCTGTTGTGCCTTTTTCAGAGCTATATTTATTTGCCTTTCAGCTTCTTCGTCTTCAGTATCTCTATCAGTAATAATAGTAGTATCTACGCTTTTAAGTCTATCAGCTAACATCAAATTAGCTGTAAGTGGTCCAGCAGCAGCTTTTCGTTCAATCGGAATGGGTTCAGACAAAGATATTTCATGTATGGGAAACATTTTTCTCTCTGACATTTTGAATTTCCCGCTCCAAACACGAATTTAAAAATATGAACGTTCAATGCGAAAATGACTAATAATTTTGTTCAGATAAAGAAAATTTAAGGTGAGTTTACGTTAGAATGACAATCTTATATTTGTTTTTGTTGGTGAAGTTTTCAAACAATAGTTAACAACAATTTAGATTTCTTCTGTCATGGCGAATTTTGAAGATAATGGAAAATTTCATAAAATAGAAGAAGATTTGGGTAGGTGTCATGTGAGGCGAGAAGGGCTTTATATAATACATCTAAAAAAATATTTTTGCCCTTTTAAATGACAAATATGGTGATATATGGCTGTTTATTTGGTGTTATGGTTCTTTCTTTGTCAAAAATAATGACATAACCTATATTTTGAAAATATGCTGAAACGCATGTTTATAAACAAAGACCGTTATTTAATAGTTTAAGTGAATTATCTCCCCAAAATTCTTGTTTGTTTGCAGGATATACATTAGTGCAAAGGAATATGAGACGTGGAAAACAAATACAACAAATATATAGACCAGGTAGTGGACCATTAAGAAAATCAAATATAGGCATAGAGGAATCAGAGTCTGACACAAATATAGTTATTAACTCAAGGCAAAACCAATCAAAGCATTTGCTGCCTAATGATGACTTAAAGCATAAGAGTGAAGGTAGTTCTCCTAGAGATAAAGTTACTGATATAGATAGTACAACATCTCGCTTAGGCGACATATCACTAAATAGAGATAGTGCCAAACGACATAAAAAACCCGAACAAATGCTTTATGTGCCTGGGGCTCTTGCTCAGGCCAGAGAATTAAATTCCTCCCATGAATTTAATCGTAATCAGATAACACAAACAAACGGAAATGATCATATGGATAGCTTTGGTAATAACAAAATGAAGAGATATCACAATCGGAAACGTGGCGATGATGATGGATTTGAAAGAGAATGGAGGGAGAAATCTCCTAATATTCATATACCTAGGCAAGGATCTGAACCTAGAGGTAAGGTTTTTTAACTGGAACTATACCTACCTATTTGATTTTAAAACTTTTCCCATGTTTAGTTCTATTACAATCTATTACACAAGCTAAGTATTACACGATTTCTTTGGTAATACCTTGTAATCAAGTATTCCTATAAGATGCTCCCGTCTGCACTGGGGGATTGCCTATCTACATTAATTAACATAAAATACTTATAGGCCCAGTGGCACATCGAAAAAAAAGGTTAAAAACATGTAAAAATGTAATGTAAGATTTTGTAGTTTTAAATCCTTTATTTACATGTTGTGAATGTGTTTTCAAGTCTTCTTCCTCCACCGAGACAAGTGCTTGCAATGGCGATGCAGAGGTTAAAAAAAATCAATTCAGCAAATAACTTATTATTTTTTGATCGTTTGGAAAAAATAGTTCTATATAAAATGAAAGGTGCCTATATAAATTCTCTATAAAAAAAGGTAGGTACCATACCTTTCTTGTGGGGTGCATATTTTCAGAACCGTAGTCATATAAAATCGAAGAAGTATTAATTTACAATATGAAATAGTTAGTTCAGTCGATGTCGTTTGGGCATCACACGTTTCTGTGATGTATTCGCGCTGATGTTTCTGCCACGAATTATTTGAACTGTACAACAATTTGTTCGTTATATTCCAGAGTGTCTTCCTAAGGTTACGGTGACAGAGCGTCTTCCTAAGGTCTTCCTAAACGTTAGTACATGATTGACCACGACAGTTTCCTCATATGGTTGAGCAACGCATGCCATCCTTTCTGCAGCCACAAGCCTTTCATCCTTTTGGGCATTAGCACGAAATTCTTATTAGGAGTTCCTGTGGAGCAGGATCCTTCAAAGTGGGAATAGACACCAGTCCATTCACTGTATTTTCCATCCCCAATCTTGCTGATTCTTCTTGTTGCTGTACCACTTCTGCACTTTATTATAGGCTCTACGGGAGTGGTGAGGTCTAAGCAAGATTGCAATCGCTTTTGCATATTGATCTTTCAAAACATCAATACCTCCATTTGTTCAGTGAAATGGAGTCAAACAAAACTTTAACTTTCCCGGCTGCCTCCATCAAAGTTGCAGAAGCATATTGGTTTTTGTAGATTTTTACCGTTTTGGACGGATTTTGATTTGTATTTTCCCTGTCTGAAGAATGACAAGGTTGTGTCGTATCCACTGGAAGCATGAATAAATAGTAGATGCTCTGCAACTTCTTTTAAGTGCTTAAAACATTTGGATGAGTAAATAATGTGCTGGCTTTTCCCTTTTCCTAGTTTAAGGATATAAATATCGAATTAAATATTGGATATAGATGAATCCAGGGCCGCCAGTAATAGTAGAAAGTTGACGCGTTCACCAACTATCATCACGGAACCATTGTTATAAGACAGTTCATTTATTATCAAAGAGTCCGCATCTTCAGTTGCTTGCTTCAAGGCGAATCCTGCAGCTTGAAATTTCTCACGTAATAACGAGATGAGTCGACTTGTTTTTTTTTTTGTTGACTGAAAACTTTTCCTGTGGCATAGTTGCTGCTATCGTCTCGTCGAATTTCACAGTAATAGTAACATGCTTCTGTGATCTACGGAGGTGTTCAGTAGACTTGGTACAACCTTTGTTTTTAGCGACATCTGGGTAATCATCAAAAACGATCATGCTGTTGGGTTTGTACTGTAGTACTTTTCATTGTATTTCACGTACTTCAAGAGTATGTCAGAAAACTCTTCCTGCTGACGCCATACACACGATGAAGAGGGAATCCACCATATACCGGACCGGTTTCTCAGTCAAATTTGGCCACACTGAACCATGACCGTCCTCTGAACAGGGACGAAAGATACCCTCCTCCCGACTACAGATACAAATACGCCTGCACAGATGGTAACAACTAACACACTATTGAAATAAGGAAGCAGCTTGCCTGGCTATCAATATCCTTTGCATTTTTTCAGTCTGACATCTAAGGCTAAAGGCTAAATACATCGCAAATCAATATTTTCTAGTCTCGTAAAGTTGCTGAATTTCGCGCGACTACTGCTCTGAAAATAGGCGTCCCACAAAAAAGGTATATGGGACCTTTTTTGTTGAGAACTTAGTCAGCTTTTAGTTTCTATAAACTATTTTTGTCGTACCATCAAAAGAAAACGAGTTATTGTGTGTCGCCATTGCTAGCGTTCGACTCGTTGGAGAGGGAAAACTTAAATACACTTTCACAGCATATAAATAAAACATCATCAAATCATGAAATCTTTGCTCCCGTTTTTAAACGATCCAAAGTACTTGTCGATTGGTGTATTAAGTGGTTAAGGCTGGTTTGGGCACTTAAGCAATTTACACAAGTCGGTTTGTAAAAGTGAATTTGTGCAAAATACTAGACTAAAAAGAGTTGTTTAGACACTAGTAAATTGCGCAATTTCTCATAACTGCGCAATCATACTTTTTATTTGGTTTAGCTGTTTAACAGCTTTATTATTTGAAAGTACAAGGGAAAATATTGACAATGGCTTACTGTTAGCAGTTATTGCCCTTTATGTAATGAAGAAACTAGTCATGAAAAAACGAAATCCATACAAAAAAGCATCAATAGTTGCATTTTTTCAATAAGGATCTCACATGCTAAATATTTTGCATTTCGGTAAAATTTTAAACCATTGTTAGGTCTTTTAGATGGATTACTAATATTGTAAAATAAATCAAATTTTAAAAGTCTTTACATAAGATGGGATAACATATTTATTATACTTATTATAAACAATTTTTAATACTTCAAAGTTCTAGACTAGAAAAACCGAGAGAAAAACTAATAAGTATACAAGGAAAAAACAATCTGTTACCCTGAGATAAAATCATCCTTTACCTTGCCACTTACTTCCAAATGAAAATCAGTTTCTATTTGTGAAGTTCTTTGTCTATCATTTCAGATGAAAGTTTTATAGAATATTGAACGTAGATTTACTTATTTACACAATCTTGATTATATATGGATTTTAAATTTTGTTCTGTTGCAAATGGAAATGGCGGGTACCTACAGATTGGTGATTTGTTAATCTATTAAGAATTTAAATACTTTCAGGTGTTAATAATGGCTCAACATCAAACTGGCACCGGACAAGAGAACGTGATACTAGAAGTGTTGAACCATCTGGCGCAACCAGCCGGAATTATGCTGGTGAAAAAATACAATCAAAGCCTCCCAGTGGTAGAAGACATAGCACTATAGGTTTAGAGCAAGATAAACGTCATAAACCCAACTTAGACAAAATACCACCTAGATTTAGGAAGAAATATTTAGGTGAAACGACCCCTACCGTAGAAGAAAATTGGGATGGTAACAGCCTTACCTTTCAGGGTCAGCAAAGTAATCCCCAAAGTAGCTTGAAAAACCCAAGCTTTCATCAAATGACACCAAGCTACAACACATATGCGCCTATTCAAAATGCACCTAATCAAAATATGCACTGTGGATATAACACTTTCCCCCGACCACAACGAGGTCGTGGACGTTTACAACAGGAATATGACAATCCTCCAGGGCCAGTATATAGATCTACTACTCCGGATAGAGTTAAAAGTCCATGCAATTCTCGTCCACCAACTCCACCTGGAGGAGCAAATAGAAGACCAGACAGCAGGCCACAAACACCTGTCTCCTTCCAGAATGATTATCAGGATAGAAATTACCAGGATCGTTACAATAAGAATATTCAAGAAGACAAATCTAAATTTTTCGCGGATAGATTGAGTAATGTGCGAAAAAATGAGACACGAATATTGCCCGGTACAGTAGAAAGAGGCGATGCTAACGACCCTAGAAAAGATGGAAGTTATTATGGTAAAAAAGACTATGATAATCAACGGAGAGACAGAGAATATGATAGACAATACAATGACTTTACCAGGGAAGGTAATAATTACAATAGGGATAATAGAAGAGCTGATGACAGCTATAATAGAGGGAACAGGAGGCAGAATGACAGTTATAATAGAAAGGACAGAGCTACCCCTAATAGGGATAACAGAAGAGACCTGGAAACTCCTGGTAGGGATAATAGAAGAGGTAGAGAGACGCCTAATAGAAATAACAAAAGAGATGGACAAAGCTACAACAAAGACAAAAGGAGAGATACCAGAAAGGATAGAGAACGTAGAAGCAAGAGTAGAGATTATGACAGTGCATGCCACATATCAGGTTCGAATGTGAGCAGTATTAGTAACAAACCTGAATATGACTGGTCCTTAGAAGCTAGGAACGAGGGCCAAAATATTAGTCCAGTATTCAAGAGTGCAATAAGATCAAGTTTGGAAGCCCAATTGTCTCCTGTTTCTCCAGAGACACCTCAAGTACAACCAGTAGCGTTTAATCTTCAAATTGTTACTACAACATTGGTAAGTAACTTATCGACTATTATCTGAACTACTAGCATATATGAGAAGACCTGTGTGCCATTTCACTTCCTTCAGTTCCAGAATACTTTCTTGCCTCGTTAATGATTAATGGTCGTACTACTAACCTAAATAAGAGATTAAATCATTAAAAGCAGCTAACAAATGTTAAAACAATTTGCAGTCCAGTAGAACGTCGATTATCCGAACCGTTGCTGGATAATCGAAAACACAGTTAATCGAAATAATGCTCAGTCGCCAATTGTGCAAAAAATATGTACTTACTTTATGAGACATACCTAATACTGGATATGCTATGTATGTATGCAGTCCATACATAACCTACATACGTACATGCATATTTAATGTTATGGATATACATATACATATGTGTAATAAAAAATAAAAAGTCAATGTATGTACCTAATTACGTAGGTACAATCGAATGCATATTATGATTACAAATTTGCAAACAAAACTGTATGAGATGGGATCACAGGTCTGCTTGTATTTTCCGGAAAAACTATTTGTAACTAGATGCCAGATATTGTACATGCGAAGTGTGTTATCTTCGGATGTCTAACCTCACAGATCTCTGTCTAACCTTATATTTTCCCGGTTCTGTTGTGGAAACTGTTGATATTTTGTACTTGCTATTTTCTCTTGCTGTGCTTTGGTTTTATATTTGTGACTGTTTGTTTCTCTCATTTGATGTAGGCTCTACAATTTATTCAACTTTAAAGTTGTATTCTTGTTCCTGCAAATGATAAATATGCCAGTGATGCGTTTTAAATGTAACAAAGTATTTAAGTCACAATCAAAATTAAATATACATTGATAAATGTTCATCAAGAAATATGAAAAAACATTGTATCCTATGAATTTAATACAAAAAACTCTAAATGCATTGAACGTTGAGGTTCATTTTTGCATGTTAGTGTACTACGAGAACATTTGTCAACCAACCAAAATATCAAAATGGAAACTAGACACTTTACATTTGAATTCTTACATAAAACTATTGTAGGTACACTCATGACCAGTTGAAAGTAAACGTAAATATTTGTTTTTATTTAAGCGTTAAGTAATTGCGGCTTTTGACAGTACTGAGACTTATGAATTTCTTGTCAATATGACGTTTTGATGTCTAGATTATAATTTGGTATTAGCAAAAATATTCGAATAAAGCCATGACAGGGTGGAATTCTTATTGTTAAAATATAGCTAAAAATAAATAAACAAATTAAATTGATTAATACTTTATTTTAAAATTGTTTATTCTAAAATAGTAAAAATCTATTTTCTTGACCAATTGTCTTTTGAATGGCGCAGGCAAAACTTGAATGCTGTTGTCCAAGAACCAGTCCCCCACTAATTTGCAGTTGTGAATTGGGTAGTTTTCCTGTTGGAAGGAAATATTGTCTTGATACAATAGGAACATGACTAAAATTTTAAATATAAAAAAAATACAAAAAAACATAGCGTAACGTAATAAAACATGTACTTCACAAAAAAACAAGATTTCTAATTCCACGCGATCAGTATGGCGGATCTAAACAGCGATCAACTTGACGCGGCCCGAAACGAGCTGTGACGTCACTGCATACAATATTTGGTAGGCGTTACGCCGGAAAGCGGCCGAGAGAACTATGAAAACAAGCAGTCGAGTGTTCTTCCGTATCCGACCGAATCGGTCTTCTCGTCGTTTGTAAATTGTAGGATGTAGCGTCACGACTTTGAAACGGTTCGTTCGCGCGTGATTCTTTAATAATTTATGATAAATTTATTATTGGGAATTAGGGCCTCATATTTTGCATATCTTATTTTTCAGTATGGTAGAACATTTTTATGCAATAAAAAAAATGGGAATGTTCCCTATTGCTGCACCCATGGTAACATAATGTTTTTCAGCAAATGGCTATAATGTATAGCCTTCTCTCCATGTGCCAGCAGCAGACTCTTGGGCTGGCCGCACTTATCAAAGACCACATATTAACACAACAATGACCGTTACTATTAACTGGCTTGGTACATCGTTCATCATACCACGAAATTTTTAGTCTACACATAAAGTGACCCATCATGGGTGGTATAACTTGAACACTTTTTCGTCGGAAAAAATGACATTAGACTAGAAATCTTCATCTCTGTCAACATAATTGTTGGAAAACAGCAGCCAATCTTCTTACTTGCAGTCAGGCTTTTTAGCAGCTGCATAATTACTTATATCGCTCTGTTGAATTCGGCGTCTAACTGTCCACAAGGAAGCAGGAAACTGCCTATCATGACAAACTGTTGCAGCCGTGTCAAAGGGGTTTCTTCTTAACCAATTTATCATTTCTTTATCTTGAATCATATTGCTTCTCCTGGCAGCTCCTCCCCCATAATGGTATGCTAAATCCTCACCTTGCAACCATTTTTTTTTCAATTTAAATATGCAACTTTTGCTAACTTGGAAAGGTTGGCAATAGCACTTAAAGACCACCCAGAATAGTTTACGATACGTGTCTTTTTCGCCATCTCTAAGCTTCACCATGGTTTAAAATTATGAAATGGAAATGAATTTAACAGAAAGTCACTTTTGACATATTAAATTAATTAATTCACAGGCATCTAAACATTACGTAAAAATTTTAACATGAATTATATGATGTAAATAAAATCGTTTACTTTCAATCACGGTTCTGCTAACATGACATGTAGGGAGAAATAGACATCCCAGGCCATATAATCTTGAAACGAGACTCGTGCCGAATAGTCCAGAGGTCTTGGGGTAGTAGTTCATGTCAAAGTAGGTTTTTTCGAAATAAATAATTTCATTGGATGATCGTTCCTCACCATTATTTCCATAATTTATGTCCAATTAATTTCAATCAGTGTTTTACTGATAAAATTCTTAGTCATTTGCTATTTTTCCTTCTAATGTGAAGTTGGAATTTTAAATAGGTGATATTTTGTAGTCTATTCTTATAGTCTACTAAAATTATTATAGTCAACCCTGTGATAGTGAAATACGAAGCTGGGTTATAAGTATATTGGTATAATAACCTAGCTGGTAAGGTAGGCTCTGCAATTAACTCACCACAAAACAATACATTGGAGACAGTTTTGATATTTTTTTAAATTAATAGTTAGTTATTTGTATACCAAGTCACAAAAGTTGAACATTTTATAACGAATATAGATTTTATTTAAGACGGAGGCAAATAAACCACATGAGGGATACAAAGACCGAAATCAATAAATATATCATGAAATAATTAAAAAATTATTATTATTTTTTTAATTACTATATTTTTGAATCCTTAAATGTAATTTATTTGGAATAGCAACAATTATAATTTCAGTGGTTGATGAGCAATGCCCAAGGCCAAAAATAATTAATTTAAAGACACAATTATGCCACAGTGTTTGAAAGCTGCACAGCGTTTGTTGTATGTTAATTTGATGTTTTTCTGTCACTCTGGCAACCTGAAAAAACGTAAAACAATGGAATACTTGTATACTACTTACTGAGTATTTTTCGTTCTTTACTGCCGATTTCGAGGATCTTTAGTGCCGATTTCGAAAAAAAAATATCATTTGATATAACATCTGTATTCTTATAATTTCTTCTGGACAAAATTATCAGTAAAAATTATTTAATTTACTAAAACTCCATTGTGACATATTGTGCAATGCCTTCTTGTGTACATGTACATTTTAAAATACATTACATGTTTTCTTATCTCTAAGGACTGGAGCGAAGAAGTGGAGTTAAATGATAAACTAGAAGCTGAAGCTCTAAGTGATGCATTAACTAGAAGTTCCTCAGTTACTAGTTTGCAAGAAGTCAGCACCAAGTCATTACCTGTTACTATAAATTCTACACCACAATCATCTGGAAAGAAATCTAAGAGGTAAGTACGTCGGTATAGTAGAATCAAGCAATTACTAAATACAAAAATTTAGTCTTCATGGCCCAGAATTCCACATTGCCGATCTGAATTTTCACATTTCCATTGTGATATCAATGTTTACATGTTCTCGTGATGCGGAATGTGGGATGGTATATATTTTTAGGGATGTTTCTGGGATATTGGTCCAAGATACCAACTTTTTAAGTTATAAGTAACTAGTTACGAAAGCTCTATTATCCTACATTTGAAAATACAGTTGATTTATATTTTATTATGGATAAATATAAATATAAATTTTATATTTCAAATTATTTTTTTTTTTGCACATCTCGGTTAATTTCCTATATCAACTCAACTATATCTGCTCAACCCGGAGAGCCTACTCCCTTCATAATTATTGTTAAGGTTAAGTAATATTATCTTGCCATAGATTTTTTAAGCATTGTTTCATGTAATTCCAGAGCTGCAGCGTGGAAATATGCAGCTGATGATTGACAAAATGAAAAGCACATTTTTGAAAAAATTGCCAAAAAAGCAACCTAGGTTATTTTACAAATGTTTATTTCCAAAAAGAGGATTAAATAATTGTGAAATTTTTTAAATTTTTTACTCATTTGTAAACTTCAATTTATCACAACACGGTATTAATCAAGAAAGTTTATTTTTACAAGCTACTAACTTTTGTGAAATTTTTACTGGTGAACCAATTCGCTGTGGCGCCAGTCCAGACCAAATTCTTCCCTTGGTGTGGCGCTATAAGGCGGCTGCAGTGAACATTTGAAAAAAATTTAAATTGGAAGAATTGCATCTTAGCTTCTTCCTAGCTCATTATTATTTATTATAATAGATAAAACGAGCATATTTTTTATAACTTTATTTATACAAATTAAAAAAAATATTAACATTCTGAAAAAATATAAAAGACTAGTATTTTAAATAGCGTAGTGCATATTTTTTACAACTTTGTTTATACAAATTAAAAAAAAACAATAATGTTCTAAAAAAATATACCTATAAAAAGTGTAACCACTGGGGTTTTATCTATGGACAGAAAATTTCGAAATGGACGATTTTTTTAAATTCAAGCTCGTGCAATAGCCCTTCTTTTATGTATGTGTACAAACCTCGGTACAAACAAAATAAATATAAGGTGGTCGTATTTCATGCAAACCACACTTTTAGTAAACAAGACATTTAACTCTGTCCTTAAATTACTGTACTCATCATTAATGTGTAAATAGTCCCCAGTACACCGTCATTTTTTGGAAGTTATTACAAAAGTGGTAAAAATGGTATTAGCGGCTTTATTTTAACGAGTCTACCACACTGTAAAATTTTCAGAGTACAGAATGGGCATTTTTCCGCATGTGCAATCCTAAAACTGTCGTTCTAGAATGGTTACAATTTTTTATTACAAAACTCAAATTTTTTATTTTAATTGAAAGATTATGTGTCAAATAAAAAGAAAATATTTTTGTCCGAAAAAAAAGGGGGCGCGATTGTGTTATTTCAGAATTTACTACTGATGATGAGGGCGATTCGAGTAATGAAACTGACAACGATGAGGAATATGATAATGAACTGATAATAATAATGATAATGAACTGATGTTAATTCGAGTGGTGATGATTCAGATTCAGAATAGATTTTGATGGTGTTGACATTTTCAATAAATTAATTTATATTGGTACCACAAAAAATGGAGTTTTGTAATAAAAAATCGTAATCAAGCTAGAACGACAGGTTGAGGTGCTGCACGTGCGGAAAAGCAGCCATTCCATACTCTGAAAATTTTTATTTTTACCACTTTTGTAATAACTATCAAAAAAGGACGGTGTACTGGCGACTTTAAGAAAATGAGTTTAATTTTTTCTTAAATAGCATTTGAAGAGATTTTATGATGTGGTATATATTTTTTTCTTTTATATTGATATATGTTTAATATTTGCAGAAGAAACAGGAAGAGGAGTGAGAACAGGTAATTTTATATGGTTAGTAGTCTACAACCCTGTAACTCTACCTAATTATTTTTAGAAGTGGAACTTGTGAAGATAACAGGTCGTGTACCGGTCGATCCAGACAAAATTCCACAACTAGCATCGACAGTCGCGACAATTTCAAGACTCCTCAAGATAACTATAGATCCAGAAGAAGAAGAAACTCCCATGATAGAAGGGAAAGCAGTTGGGACCGCTTTCATAGCAACTCAACAAATCCTAGTCGCGAGGTTAGTTGGGATAGAAATCAGGGAACTACTAGTGGCTCAGAGAATTGGAGGGAAGAAATGGTTCGTAATAGACAAACTGGAAGTCAATTAGAGGGGGATATTAAAAACCTTGATAATAATGTCAAAAAAGCGGGCATTATTGTCCTGCCGCAGCATAAATCCGAGCCTGCGCATCCACCTACTTTATATACGGGAGATCAGCCAAGATATCCTGAAACAAGAAAGTCTGTTTGTCAACAGAAGAGCCTGTTTGATCCCAACAATCCCGGTAAACCGATAATCATTAAGTCTGCTAATACTAGAGTGGCTGTACCAGGATTTTCTGATAACACGGAGGCTGCACCTCCTCAAATATATACCACCGATCAGTATGGTAATGTTTGTCCTTCTTGGTATGATGAGAATACCGACTACTTTAAGTCCTGCCATTTTCCGGATCTCCTACGTGATGTTAAAAGAGCAGACACCGAACTACAATACATTATCAATAAAGGCCTATTACTTATTAACTGGGGCACGGTAGATAAATTGCATGAATTCCTAAAGAAAGCCTTAGAGTATTTGCTATGTAGAGCTATAAGGTTCTGTCAGAGAGAAAATGTTGAGCAACATTTTTGGAAGATCTTATACCACAATATAATTGAAGTGACTAGAAATGCAATTGTCAATGATGTTGAAAACAAGGAGAATTATAAAGCATTTTTGCTTTATATAATAGATGAGGGTACTAAATATTTTGAATGTTTGCTAACTCTATTGGAAGAAACTTACGATTTCAAGCTAAACAGTTTTCTGGGACCAAACAGCACAGTGTCTCACAAAGGCTTGGGTATGGTCGGTTTGGCATTGGTCTCGGCACAAAAGTTGTTCCTATTTTTGGGTGATCTAGGAAGATACAGAGAGCAGGTCAATGAAACAGTGAATTATGGAAAATGCAGACAGTAAGTTCCAATCGCTATTCTTACTGTTGTGATTCTGTTATTTTCTATTTTAGGTGGTATATTAAATCACATGAAATTAATCCCAAGAATGGAAAACCTTATAACCAACTTGCTGTATTGGCTGTCTATGCAGTGAGTATTTTTTTGTTGGTAATAAATAAGCTGATTTTAGTACCGCTTAAGAGCCATGCGAACCAAATAATGGGCCTTCTCACTAGATTCTTAAGAGCGTGCATACCAAGAATATTGTTGCCCTCTGCAGCGGTAAATGGTTAGACATTTTATGGAGTTATTTATTAACATTTTGATTTGAGCCTCGGACAGAATATATATTATACCTTATGTATTTTCCCTATTTCATTGGTTTCGAAAAAATAAATCGCAAACACAACGTTTATCTACTGCGGAAATCACCATATTTCGTATCATTATAACTTAGACAATTCATTGAAATAGAGATATTTTAGCTTTAAGACAAAAAAAAGAAATTCAAAATCAGTCAAAAATTGTTGTTGTAAAAAGTTAAATTGTAGACCATTGCAAGCGCATTTTGAGACCTTGCATTGTTGCGGTCCCTGCCGGAAAGAATGATGAACGTACAGAAACTTGTAAAGATGGATTCAATATTATTTGCTTGGGGCACATTTAAAAACTTTATGGAAAATTATTATAGTTATTTGCATGAAATTAATTTTGGTATTACGTAGATGAGGTATTAAATAATGCACACATCATTACGGAATATAAGAAGCAAGAAATGTATATTTATGAAATTATGAAATGAAAAGTAATTTAACAGGGAGTCACTTTTGACATATTAAATTCACAGGCGTCTTTCTACACACAGTTTTTTGCTTATAACTCAAAAAAGGTGGGTCCTAGTGAAAAGTTCCTTGCATAAAATTGAAAGCATAAAAGTCGAGATATTTTTTATTTTTTGCACTCAAAAGTCGGCAATTTTTTTATCATATGTTTTCTCACGTTTTTGGTCATATTTCTCTTGGTGAATATTATAAAGCGTTAAATTTTCTTCAAAAATATATGCATATACTAATTTTTCTCTAATGGGTCAGAAGTTCGAAGTCAGACCTCAATTTGAATTTTCTGGCTTAACGCTTAACGTAATGACTTTTCAAGAAAACTCATAAAACTTGTTATTTCCGTTATTCTACAGTTGCAATTTAAAAATATTAAGAATATGAAAAATTGCATAGGTATCGATCGATCACAATGAAATGGGGTAGGTCAATTGCAATTAAAAATTGTAGGGCGTGCAAATTAAAAAAAAAACAAGAGTACATGGCTCTTAAGATATGTGTAAGATGATGTTTTTACATACTAATAAATGTCACTTATTCTTATTAATCTCCTTTACAAACGTAAGATTAAAGACCATTTTAATATAATACAATAATAATTATTATATAAGAAATAAAAGCATGTGAATCAAGACATTTCTTTTCAGAGAAGGAAACTTGATGCTGTCTATTATTACATGAGGAGTTTGATGTCATCAAATCCAGTCCCTTCAGCCAGGGAAAGTCTCATTTCACTGTTTGATGAGAATAGGAAGAAGGTGAGTTTCATTCTTATGTGTAAGTTAATCTTTAAATTATCACTGCATCATACTAATTTAACAATTCATCCTTTTCATGTCTTATTAGCAAGAGGTTAGTAGGTATTATGTGAGACAATGAGTGGTCTGTAAATATTTATTTGGAGTTGTTAAAATTAACTATCAATTTTATCCTCCTAGTATTGTAAAAAATTACATAAATATATAAAGTGTGCATGTCGGCAACATTAAACGATTTAAAGATGTAAGAAATTGTTGTTAGTGGTGGCTCGCATCCAGGTCAACTTTTACGCTCCTTTGTTTCATTTTTGCAATCAAGACTTAACCATTCACGTTTACGAGAGATGTAATTTAAATTACTGTTCAAATTAATATAATAATACACCAATGAAAAGAGCATTTACTTCTACATAAAAAAATGCCTATTTTATAAAATGTTTTAATAAATATCTTTGTTCTTTAGTGTCTCCAAAAATGTTTGCTTTATTTTTTATGAATGTATGGATGTAGAAAGGGAAATATTTATTTATTTATTTATTTATTGATGAAGGGATCAAGCCCTTTTAGTACAAGAAACATACAAAGTAAAATGTGTTTTCTTCTTAAAACTTGTTAGTAATATAATTAATATAAATGCCTACCTATATTTACGTAAATCGCATATGATCGCGAATTGTTACCAATTGTTTTTCCTTGTTGCTCATATAACTCGGAAGTTAATCTGTTAGAAAACTTTGGAAGAGGAAAAAAAGTTTTGGAATTAAATTTTACACATAGAGCTACATAGGTTGCGAATCAAAAAAATTATTATTATTATTGCAAATATAACAAAAACAACTAAAGAAAAAGGGGAAAATGACGAGTTTTTTACCGATTTTTTTTCGAATATTTATTTTATATATAGGAACTTCATATTGTACTAATTGTCAAGGGCAATCATGAAAAATGCAGCAATTCTCAAAACACCTGTGGACAACAACGTGGAAGATGATTACGAGGAAGAGAGAACCCTTGAGAAAGAAATCGAGGATGCTTTACTGGAGACAGAAGAAAACTCATTTCAGTTAGAGGATGAAGAAGTAGAGGATGAAAATATTGATGATACAAATGAATTAACTCCAAAGTATAGAAGACATAGACTAGAAAATTTAAATAATTAAAAGATAAATATAATTTTAATAGGCTAATTAAATTTACATAATTTAAAATAATTTTTTTTAATCCAATTGAATGGATTTTTTATTTGAATACAAAAAAAATATAATCTCTCGGCTCTCCTAATTAACTGATTGCAATTTTTCAAAAGGCATTTGAGTTAGTGTGCCCTTTTATAGGTGAAAAAATTTTCGAGTATCTAGAGGCTCTAGTTTCTAGTTTTACCTTGTAAAAATTTCAATTTTTTTTTCAAAAATCTGAATTCTACCAATATTGTGCTAAAACTATACGACCGATTTTGATGGAATTTGGTATGATGGTTTACCACACTTAAAGGCAATATTTGTCCAAATATGAAATTCCTACATATAAAATAGGTATTTGAAAAAATTCGTTAAAAAGCTCGTTTTTTTTGCTTTTTTTAGTTGTTTTTGTTAGATTTCCAATAATAATAATAATAATTTTTTTGGTTCGCATCCCTATTCTCGTATCTCTATTATGTGTATATTTTAATTCTGAAACTCTTTTTCTACTTTTTCTAAAACGAATAGCTTCCGAGTTATATGAGTGCAGAGGAAAAGTAACTGGCAATTTTTTGCGATTTTTTCACTATTTGTTCAACAAAAAATTAACTCCATGTTTCTGAACTGATGCATAGAGAGCTACTAAAGCCAAAATTCGCGTTCATATGAGATTCACCCAACCAAAAACAGATACCGCCTGGACTATTTCTTATTTTGGTACCTAGCATTAAAATTCATTAGACTTAAAAGCTGACACGATTCCTACTTATGTGTCCCATAACTATTTTATTTAGAAAAAATAAATCAATTATAATTGATTTATTTTGAGATCACTAAGCATTTGGTCAGAGGTGTAATATTATCTTTGATAACCCAACTTAAATGTGCAATGTCTTAAAAATCTCCTCTGAACATTTTCAATCAAATTAATATCAGTATTATACTTCGGGCACCAGGTAATACAACAATATTTTTTTAAATTGGATTTGACTAAGAACATTAAAAAATTTTGTCTATGACTATGAACCGAGAAGTCAACGTACGAGGAACAAACCCATATATTTTTAAAGATTTTGAAACAGTATTTTTAATGTATGTTCAATAAGATATTTTACAATAAAAAATTATACCAAGGTTCCTCACTTGATTAACATCCTCTAATAATGTGTTATTTAATTTATAATGAAAACTCAAATGAGAAGGAGACCGTGAATGTTATTTTGTTAACTAAATTATTCATATCTTTTTGAAGAAGTATAGCATCCGATGAATCCTCAACAGGTCTGTATATTTACAAATCATCAGGAAACTTTAAAAACGAGCTGTTGATTATTATATTCAATATCAGTTAAAAATCAATTAAAAAGAATTGGGCCTATATAGGAGGCCTGGGGAACCCCAGAAGTAACATTGAGAACAGTAGATATGACATCACCATACTTAACAAACTGCATTTTTTTCTTTTAAATAACTATGAATCCAATGCAAAACATTCCCACTAAAACCCAATTCTTAAGTTTTTCAATAAGTATGCCATGGTTGACATTAGAGAAGTATGTGTAAATGTAGTCAACTTGAACTTTATTTTCCAATGATCTGAAAATGTAATTACTAACTATAAACAGTGGGATTAATAGGTGTAGGTTTATTTCGGGAGAATCCATGTTGCTGATCAACATTTAAATTTTTGCAATCTAATGAGATAAACTTGGTGATCAAGCATTCAAGTAATTTTGGTGTTTTCGATTGCAAACATACTGCTCTGTAGTTCTCCACATTTTCGCTTTCACCAGAATGAAAAATAGGATTAAGCAAGGGTTTAAGTTAACTTTGCTTCCAGAAAGAAGGAAATGTGCCAGTATTTATAGACAAATAAAAGATAATGTGTAACGGTTTACCTAAAGTACTTGTACTTCGAACGTTTTTCCAATTTTAATGTACTGCTTAATACCGTACCGAAAACATGGCCAAAGGTCACACATAATTGACCTATCAACATGAAAGTGCTGCCGCCAAGTATCGCTTCTGTTTCTGTGTTAATTCTTTGTCAACGCTATAACGAGTAATATGAACGTCAGAATTATGACTATATTTAGGAACATAATGATTAATCTGCTGAATAGAATATATAGTAGAAAAATTTTTATAAAGACGTTGATAATTTGTACATTACTATCACCGTCTGATCATCAAAACGCATGTTAGAGGGTAAATTATAAGATTTTCTTTTATCATTGCAATATTTCCAAAAAGACCTGGGAATAGAATTAATATTAGCTTCTGTTTTTCTGAAGTAATTTATTTAACACTCAATTTAATTGTTTGCATAAGGATATCTTAATTTATAAGTAACGTACACTTTTACCCCTAACTACTTACACTTAAACACACCTCCGCCGGGGGGAAAACCGAGGATAATCATGATATTCATGATAAAACCATGATTCATAATGGATATTCATGAAAAAACCCTGTAACGGCTCGGCTGCACCTTGTCGTAGAGACATGATTCCTGTAACAAACTATTCCTAAAATATTCTTGGGAAACTAACTCTCCTGGGTAGACCTTATGCCATGTACACGTATTTTTATTATTTAGTCAGTTGTCGACCCTGTGACAAAAGCAATTGCGACAAAACTGGTCCTCCTTGACAGACCTGCCATGCCATGCCATAAAAAATAGCAGAAGCTGCGGGATTCGAACTTGATAGATAAAAGTCTCGGGAAAAAACACTTAATTTTTTGGATTTTGGCGAGCTTTTCGGCGTTTTAGCCCACTGTGGCGCAGGTAAATACTACTCAATTAGACGTTTACTTTGAGGTATAACAATGGGGGTGGTTGTATTTGAAATGTTAAAAATGGGGTGTGGGGCGCCTCGGGGGTGACTTACTCCTTGATTTAGGTATGGTCATTATATTCCGCATGCCTAATATAAAATTCATGCCAAATGGCGGTTGTGTAACTTTTGTAGTGTCCTAGATATTCACATTGAAACTTTTCAACTTACACTTACAATAAAATCCAGATACAATTTCCAACCAAGATCCGGTGATATTTGCGTGGCGTCACCTCTTTTACTTACATTCATTAAAAATTCCTCAAAAGGTACCAATTTATAGTAAATATACTCATATTATAAAGTCCGCCACACGAGAGTTACACAACGGAAAAATGCGGAATAAAAAATCCGGTGTTGCCACGTTCTCTATTAATAAATTAATTACAACCTATCTTATATTTGTACTATAGTTACTTACACAAAGAAGCCAAATTTACATCATGCTCTGAGCTCGATAGAAGCTTCTGTGGCATATTTTATCACCCTTCCCCAGTGTGGTAACTAGGGCAGGGCAACCGGGGCCCACGCCAGGGTCGCAGCCCCGTGGGCGCAAAATGGCAGACCTTCAAATCGAGATACTTCGACCTACGAGACAGGGTCGAACTGCCAACAGATAATATTTTTAATATACTGATGCCCCATACGGACTCAGGGACGGACGCTTTGGTACGTTTTAAAACACAATGTCTTTGAAATATCTGCAAAAATTTCGCGGCGCCACCACGTTCTCTCTGCGCCGTGTACACACCTTTTCCCCAACAATCCCTCTTCAGACCGTCCTCTACTCTACAATAACGAGCCGACACTGGGATGGTGGGGCAGTGTTCCCAGATCATAATTTTTGTTTTCAGGATACTGCCAACCTAAAATTCAGTAGAAATCAGTAGGCCTAATCAAAAAGGTAAAAAGATGTTGTAGGACTCGTAGGTGACAGTTTTAGGCGTATTCCAGTAACCCATAGATATAGTTCAGTTCAGAATAATCTCATTGGTTCAGAACAATGCTGCTCATGCGCAGTCGTCTTTAACCGATCTTGGTCTTTGGCAATAATAAATTACTACTGCGCATGAGCAGTCTGTCCTAGAAGCCATTACTTTTACCATTTCTGTTACAGTAGCGTCATCTACAAGTCAATAGAATAAGTTTACCATTCAGCGGTTTCTGTAGTTTTGTAAACTTTATAAATTAAGCGTTTCATAGATTCACTACTAGATGTCGAAGCAAAAAGCACCTGAAATATATATTTCAGGTGCTTTTATTATAGATTAATTTCTATTGAATTTAGAAGTGGTGACTAAGCATATTTTTCAGTAGATTAAACTATCGAATCAGTAGATCAGTAGACAAGACGTAAAATCAGTAGTTCTACTGATTTTTCAGTAGATCTGGGAACACTGTGGTGGGGGCGCAAAATTATGGTGCTTGCCCTGGGCGCCATAGTTAATAGTTACGACACTGCCCTTCCCCCTCATACGCCGTTGTTCAACTCTCGTGTGGCGGATATTAGTCCAGGTGAATTAAACTTTTTAAGAGAAACAATGTATAAAGAAATATTTCTGTGGTAGGAATTCTGGAAAGGGGAATAGATATCGGAAAAGTTCCCATCTCTTGCGATATTGGAACATCCTCTTGTTCATGAAAAACCACCCCTAGCGGCCCGGCGATTGTACCGCGGTTTTTCGCAGATATCTATAAACCGTCCACTGACTTATTCGCCCACGCGTTTAGTGGATACGATACCACTGCTGCATTCTTCGGTAAGGAAAAAGTACAGACGGTCGGAATCGTCAACAACAGAAAGGATATGGAAGACATCGTCCGTCGTCCGTACCGTCAGTAACTCCAAATATATAAAAGAAGAAGTCACAATTGCTGGAGATCGATTTACGCTCGCACTGTACAAAGCTCCCCGAAAAGGAGACGTATTTAAATTGTCAATGATCCACTTCCTTTAACAAAGTCTGCCAGTCGAACATCGCTGCAATTTTTCCTAGACAATTTTTCCTATTTTTTTTGCCACCAACATCTGCAGCTACAACAACATTCCCATGGAGTATTTTACCAAATTCAGTCTTGGCGAGGGGAGAATATGCATCATACAGAGTGGGGTTGAAAAGAAATGAGGAACGCCCTATCGCCAGTTTTAATTACCGAGGCACCGCCACCAGTTTCCATTCTTCGGCTGGTGTCTTGCAACTGCAAGAAGGGTTGCGAAAGACGATGCGGTCGTGCCAAAGTTGGATTGCGCTGCTCAACTATGTGCTCTAACTCGTGGGCAAGGATGCTTCAATGCAGAAGTGGAACTCATTTATGAACCTCTTGATGAGTAAAAATGGGTAGAATTATAGTGAATAAGGTCTACGTGGGAACCCAATAAAAAAAAGCTCTGATAGCCATACCTTATAGGTGGCGGGGAAACGGGCTCAAACTACAAAGTGTACATCTGCAGGAACAATAATGAAAATCACTTGTATAATAGTGTAATTTATTTAACGCATAGTAGAGGATACGAATTAAGAACGACCTTCACCCATCCGTGTAATGAATGGATGAATATAAAGTATTTTATATTCATTTTAGTATGTTATAAAATATATCGCGAGTGGGTTGGCTAAAAAATTCCTGGCAAGACTATTATTAATTAAAAATAAATAAAAAAGAATTTAAACGGCACTAATTAAGAAACAAATTTTATACCAATTCAAAGTATGAAGCTATAGAATATGCAAACGTTAGGTTGTCTATTTTTTCCCTGGCGTAACTGTTGGGTTAGCAGGTATAAACAGGTAAGTCGATACTAGTAATTTACGCTCATCTGTTTAATAAATCTTATATAATATAGACTAGTAAATACTGAGCATTAATTTGGATTATTATTAGCATTATTATTATTATTATTTACTAATCTATATTGCTATCCTGCTCAATTGCACGAACAAATATTATGCGTATGCGTACTCTCTTTCATCCGATGGACGAGCCGCGCGAACCTCCTACAATGCTGCGTCCTCTTCTATCGCACCGAATAGTTTCCTGGGACCTCTTTGTCTCATATTTTCATCACCAATATTGCGCTTTAGTAAAACTCGCCAACCGGAATTCAAACCGGATTTTTCGCAGACAATCCTATAAAATCGTGTTCCCAAGCAAATTACTTTTATTTTGATTTAAGATTTATTTATTAAACAGATGAGCGATGAGATAAATTACTATTATCGGCATACCTATTTATACCTGCCAACCCTATAGTTACGCCAGGAAAAAAATAGACAACCTAATAACGTTTGAATATTCTATAGGCTTCATACTTTCGATTGGTATAAAATTTGTTTCTTATACAAATGAGTGACATGTTTTAAAAAAAATAGTTTTTTAGTCTTGTTTGGTTGTTGTTTAGTTGTTTAGTTTTTGTTTAGTTTCATAGTCTTGTTAGGAATTTTTCAGCCAACCCACTCCCGATATATTTTAGATCATATTAAAATTAATATAAAATACTTTTCCTCAATTAAACGGATGGGTGAAGGTCGTCCTTAATTCGGATCTTACACTATCATCTTCAGGAGATTCTGCTCTATAAATACACCCCCGAACATTTTTCTTGTTAAAGTAGGATGGTTGATTTTTACGTGCGCGCTCGAAACTACCCTCGACTTTGAACGCTGTTTGTGGGATACGGGTGGGGATTAGCTGAGAGGTGAAGAACCTTTTTTTTGTAGACTTTAATAACAATTTTTTTTCCTATATCCATTTTCTGTCCGATGAACGGTTTACGAGGAATCTGCGAAAGACCGGAGTCCAATCGCCGCTAGGGGTGGGTTTTTGTAAATGGTTTTAGGCATGGTAACTTTTCGGATCTTTATTCCCAATACTTTCGAGAATTCTTACGAATTTCTTTATAATTTATTTCTTCTATTTACTATATTTTAGTTAAATTTACGTAGACTAATAATAAATACTGATATATAATAAATATATCTCAAAATGTATAGTCTTAGTCAATATTAGTTTTGATAAAGCAATTATGCACGGCAAGTGATATCTTCTGTCCTTGCCTCATTATTAAAACATCTTAAAAGTCATAAAAGTTAAAGATCACTGCTAAATATCCTAATCTCTAATTACCCGTAATTAGTATGGCCTCGCCCGGCCTTTGTGCTACCATAAATTTATATCCCCTCGGTATAGAAATAAAATCAAATTGCTCTTTTTATTGGGTTACAATACTCTCTCCGCTATTAGCACGCCGCTCCGTTGCCATTAACGTAGTACCATCAAGAAGGATATATATTGCATTAGATAAATCTCGTAGCACTGTTCAACAGACCACCTATTATCTCAGCTATTTTATTCATATTATAGTAAAAACAATAAACGCACAGCAATAAAATTTAATATTTCCCTATTCTCTTTCTCTTTAACACGCTGCCAATACAGTATCTTCATCAAATATGTGTACGTATATGTGATTTATATTTTGGTTCATGTCGGGTCATTTTACTGTTACAAGTTTGCTCGAAACCTTATTACTACTATTGTTGTATTCCTTGACGTTTGCTCTGATACAGGGCGGGCGGTGAAAATTATGGCCTTTTAGTTTCCGTCACATACTTATCACCAAGATTATAAACTGCAGCCGAAAATGTAATATGGACGATAAGGTAAGATTTAGCCGGTATATGTTTTTATCGGTATATATTCGCATCCCGATAATTATTACTTTATTTATTATTATCTATTGCATATTAAAAGCAGCTCGTGGTAGCTCCAATAGGTGAGGCCGCAACCCTCGTGCATTTTAGTACCTACGACTATTTTTTTTAGAACTGGAACCATCTTTGAATACGAAAGCTCATCTAGTTAGCCTTAAATTTAGGTCCCTTAACGAAAATAACCATGTCAACGGTCTATGATCCGTAAATACCGTAAATTTATGTCCGTACAAATAACATTTGAATGTTTGTATCCCAAAAACTACCTCGCAAAGCTCCTTTTCCGTTGTGGAGTAGTTCCACTCTGGCGGCTAGCATAAGCAATTGGCCGCTCTGCTCCATTTTTTTTCTGGCTAAGTACCCCTCCTATACCTTTCCCGGAAGCATCTGTTGACAAAATGATCCTCCTCCTATCTATATAGATCCTATGATCCTATCTATATCTATATAGACCTTGGTCTATATCTATATAGACCTATGATCCTATCTATATAGATCAGCCAAGAATCTGATTTCAAGCTATTCTTTAAAATATTTATTGCTTCAGTACTTCCTGCGTTATTTTAAACTTCACGTTCTTTTTAGTGAGATTTATGTGCTGATATATGTGCAATATTGGGTATAAAACGCCTGTACCAGTTTACTATTCCTAAGAATGACCATACACCTTTTATATTTCTTGAAATCGCAAACCCTGTGATATCTTCTAACTTACCAAGATCTGGCAAGATCCCCTGGTGCTAACATGTCCCAAATATTTTACTTGTTACCGCAAAATATTACGCTTCTTAGGCTTTAATTTAATATTCGCTTCCCTCAATCTCTCGAATACCTGTTGTATGTATGCAATGTGTTCTCTCGGTCCTCCTGAGTTATAAATAATGATATAGAAATATACCATACATAACTCCCCTGTCATTCCATAAATCTTTGAAAGGCATCAAAGTCGCTGGCGCGTTAGCTAACCCAAAAGGCATCTTCAGGTATTCGTAATGTCCCTGAAAAGTACTAAATCCTGTCAGTTATATGTCCTGATCTTCCATATCAATTTGGTGATTAGCTTCCGCAGCATCTGTCACTGAAAACAAGTTTTCCTTGTCCTGCTTTATAACCTTTTAATAACTCCGATATGTTAGGCAACGGGTAATAATCTTTTTGAGTCACGCTATTAAGACCTCTGTAGTCTATACATATTCTAAGTATTTCATCACTCGTTGGTGTAGTTTTAGTCACTAGTACTAGCTGACCATGGACTAAATGATGGCCTAATTATATTTGCCTTCAACAATCTGTCTATTTCTGTCTGTACAGCATCTCTTTTCTTGTATGGTATGGTACTCTATAAGGAGCTTTGCATATGGGTTTTACCAATGTTATCCCATGTTTCACCTTGCATCACCCAATAAAATCCACGGTTAGCAGTACCAACTTTCTTTATATGAACTTTCACATAGCCATTGATAATTCTCATACCAAGAATATTTATATGTTTGCGAACATTCCCGATCTCTTTCTTTTCGGTAAAAATTGGAGTTATTCTTGGCATTTGCAGACTATTCAAAATTTGTCGTTTTCTACGTTTTCATTACGTCTAGAAAAGGGCGTTTTAAGTAGAGATAGAACATCGTGAGTGGGATTGATTATTACTTATATCGATAATATCTATATTATGTTACATTTAGTCTTACCATTGAGTGAGTAAATCGCTCAATGGTAAGACTCAAATTTGTTGTAAGGAAGTTGTTTTTCATGTACTATTTTGTACGATCAAGCTTTTTGTGTTCACTTACCATATTTGTGTCTATGATGACAGTAGGATGCGCTTACTGGGTGCAAATGCTATCAAAACGGTAAGTAATTCCTTTGCCGATCTAGAACGGTAAGCACATAATTGATAAAATGGAAACTTAACATCGCATTGATTTAGAATGGGTTTTCTAGAATTGAGTTTAAAATTTAATTGAATTAATAGAAAATATGTATTTTTAAATCTATTTATTGATGTTAAAATTAAATGTGCAGTTTGTACAATTGAGGAGGAGAAGTAAGAAATGGGTAACTAAGTGCCAGATTGACAAAAAATGAGGCAACGCAGAAAGGTTCTGTGTGCCATCGACTACTACATCCTATAAAGCGGGCCAAGTAGGTACCGGGACACAGTCTGCTAGGGGAAAACTTCGAAAATTTCGTAAACTTTGGTGATATATACATTCATAGTGGGCTCTACTCTGTACTGTGTTTGTTTATTCTCAGCTTACGAAATATATAATTTCGCAAAATAAAACAAAAATAACTAGATAGTCTAAAATGAACACAGAACGTCGCCGGAAAATCATGTGAAACGACAAAGGGAAATGCTGTAATTCAAAAAAAGAAAACTAACCTAGAAGTGGGTTTTTATATTTTTCAATTATTTTCGTGAACCCCAGAACGTGTAGGCATGGCATTGCTTATTATAAAGATGTTACTGACAGTCATCGTCAAACTACCCTACATTATAACATTTCAGGTGGAGATTGGCTATTGTGGAGGTGGCTATTGTGAGTGTTTGTAAATTCACTTTCATGAATAATTTTGGTTTGACAAAAAAAAGAACTTGGGTATTGTTGTAAAAATGGAAAAAAAGGGGGGGGGTAGTCTACAAAGATATGAGAACTCGCATGGCACCCGGTAAATTTACAAGAAATAATAGGGAACTTGTTACAGAACATAGAAGTAGCATACCGCGAGAGTTATTCGTAAAAAGTGCAAAGAAATATATCAATCCAGATTTAAATACTAATCGTCTTCACAAAGCGTTCTTGCAAAACATCCTGAAAGCCTGGTCACTTATAAATGTTTCTTTTATATCATCCAGAAGTGACCTGTCGAAATTGTGAAATAAGATCCCACGGTGAAAGGAGTTGCTGCCCGATCTGTTGCTACCCGACAGATGAGCTAGAAATTCATCATCGAATGGCAGAGTAGCCATTATACTCATGAAAATGGACATCGCATCCTCGCAAATGCCAGATAGCATCGTTACTGTTTTTTCAATGGATTTGGAACAAGTCATGTTTGTACCAACTTTGCTTATTACGCGTCCTTAATATGGGCAATATTATTGTTTGGAACGACAACTGATTGTATTCATTTACATGTTATTGGTGAGTTTTTGTCAGTGGTTATAGCTTCCTTCAATGTGATATATACTTCGCGTTGATCGAGAAAAGGCAAATGCACTCCAATGGTACCTGAGGAACGATGCAATACTCTCCAGTACCCATACAAGCCGATTTGAAATAGATATGTGCCAAAAAAAGTTTTTTGGCACATCACCGTATAAATCAACTGCGATACGTAAAAAAAGGAAAAGCCATGGAATGCATAAAAATATGGTGATTCATCAGCTTCCAAACATAAATAAGATCGGCGATAACAAAAAGAAGCTCTTAATATCAATGATTCCTTATCTGCAAGACGACGAACAGAACGAATTTTATGCGCATTTAACTGCATAAAATACTGGCACTTGAACCGTTTCCCAGAATTGTCTTTTATTTTTTTTTGTTTTTGTCACATTTTGAACTTTTTTACTTTGTTTATGCGTGTTTATGTAGTAGCATGTTTCGGCGTAAGAAGAAGAATAAGCTACTTGATTATTTGTGTATAAAATATTTATTATTTTGGAGTGATTAAGTTTTTTCTCAATATCCAGAGTTGTCAGTTTTGGCACTTTGCCCATTTGTAACTTCTCCTCAATTACTTACAGAAATTGGAACAGTACCCACATGTTTCTTCGATTTCAGTTTAAGTTATATTTCTATTAAACGTCATTTTTACATTTTTTACAGAAAATAAATACGTATGTATAACTTCGTTTTAATTTATTGCTATCGTGCAACAAGTAGTATATGCATTACGAACGTTATGGGTTATACCGTTCTCAGACAAAATTGGAGGCCGAGCGAAGCGAAACATTGTCTTCGGACTGTAAATTAGCATTATCGTTCTGAATACTTTTAATATACTATAAATTAATACCTGCCTTGTCCTTAAACCCTTAGACATATCAATTACCTAATCACGCGAATACCCAACAAATTATCTTGTACGCTCTTGCCTGAAATACTGCTGCGTAATCTGGTGTCCTCACTATATTACTTACGTTAATCGATTGGAATCTGTTCAAAACAGCGCAAAATTTGCAATTATATTTTCTTCAAAGTTACACATAGGCAAAAATAATGATGTGTATGATCATAGACTTAATCCAATTAGAATGAGATCCCTGCAGCATTGACAATGTGCTTATTTAAAATTTGCACATAAGCTTCTCAATGGTAATATACTGCAATGAGAGTTACTGTCTTACTGAGTTTAACATAAGAATGCGAAATTACGCCACCAGATCGACTGATAGTCCACGTGGATTAGGCTTAAATATAGTGAACAGAATAAATATATTATAAAGACATGATTTTTGGGGTACGAATTCTCGAAAGTATTGGGAATAAATATCCGAAAAGTCGCGGTGAAACATCGCCTTTTTCACGGAAAACCACCCCTAGCGGTGATGTTTTTTTACAGTTTTCTGGTAAACCCGGAATAGAAAAAAAAGGTTTAGCAACGAAAAATGTGTCATTAAATTCTGCATAAAAAAGGTCCTATGAATCACTCGGAAAATTAAATTGCACTGTACAAGTGATTATCATTAATTTTTCCTGCAAATGTGCACTTTGTAGTTTGAGCCCGTTTCCACACCACCCATGTAGGGTAGGGCTATCGGACCGTATTTTTAAGTGGTCTCCCACGTAGGCCTATTCCACTATAATACTATTCATTTTTACTAATCAAGAGGTTCAATAACAAGGAGCAACTTCTGAATTGGAGCATCTTTGCACATCGCAGTTAGAGCACATAGTTGAACAGCGCAATCCAACTTTGGCACAACCGCATCGTTTTCCGCAACCCTTCCTGTAGTTGTTTTGCTACAGGAAATTTGCTAAATTAAATGAATCTTTGATGATTTAAACACGTCTCTTTTCGTGGTGCTGTGTACACTGCGAGTTTAAATCGCACTCCAGCAATTGTTATTTCTTCTTTTGTAGATTTGGGGTTATTGAACGCAAATACGACGTCTTCCGTATCCTTTCTATTATTAACGACTCCAACCGTCTGTACTTTTATCTTACTGAAAAAAGCAGGAGTAAATCGCATCCACTAAACGCGTTTTTTAATAAAACATACGATAACTGCAAGAACTGTCCTCCCTTACATTTATCTTTCATCTGGCATCTTTTATCAGGATATGATGTAATTGTGCACAAAATGGTTACCCGAAGTGGCAGCAACTTCCTTATATAACTATATATTATATAATGTTATATAATTATCTCTCCACTGCGAAAATGGAAGAGTATATTGCATTTGATCAGAAAAATTAAAATCGCCAATTTTAGTCGAAGAGCAAAAATTGTGAGCTATTGTGTTCGTCATGAAATTTTAAATAACTTGTCCGTAAAAATGTCCGTCCGTCTGTCCGCGCCGCCGCCGTCCGGTTGCCACGTTTTTTGTGAACGCTATCTTAAGAACTAAATGTTCAAACAACGTAAGATTTGCCAAAAAATTGTTTTTAGATAAAGGAATAACCAACCCTATTGTTTTTGAGCCAAATCCAATGACAAATGTCCCCACAGTCGCGTCCGAAAAGATCGAAGAAAAAAAAAGATCAGAAATTGTAAAGTTCCAAAACTTTTCCACTACATTAAAATGACCATACAGCATAGTGTAAGCGAGTTTGTTAAAATCTATTAATAAATAGTCTCTGTAGGAATCAAGTGTGGCAAGTATTTTTTACACCTTTATATCATCCAGAGGTCAAATTAAACTTTGTTTCTTAGCAGCGCAGAAAGTCCTGGACTCATTATTATTTTACAATCTGCATATATTTTCCGTTTTCCTGTTCGTAATATAATTCTGATTTCAGATTCCTAACAAGTTGGTTTTGTTTAAAAAAACAATGGAGACGAAATCTTTGAAATCATTAAAACTAGGCGTTTGCGCGTGTACGCTTATACGTACGAGTAAATTATTATTGTTATTATTACAGTCAACTTTATGCATATAATGTTACGTTAACATTTTTAGAAATAGAGCAGCAATATAAATATTGAATTATTATAGTTAAGAGTATTGTTTGGGAGGTCATATAATATAGCTTATAATTCTGCAATTCAGTAAGTATTGGGATATTTGCTGCAGGCACGTCACCTGACCTGGGTCATCACGATGCATTAATTATTCTCACTCTTTAAAACTTCTGACATACTTCTTTCACTCGTATACGTTGTTACCCTTCCAGAGTATATTCCATAGCTATTAAAAGTGGGCAATAAAAGTTTGCCTAGCTTGGCTTAATAAATAAAGAAATTAAAATTAGTTCGGTGGATACCGAAGCCACTAATTACCGCCAGACGCCACTGACCATGCGCAACCAAGGCCGATGGTTCCCAACTATACTGGGTATCGAACCTTCTCTCGGCACTTTCGGTAATTCTGATGAAAGAAAAATGAAAAAAGGCACAGTATACTGGTATCTAAGTTTAATTTTAAAATTTAACGACCAAAATTGTATAAGAGTGAAATTGCAGACAAATTAAATCGCATGTAAGTTAAACTGCATATAAATTAAATTGTATATAAATTTTAACAGCAATATTGAATAAAATCCCAACAATATCCCCAAAACATATGCCCAAATGTGGTATTATACCCAGAAACATAACTTTAAAAAAATTAAAACATTGTATACACTTACTTACTACCTGTGTCGATTCAGCGTGCACGTTCGACCTTCACAAACAATATAAAAAAAGAGTAGGACTAAGCCTACATAAACATATTGTCTATAAATACATATTGAATTGAAATTTTAGCTATTAAACATATACAATTAAACATATCATATTTAAGTAACGGCAACATTCCGGTATTTCTACCCTTTGAAAATAATTTAAGTAATATAAAAAGTAAAATGAAATTTTAAACATTAACCAAGGCTCGTAATAATTATATATAAACATACACTAGTAATGCCAAATTATTAACGAGGGCGTGCCCCTTTAAAGTACACTTAAGCGAAGGTTATATGTAAAATGGCAAGCAAGTCTTCTAGTAAGATGGATCTCTCCAGTAAATCTACGTGTATAGTCGATAGATTTCAATCATCATTTCAATCAAATTAGGGGAACAGCACTTTCAATGTCACAAAAGAAGTTTCCAATGTGCTCGTATGTTGAAAGATTGAATTCCAGCGAGCGAATATCTTCGCTCGCTATCTGGGCGGCTTTTTGAACAATTCTTGTTTGTTCATCTTGTTCATTCTTTTCCTGGTTCTCATACCACGCAGAGGTTATGATTTTACTACCCGTAGCTAAGAAACATACTACTGTCTTCTTTGTCTTTGTATGTGCAATAATTATATCGTCTTGGTAGCGTTCTTTCAGTTTTTTCACTATCGTTGGAACGCTTGGCAACAAACCCCGCATCTGTTCCATAATTTCATCCATGGATCCATATTGACCCTCCTAAAAATTCATAAATCTCATTGATACTCCCATGTATCTTTTTATCTTGAGGCACACCCTTCTCCTCCTTTTTCGTTCTGAATGAAAAAAATTGAATTAAACACGAATGGAATGAATGAATTTCTTTACCCAGCTTATCATCTCGCTGGTTTCCGGCTTTAACAATACTTACTAGTCTAGTCAAAATGGCATCAAATGCCATTTTGATGAATTTCTCTTAGCTTTTAGCGAAAATTATGATTTAGATCTCATTCTATTCGGAATGACATCTAGAAACTTTTTGAAACATTTGAAGTAGGGCCGATAGAAATTACCAAAGTTACAAACAATTTAGTAAAAAAAAGGAGGGGGTTCGTTTTTGCAAATTTCTCAAAAACTATTGCGGAATTCGGACATCGAAAAAGAGCAGGAAATATGCTAAAAAAGTCCCACCTCCCGGAACTCTACCATCAATATTTATAATTTTAATTTAGAGGTGAAAATAGGGCTAGAAACGGGTGATTGCGCTCGCCGACCGATTCGGACACTTAACCAATACAAATTATTTAATAATGAGTGAATAATAATAATTTAATAATGAATTAATTATGTAAGAATGAGCTATAAATCACAATTTTTAGTAAATGCTAAGAGAAATTCATCAAAATGGCACTTGTTGACCAGATCATACTATCTTTAACCAGTAAGAACAATCACGAGTTTCACACGATATTTAACACTTTTCTTCTTCTCCTTCTGTATAAATTCGTCGTCCGCGATCTGCAAAAAAAAACGTTTCTTTTTGAAATCAAACTTTGTTCCCGTTCGTGACAAATACGTATAACGTATAACAAATTTTGTTTTTATTCCGCTTAAAAGACGGGTTTTTTAAACGGTTTTATTTAGCTTGTTTGTTTATGTTTGTTTCAAATATTGCAACAGCTTTTTCAACTATTTCTCGATGAGCTAGAGACTTGAAATTTGGTAGGTGTATAGTGTTCCGGTGACAATACAATTTAATATTTTTTTATAACAAAGAAATCAAAATGGCGTATCCAAAATGGCGGACTTTTCTATTTACCAACCGATTTGTCTGAAACTTGAAACTTTGCTGTGTTTACGGTAACTCAATACAATCTTTGACTCAAACATAAAACAATTAAAATGACGTAATATCCTATATATGAACAGATTTGTATGAAACTTGAAACTTTGCGGTGTTTGAGGTCAATCAATACAATTTTTAACTCTAACTTAATAAAATCAAAATGTCGTATCCAAAATAGCGGACTATCCTATTTAGAAACCGATTAGTCTCAAACTTGAAACTTTGCGTTGTTTAAGGGCACAATACAATTTTTAACTCAAACTGAAAAAATCAAAATGGCGGATTATCGAATTTATTAACCGATTTGTCTCAAACTTAATACTTGGGGTTTTTTAAGGTTACTGGGCTGATTTGGTCGGGTTCAACGAGTCCCATACATTATACTAGGTGACGAGGGTTTGATGATGGAGGCAGGAGGTTATACAGTGGTACTTAAAATAGATAAAAACTACAAAGTAAAAATATGTCAGAAACTTTTAACTTAAACGGTTTTATTTTAAATCATCGCAGTTGTACTAAAAACTAAAATAATTAGGGCACACACCTGGACCTCCCTGAGATTCTGACCTCTGGTAAGAAATTTGGCAATATTAGCAGTGCTGTCTTCTCATATGGGACGGACTAAAATAAAAACGTGGAGCGCATAAAAACTATATTTCAAATGCGCCCGTGACACAACTGTTACTTGGCCCAAGCTCACATCGTTGAGGACTTGTATGTTAAACTACAAGCTCAAATAAGCACCTTTACCAAAATCCGGCTTTGTATATATTTTTTTCTATTTCCCTTAATGGCCTAAACAGAGACTAAAATCACTGCACTATTATAGTCGCTTATAATTAGTCTTCCACAGGACCTATATACTCAATTTTTTACTTGCTTTAATTCGGTCCAGGAGTTTACATGTAATAGAGAAGACATAAATATAACAGCAGTGTAATTATTTAATACGTGACATTATTATTTTTACGGTTCAATATTTCTTGAAACATTCTCGTGGAATGCTATTATAAATGATATACAAACGATACAAACGTATAATTTTGTCTGGATAAAATGTTGGGAAAGAAATATGTTCAACTACCTACATAACTTGTATACTTGTCTGCTATGTTACATTAAGAAATTAACAGAGGAAAATATTTTAATTCAAGGAAACCGTTACCAAAATTATTATAACAGTAAACAAAAACTGCTAACCGCTGCTGCATATCATGTAATAGCCTATAGATTGTGATTTTTATTTATAGTGGAACAAGAATGTTACAAATATGCAAGTTATTTATTTGCTCTAGTTTTAGTAGGTACCGAGGTAGGTACATTGTTATAGTATAATAAGTTCTAATTATTTTTTTTAGGTATTCTATTCCTATGTTTAATAAAATTTGACATAATGGGGGTACCATATTGATATCGTTCAGTTCTATATTCATTTAGAGTATATCAGAAGATTGAGTTAGGAAATTATTTATGCACAATAATAGGGAAACTGGTCAATTTTATTACTTGTGGAATTAGGTTGTACCCCGTTATAACTTCTACACATTCCAAAACCAGTTTTTCTGTAGGCTCCTTATAACTAAAAAAATGTTTTATATAACAAAATTTTAAATTCCCAGCGAACGCGTTTGACGCCATAGCCGCCATATTAACTGACGCGTGACGTCAAAGTATTTGTGTAGTTTAAAATCTTGATTTGGGACTTTAGTATCGTACCTTTTTTATTGTGATATTTATCTCTAGTTTATTAGTTTGAAATGGGGACCGCAGATACCAAACCTACATTTTCTAAGTATTGTTTAGTGCCACAATGTAGATCATCATCTATCTAAAAAATATTGTACAGAATTCGGTTTGGCCCATCAAACCGAAACATTAAAAAAAGGTTCTCTCCAGCGCCAAACGGTTCCGAAAAGGGGGAAAAATGGTAATTTTTCACATTTCCTCAAATATCCCGAAAACTATGAATCCTAGCGCAAATTCATCCTATACGAAAATGCTCTATAATAAATTTCGAACATGAGGGGTAATATACTGAATTAGTGAGTAAATAATGTTGCCAAATTTTATCCACCTCATATGTAGTGTGTGTAATTAAAACATCTACTTGTATTATAACTTACAGCTAATTAATATAAAGTTAATTTGTATATAGTTATGTAAACTCCCTAGTAATGTAAACATGTATATAAAAGGGCGAGGAAAATGGTTATTGATGTACAACCCATCCAACATTACTTAATAGACAGGCATCTTCTGTAATAACAATATAGAAATTATTAAGGTAACAATAAAATTACTTTGGATAAAATTAACTTAGTCTTTCTGAAACTCGTAGAATAAATATATCACAGTTATGTGGAAGTACAAAATGTAAATAATTATTGTTAATTTTCTTTTTGTTGATTACTTATGTCTTTCACTTATTAACTATTAAGTATCGCAGCTCTTTCTTTTTCTTCTAAATAATGTAGTTGAAAATGTTAAAATATAAACTGTTATGTTTATAAACTGTTATAATGTTAAAAGATAAAACTGCGAGTGTCGAAGACCACTCGGTCTCAACCGCTTAAGCATGTGCAGCAATTGTTCAGGAGACATGCAAGTGTCTCAATAGATATAAATCGTCGTCGAAATCATCGACGACGATGTGAATAATGATCTTCTACTGGTTGAAGAACAAGATGATTTGTTTCCTCCTATCACAGTGAGTGAACTATTTGGTGCTGGCTGATAATGCAATTCACCTTTCAACTAAAACCTACCACATTTTTACCATTTTGAGATCTCTTTTCAATATAGGTTTTTTAATATATTTTCTTGTTCACATGAGCATCCTATTCATGACTTTCTCTTGCCAACTATGGCTAATAACTTGTATTGGACATATTTACGGTCATATACCTATGAGGTTATGTTATAACAAATGACACACTTATGTGTGTAATATGTAATATATGCATAGTAGTACACGGAAATTAGTCAAATTTATGCGGAATAGTAGAAAAAATTATAATAAGCTGAAATTTCTAGAAAATTAATTACTAATTTCTAAAAAAAACTTACCTTCGGTGCACTGGTGATACTGCTAAAAACTACTGGACTGATCGGAATCGAGTATAGAAACTTATTTGTAGCAAATTTCATAAGGAATATTCATATCTTTAGTGAGTATAATTTTTTTTTGTGAGATCGACCATTTTCAAGGAAAAGCCAGCGTGCACGTTTGGGGTTGTTTTTGGGGGTGTAGCGACCACTTTACAGTTTAGAACTTCTTTGATTTTAGAAAGTCTTACTTTGGCGGGTATAATCCCCAAATGGCAAAACGTTATAATTTATTTTTCTATTCTTCAATTTATTGTCTAATATGCTTGGACTCGTAAGTAATATTTCATAATTATCTAAATCCAAATATATTATTATTTCATTTATCTGTTTTACTGTCCAAATATATTATTATTTCATTTATCTGTTTTACTGTCCACGCAAACGTGAATTTAAGTAACTGGAGCATTACTCAATAATTGTATAATAGTTCAAAGATAATAGTATACTGATTGTTAAATTTTCACCGCCCTACCATTTTTCCCTGTTGTATATGGTAGAATTTGTGTTGTATTTGTTCGTATATATAATTGGTGAGATTGTAAATAGTAGTTGTGTTTGTGACTGTGTGGTAGTAATCAGTGTTTTGTTTATTTTCTCTTTTGAACGTTTTACTGTTTTTGCCTCGTAAATAATGGATAGTCACGATAGCAGATACGTCTTTTAAGTTCGACGGGTATAAATGAACTGTTCTTTAATTTATACGTATTTCATAAGTCTATATATTTATAGGTATAGGCCGTTTTATATTTATTTTGGATCATTTGTATTATTATTAAATATATCATCATATTTAATATTCGCATTAACATATGAAAAACAAATTAACTCGTGGACATACGTGTCCATTTTCCCCCTTGTTTTAGTTTTGTTTGAGATATGAAGAAGATAATATTTAATTTTTGCTATTAATTTTTGCTTGAATCCCAGGTAGCATAGAATGCTATTTCATTCGAATATTATTGAACGATATAAATAAAGATACATATAAAAAACATTATTTCCCACACAAAGGAAAAAATTTGGAAAAATTCTGAAATTGTTATTCTTATTACAATAGATCAGACTCGATGTCCTATAGGTCAAAGGAGTCAAAATACAAAAAAATACGACATTACGTACAAAGAAAGAAAGAAAAAACTAATACCGAAACGCAACTGAATGCGCGTTTCGCTGACCAAGTTTGCATCATCGGGAGATAATTAAAGTTGAACAATACCTAAATAAGTAATCAATTTATACCTATTTGGAACCTTTATTGAACCATCGTTAGGCTGTACCAATGACGATAGTTTAACGATTATTTTAAAATCTATATTTTCATAGAAAATGGAGATATCATAGCGTATAAAAAAAGAAAATATTAAGAAAGCATTAGGCTATGCAATAATCTATTATGGTTTACAGTATTTATGTCTGATATGTCCTATAGAGTGTTTCAATGTTTGAGAAAAAAACTATCGTCATATATATTATATTAATATTATAGTTTACGACCGGTAATATGTAGGAAACGCTAGTTGAACGCTAGTGATCTGTTTTTGTCTAATGCGTTTCAAACTATCGCCTGAGCTCTCTCATTACCAGTCGGAATCAGTGTGTGGGACTGTTTTAGTCTAGAATTTCATAGCCGGGTTTAAGGTTTTTTTCGTAGTGTAATAAAATTACTATGGACTGGTTTTTAATTTATTTTTATGGAAATATGTTAAAAAAATACGACGTAGTGTTATATAACCCTTTGAAGCACGTAATTGAGTATAAAAAGTTACAAATACCACCTTAAGTCAAAGTCAAAGTCAGCAGGTATAGACCTGGAGCTTTATCCAGTTATGAACGAAGGAACAAATAATACGTTATAGTATGTACCTATTCGATACGATACGCCAAGTTCCAGGGAACCACCCAAGACAAGAAACTATTTGTTTTTTTTCTGGAAAATAACAAAAATATATAAATATTTTATTTTTGTGTTGGCCTTAGGTGGTTTACTTTTATTCATGCAAACATTACATAAGGACTAAATTTGTTTATTATACGTGGTTACACTATGCAACCACTAGGACATAAAGGGATAAATGTGTAAAATTAGTTCAGTAAAATTGATGTTTTTCCTCTGAAGATTCTAATGAACTACACTCAGGTGCAAATAAAAATGCAACAAGTTAATATTTGGTAAAATTTAATGTCTCATACTCTCTGGTTAAACTCATAATTTTGTAGTAACCGTAAATAGGGTTCAGGTAAGGTCCAATATGACTGGTCTATAAATCCTGAAACAAATTATACTTGATTAATATGTTGACTGATGACAAGAAATTATCTACATAGATAATATACAAATATTTACCCACCAGATCTAATAGTTGTTTAGTTAAGATTTAATTCGATTATGATTGCATGGTTGGCATATGATTGATGTTTTTTGGATGAGCTTGCTTGTGGGAGTACTATTGCTTTAGATGTTTTTATTGTTATTGGAGGCATTTAAAGTGGTTCGCCAGGTCATAGATCCTGCTTATTATTAAATAAACAGCAGCAGAAATAAACGGTTAGAACTACTTAAAAAGTTTCTAACTGTATTTCTATTTCTTTTTTTATCATTGAGATGTTTTAGTTTCTAAAATAGAAATATGTAGCTTTACCTTTGATATCTAAATAGTAATTTAGCAATGAGCAGGATCATGCTTGTTAACCCTTGACGGAAAATATATGGTGTTCGTTTTGGTTTCATGTAGTATGAACAAGGAGAGAAAAAGCGCCGCGAGGAAAGACTTGAGCGTCAGCGTCAGCAAATGAAGCAAAAAGAATCCGAGGAATCTGGAAACGTATCTGGATCTCTTCGAAAGGAAACGTGGATTCACCCTGCCGGCGGCAGACGCGTTCATATAACTACTCAGGCAATGGAGGAGCAAAAAGATTCGGAAGAGGAGGATTTGGCAGCTCTGAACAGTGTCGAGGTAAGTAATGTTTGTGTAATTACATTTACTTAATGTGGCTACACTCACCGGCAAAATAACCTATCCCCTCAAAATATTATATTGGTCATCAATAACTGTTAATTTAAGTCCGATTTGATTATTTTTTTTATATCATAGATAAATTTATAAGGAATCTCTAAGTTTAAAATTTTCAGAATATTAGACAAATGTCAATATTATTAATATACAGGGTGACACAAAATGTCTTTTTACTCTAACTTTAAAAAGTGCGTGCGGGAAAGTAAACTTTCAGATACGCTCGTACATATAAAAAAAGAAAATATGAGGAATGTAACTTGATAAAATAAGAAATTGCAGTTGGTCACTGCATATATTGTTTCATAGTAAAAAGGCACTTTTTGTGTCATCCTGTATAATATGGAGATATGTCTAATTTATTTACGAAAAAAAAATTATAAAAATAAAAAAAGTGCATCACTTTGTTGGACAATGACGGTTTGATTTTTTTAAATTAATTAATATATTAATGAAGTATAATTAAATTTAAACTGCTGTTAATGCTGCTGAATTTTGAAATTTGTAGTGTGTACGGCGCGGCGCTCTGGGGTAATTCTACGATTAAAATTTAATTCTATGAATTATTTTACAGTGTAAATTTTTCATTTTCGTGGCGTACGTGGATCAATGGGAAAAGGAAAATACATATTTGCTATTAATCTGTACCTGTAAGTTCACACGTTTAATTTGGGGGTTATACACATTTTCAAAGGAATAAGAAGTGCAGAAAGTACATTTGCAAAGACGGTAATTCCGTGATTTTAAAATATTATAAAAACATTGTTTTGGCAAAAAATCTCTTTTTGCACTTCTTTGGATTAGCACTTCTGATAGCTATGTTATGTAACATATATTTGGTGAAACATTCATACATAAATATAATTTACCATAATTTTTTTTACATATTACATATTTTTTTTACATTTATTTATATAATATTTTACAATATTTTTTACGAAATATATTTACTTACTCTACCTAACTTATTTTTTTCAGGTCAATAAGAGATTTATAACCAGCTATCTTCACGTCCACGGCAAATTAATAACGAAAATCGGGTGAGTTTTTTTACGCTTTTTACATTTTGAATTTGGTATAACTTTGGCGGCTAATAACCTTATATATTATGAGGCAGTGTGTGCCATTTTTTGCATTACAAATGTCTAGATAAAAGTAGTAGTCAATATAATTTCATATCCTTAATCGCATATATACAGAGTGGTCTAGTTTTTACCGGCGAAAACTCTGGAATCAATAGAACAAATTAGAGTAATGATTTTTCTACATTGATGCAATAAACAAAATTTTATTGAACAATATTTAATGCAAAAACTGGTTCTTCATTGCATTAGTGCAATAAACTTTTTATTGGACGCATCTGTCATTCTACTACTGTGTTTTGACATAAAGACCATGACATGTCACCTAATCATGCCACCTAAATTAAACATTTTTTGGTTTTCCATGGACGTAGACCTGACGGTCTCGTTGGACATATTCACGTCGCGTGCAAGAAACATTTACTTTTTGCACTTGTTACATAAATAGGTATTATCCCTTCAATTAATGTATAACTAAACTACTCTGTTTCATTAGGAGGGAGTGTTAAAGTTGAATTTTTTTAAAAGGACTGGCTTTCATTTTATGGAATATTTTGCGATTAAATGAATCAAAGTTCATCATTCATTCGTTCAAATTTGACGGGTCACCGCCGTTATTAGATGATATTTTTTGTAATCGGTGAGATACAGGTATACCTCACACTGGTTGAGCTTTGTTTGCTACGTCACTGGCTAAATTTGATGCAGAACTTAAACTTAAATCATCCTTAGCATTTTCTGAGGTTTTGGTAAAGGTATAAATGTCTTGACAGAGCCCTGGAAGCGTGTGTCCCCGTTCTTTCCCTTGGCCTATTATTATTAATATTGTTGATATTAGTGATTAGCTGTATGGCCTAATTCCTAATGCCTAATGCAACAAAAAGAAAAAAAAATCTATTGTCCTGCTACGCGAATAAAAATAGTTCTTTCAGCTCATTTTCTTGACTTATATGAAATACTATGAAATCAATTAGTAGTAAAAAAAACGTTTTTATAAACAGGCTTTTATTTAAACGCTCTAAAAAGAAGAAAATAAACTTTAAATTAAATTAAACCCATCAATTTATTACAATACATAATTTTTATGATAGAAGAGCTTGTCGCTAAGTGGTCCAATGTTGACCTTGAAATTGAAATTGTTGACACTTGACTAGACTCTTTGTTTGGATTTTTGTGCTGGGAAAATGTTTAAAGAGTGCTAATCAATACAATCAATAAAGGTGCCAATCAATTTTCGGCAGAGTTTGCATTTCCTTTAAACATCCTGACTTCATTTTCTTACAATAATGTACAGAAACAAAGCAAAACACAATTCATCATTTCGGGATGAGGTAGGTCTGAGGGGCATATGTCAATTTTGATGTGGACTTTTAAGTCTCGTACAGATTTGTACCACGTCGCGAACCGAACCTCGTCACGTACCACGTCGCGAACTTCACCGCGTAACGCCGCGCCGCGCCCTCGCGAACAGCAGCTCGAGCCCCGCACCGCAACAACGGCCCATTCGATACTGCAACTCGCGTTTTTAGTCGGTAGAGTCAGTAGAGTCCACTGAAATGTCTAAAGTAATAATATATAGTTATATAATATATACCTACATAATATACTTAGTTTAAATAGTAAAATGGATGTCGATGTTGCCGCAGCAGGGTACATTTATTTATATTCATTAAGCTCTAGCAGCTAAAAAATAAAAACAAAGGCAATGGTGGCAAACCGAACTATTTAGAAATAGAACGAAATATGGTGCGTACAATTTGCTTGTGGCTTTAAAGATGCAAAAAAATCAGTGGCCAATACAAAAACTTCACTCGAATGTCACCAACAGATTTTGATAATTTCCTTAATGGACCAAGAATAGGATGCTAGACACCAAATTCCGCAAAGCAGTCTCAGTGCAAGAAAGACAAGCTGAACAAACGAAATTGTCTCTCTGCCCGTCCAGACTTATGCAACGCCGTCGCGCACCAGTCCTTTGATGTTCCGTCAGTTTACCGACAAGTCGTGGATCGCGGCGTACCTCGAGCTGCAACGCTTATCTGGTTCGCAACGGCGTTCGTTTCGACGTCCAGATTGCGCGCGCCGTGGTACGCGATGAGGTTCGGTTCGCGACGTGGTACAAATCTGTACGCGCCTTTAGATTTTGGAAGTGGGACTAGTATTAAAATACTAAAATTGTGTGCCGTTGTGGATTGTTTTAGGGACTGTGAGTTAAAATGATGTAATTTACTTAATTATTTACTTACGTACCTATAAAATAAACAAATATAAGTTTGTTTGTCCCTAAGATAGTATGGCCAAATTGTCAAAATCAGGTGATCCAAAACGATCAATTCGTAGAGGAACGCACGAAACATAACCAAAAAACTAAGCAAAATAAATAAAGTAAATAATAATTTTGTATCCGAAATAAAGTTGAGAGAAACGAGGTGAATATTAGCTTTCAAATAAACATAATTGTTTTGAGATGTGAAAAGGCCTATTCCCTCGCGTCGGACAAGTGATATTAGTGGTGCAAATCCATTACAGAATAACAGTGGAACAGTATTTAAAACATTTAAAAAAATATAATATGTCGTTAACTTCAAGTGATTTTGTTGCCATTTTATTTGGCATTCAAGCTTTCTTAAAAGTTTACAAACGACATATTTTAGTAAACTTTGGTTCCGTCATCTATATGGAGAACTTTGAAAGTTATTCACGTACCCTCGTATCAACATCTATTTTTAGCTAATGAAAACAAAACTTGAGATATTGCATCGCTTTCGCTTCTCACAAAAACCCAATCATGATTTTCTTCAATTACTCCGTACCCACAACATCTCGGCTAGATAGAGTAGCGAGTTCATGTTGGGAATTTTAATGTTATTACAGTATTCAGCCGAAGTAGTGTATAGACTTCCGTACTTTAGTTTGTGATAATTGGTAATTGTAATGGAAGCGCATGTCTACAGGGCGTTTCATACTAGATTTATATGCGGAGAGAATTCCCTTTAATATACATACCTTGCGTATTTTCACGGAATAGTGATCAGCTAAATTGAATCAGTTTCGCTGATCGGACTTGAAAGTGAAATACTTAAGCGTTTCGAACTGATTGTAATTCCTGTGATGATGGGATTATGAATGCAGTACCTATCTAATCATATTCCTAGCAGTTAAAATTAATTAAAGCACAATAATTAAAATACAGTCTAACTCATCTTGTGTGGCAAATTATCAAAATTGAATATAGAGAGAATCGCCCTCATATGTTACATGATTAAAATGTATCAATAACAAAGACACATTCTCTTATTTAAAACAAATAAAATTTCGATTTGATATTTGATTTGATATTTGATATTTTTCGTATCTACGATTTCTGCCTTAGCAACGGGCGATATTTGATAATTTCCCTAGGGAAATAATCGAATACCTTGACTACCAGTTTCACGAAGTTCTAGGCTATATATTAAATTGTTATATAGTAGAAATTTTATTAACACAAAATAATACTTTTAATAAAAATAAAATAATAATATAATAATAAAATAATAATTAATAATACTTTCGGCATCAATATTTCCTAATTATTCGATTTCGACCCGCAAACACGGTTTGCTGTTCCATATTTTCTAATATCTTTATTTTCACTTTATTTTTTTGTTGTTTTTATTCTGTTTTGTGTTTTTTTTCTAAAACACTCGGAGTAGTTTCTACAAACACCAAAACACTTTCACTTCGCTCGACGCATGTTTCGCCAACCAAGTAGCCATCATCCGGAGACGATTAAAACTCAATTTTTATTTAAAACTCATTTTTTTTCTAACTTATTGTTTGTTTAGTGGCGGGCGCTTGGTGAAGTGTATAGATAGTTGAGGGATGTGTATCTGGGTGGTTGTGGGAATTTTGTTGTGAGGGCTTGTGTTAGGGTGTGGTCTTGGTATGCAGTCAGTCTTATCGCGAAGCTGGGTGATTAGTCTATGTGTTATGTAGTCGTCTATTGTTTTGTCATGTCATGTAGTGTAATTCTCTATATGTCTTCGTCGTTGTTTTTAAAAATTTATTCTGAACGATTTGAATTATATTTTTTTTGTACTAGCCGCACGGTCCCCTGCCTTTTTACAGGCGTTCTTTATGTATTCTCCGAAGGTACCCTACCGGTCCAGCATTGCCCCCAGATATTTAACACATCTTTTGCACTGTATGACTTGTTCCCTCAGCTTGAGGTTAAGGGGCATCATTTTGTTTTCGGTCCTTTATGAGAATACCCTCAGTTTTATGTGGGCCCAAATACAAGTTGTGCTGTTAACGCCAGACTATTCTCCTAGTGCCTTCGTTTTCTCTATATTCGATTGTCGCGTGGTATTATGATTTAAACAATACTCTCCAAACTTGTAACGTACATTCCTATTTCTTTAACATTTGTTTCCTTTCCCTTATTTATTTTCTGACTGTAGATAATACAAGCCATTATTTTTTCTGTTTACTTTTTCTTCTTAGGGTTCGCCATGTTTTCTGTCCCTTCGTTTTTAAATATTTTTATCTTTTCCCATGTGCCCATAACATACAGGTGAATGTTGAATCTCTTTAATATTCCTAAAACTTGTAAATATTTTCCTACATTTTCTCCACCTCTTTACGAAGAGATTTCATGTTATAGCCATTTTATAAGAATCATTTATTTACAAATCAATTTGAAATTGATGCTGAGATCGCTTCCGATAAATTTGTTATTGTTGACTTATTTAATGGTATACTCATACAAATTTGCCCAGTAACAACAAATGTTCGGTGTCTCTAGATGTGCAGACACCCCCTGAGCGTTCGTTATCCACTCCACTGTGTGATAATTCCGGCAATCTCGAATTTCCATAAATGAATTTACTGAGAAGTTGTATGTGTAATATATGCAAACGCATTCGTGCAGCTGATATGCAATGCATCAGTAGTTATTATTATTAACACCTTCACATTTGTCATCTGCCATCTGAGCATATTACAAATCAGAGTACATTATCCATTTAAGTATCGCATACGAAGCAAGGCACTTGGACAAAGTTGCGTGAGCGGTGAGCGTGTTGCGCCTACTATGGGGTGCATCTCTCGTAACGGCGCTAAACCTGTCGTGCCATCTACCATCTATTGCGTCTCCCAAGTCGCGATCCGCATACCAAGCAAAACGAGACACGCATAATTGCGTAACGCAGGCTTATTGCGGTTGTAGGTTTGCCTTATTTGAGGTTAAACGCGAATACTTGCTACATAGATCTTTTGGTTTGATGCTTAGCGGAGTCTCCTTAGTACATTCTAATAAATAATATAGCCTGGCATGGAGTATCTTGTGCTTGTATAACATACTAGCTCAGGTCCAAGCAAGTAGTTTAATTTAACGAATGTCTATTTCTGCGACGGCCATCAATAAGCGACGCTAGGAGACGATCTACCCCCACAGGAAATGTTGCCGAATCTCTTATTCTTTTTGAAGAGTACTGTACCATTTATCCAGTGGCGCCTCGTCAGGGTAGGCAAGGTAGGCGCCGCCTACCCTTAAACATTCGTTCGGCCCTCGCTCCTCAAAATCATTACAATAATTAATAATTACGCAGTAATAATTTCTCCTATTATACCTGCATATTACTAAAAGTGCACCACACCAGCGTATTTACTTGCTGGTACACTGAAAATGACGGTATCGGCAAGAAGGCAACGTACACCGCTTAGCGCGGCTTATCCCGATCACATTCATAATTCAGGTCAGGCACCCGATGCCATCGCCTAAATTCGATCTTACCGCATGTCAGTTACAAGGAATAAGAAGTAGGGCGTAACCAGAGACATTTTAATACGGAGAGACAGAATTGTTTACGTTTTTGGCCAATCCAAGATTGTTCCATCCCAGTCGTCCGTATTTTTCTCCCGAACGGCACGTTGGCCAGGCTTACTGTTAAATTTACTTGAAGTCCTTGAATACCCTAAGAGATGTTCAAATAATTTGACAAGTTCAACAAATCTGATTCATTTGAATACAAATGTGATTTGAAACAACTTCTTGGTAAATGTAATCTATTGTATTGCCTTATTGCGTTAATAATATATGGTGAAAACCGAAAATGTACTGTGCCTTGAAATATAATTCTCAACAACGACAACGTCGCTTGATGCGTTTTACGTCATGGTCGATTTATGAATGGAAACAGGTGTTGAGGGGTTGCCGAAACGCCGTTGTGTACGTATGTGTTCTATGAATCTTTGTATTTATTGCGATTTGGGCAAACAATAAGTGTGTAATTATGGTGCATTCTTGTATAGTTTTTAAAAGGGTGGATCATTTAAGTCCGGAAAATGTTACTTTTCATCGCTAAGTATTTTCAAGGTTAGCTACAATCTTTGGCGGCTTGGCTTGGCCAGGGACTCTGAGCAGAGAAAGCAGCGTTGCCGAAGGCCGCCGCCGCAGCCGCCGTCTTCCATTTTCTCTCTCGCACTTTTCAGAACAATAATAGATTGGCTCTTCTAGCGTTTTATGAATGAATCGTTGGATTTCCCCGTGTTAAAAAGTCTCTGGGCGTAACCGCAACCGTCTCGCTGTCGCGCTGCCGTGTGATAAAATCATGTAACATGGCCTGCGCCGTTAGGCGATAACTTCGACCGCCTTCGTATACGAATGAACATGAACGAATCAGTTCGAGTTCGGTAGCTCTGGAGCGTGTGTCTTATGTGCACTGTGCGAACAGTTTGCAGGGGAACAGCGGACCCTGGGTTGTAGTAGATGAAGACGTAGGGGGGCACGGATATCTAAATATTTTATTTACGGATAACTAGTACTTTACTTACCTTGTTTTACTTAAGTTTATTTTTATTTTCATTAATAAATTTTATTAGTATTTAAAAAATGGATAATCATGTTCACGATATAAACCTGTTCCTTATTGGAAACTCCCATTTTCTAGATTTAAAGACACAGACCCGAAGGAAATTGTAATCAAATGCCATCCCACAACACCCCTGAATGTTTTAAAACCCGATCAAAAACATGGCCAAACTTTCTCGCGATCTTCTAAAAGCCAATGGTTGCTACTCATTAGTGGTTATGTGGCAGTTATTTTAAACAAGTTTATTTTGCTGGCCGTGTTTACTGGTCGCAAAAGGGCGAAATAACGTATGGGTCTCCCAGGGTTATTCTGATTTAAAAGAGTTATGAAAAGAACATGAGTAGTTATCTCAGTCTAAAACGATTACAAAAAAAATACGTCAACTATAAAAGATGCTCTGGAAATTAACTTTATCATTTTACTTTTTTACTTTATCATTTTACTTTATTATTTTACGCTTTATCATTTGCAATTATACAAAGAAATATGAGAAATAATATGATATTATTGTGTTATTTAATCGATGTTGCATGTGGCAACAAATATTGCCGTTCAGGGGGCATAACGATAAAAATGAATCATTCAATATGGGTAATTTTCTTGAGACAATTGATGTAATTATTAAATGGGATTTAGAATACAAAATAATTTTTAAAAAAATTGGAAACATTTTACTGTTTACAACTGTTTTAAAAAATATATTGAAGACCAGTCAGCGGCGGAGTCCACAAATGGAGCAAAAGGTTATCTTAAATTTATGAACGATTTGGAATTTACATTTTTAACCACGGCTTATAAAAACATTTCGATATTACAGACTTAATATTCGATATACTATTGCAACTGGAATTGAAAATTTAAAAATCATTTGTAATGATAAATATCAACTAGAAAAATTTTAAATTTTCGCCTGCGGCGCATTTGATATTCTATCATGTACCTATTCTTTACCCCTTGGCTGTCGCTTACCCTAATATAAAGGACACGAGTCGCCACTGCATTTACCTTACTATTTACTTGTCTTAACATGATTACTGTCTTCATTTTATAGACAAGGGCTTTCACCACCTCTGAAAAATGGGGTAGCTACTACGAAGCCATTCTTTAAGATTTCTTCTGCGTTTTAAGTGAAAACACACTATGCCGATGCCATTTAATTGACAATAATTAATTACATTTCACCAGACACATCATAAATCAGTGTTCAATTTCTCAGTTGCTGATTGTATCAATCCTCAATCCTACAATTTAAAGGCGGCACGGCGTTTAGTAGTTATAGTCTTGGTTGGAGTGTCCAAATTATACAAATTTGACGGTCGATTATATGTGGATTTTCATAGTATTTTTGTTTATATTGACATTCAAATTATGGCCGCAAATGTAAACTAGTTAAATTTCATGTCTTATTTCTTGTCGACGTATTCTTGAAAAACTTGTTTTAGGAGCTGCTCCAGGCTGCAGCCTAGATTGTCTCGAACACGTTTTTTATATAGTCACATGCATGTTCAATGGGCTTTAAGTCTGGGCTGAGAGATGACCAGTCCAGCATCCGCCTTATTCCAACTTCATGGAGGTAATTGTAATTGGTAACTGCCCTAGCGGTACCCTCCATCCATATTGCATAAAAATGGCATTCTTCAGGAGTAATATGGAAATTGCGTCTCGTATCCGATTCAGCAATATTTAGGTGTTGCTGGTGGCGATGTGCACACTAGATGCTTTTTGTGGTCCCACAAAAAAATCTAGTGGGGTAAGGGGGTAAGGTCCAGTGAACGAGGAGGCTTTAAGTCTGGGCTGAGAGATGACCAGTCCAGCATCCGCCTTATTCCAACTTCATGGAGGTAATTGTAATTGGTAACTGCCCTAGCGGTACCCTCCATCCATATTGCATAAAAATGGCATTCTTCAGGAGTAATATGGAAATTGCGTCTCGTATCCGATTCAGCAATAAGTGTTGCTGGTGGCGATGTGCACACTAGATGCTTTTTGTGGTCCCACAAAAAAATCTAGTGGGGTAAGGGGGTAAGGTCCTGTGAACGAGGAGAGCATCGAATCGGTCCGTCCGTGGCAATGAACTGCTGTCCAAAATTTCGCTGCAAATAATTTGTTACCACATGTGCACATATATATATATATATATATATATATATATATATATATATATATATATATATATATATATATATACATATATATATATATATATATATATATATATATATATATATATATATATATATATATATATATATATATATATATATATATATATATATATATATATATATATTTAACAACTTATTTACAAATTATTAACAAATTATTTGCAGCGAAATTTTGGACAGCAGTTCATTGCCACGGAGTAATATGGAAATTGCGTCTCGTATCCGATTCAGCAATATTTAAGTGTTGCTGGTGGCGATGTGCACACTAGATGCTTTCTGTGGTCCCACAAAAAAATCTAGTGGGGTAAGGTCCAGTGAACGAGGAGGGCATGAACTGCTGTCCAAAATTTCGCTGCAAATAATTTGTTACCACATGTACATATATATATATATATATATATATATATATATATATATATATATATATATATATATATATATATATATATATATATATATATATATATATATATATATATATATATATATATATATATATATATATATATATATATATATATATATATATATATATATATATATATATATATATATATATATATATATATATATATATATATATATATATATATATATATATATATATATATATATATATATATATATATATATATATATATATATATATATATATATATATATATATATATATATATATATATATATATATATATATATATATATATATATATATATATATATATATATATATATATATATATATATATATATATATATATATATATATATATATATATATATATATATATATATATATATATATATATATATATATATATATATATATATATATATATATATATATATATATATATATATACCATATGCTTTTATTCACATGAAATGCATTTATCGGACAACTCAAACAAGCTATGGAAATCGAAGATTACACGTCATAAACTGACAACTGTGTCATTAGTTTTTTGTTGACAGTCCAGCAATAATTAGTGAATAATGGAACGCCAAACCAGAAATTTAACTCGTGATGAATGTGTTGAGGCATCTCAATTCTGACAGATACATCACAGACGTTCTTGAAGCACATGTTTTGCCTTATGCCCTCTATATAGGACCCAATTTTTTACTTATGCAAGACAATGCGCGTGCCCACACGAGTCTTATCGTGATAAACAATTGCTATGGAAAAACTACAATTGCTATGGAAAAACCTACTAAGCTATGGAAATCGAGGATTACACGTCATAAACTGACAACTGTGTCAATAGTTTTTTGTTGACAGTCCAGCAATAATTAGTGAATAATGGAACGCCAAACCAGAAATTTAACTCGTGATGAATGTGTTGAGGCAGCTACATTACATGGTGAAGGGTGGAGTTACAACTGCATAGCTGGAAGGTTGGGAGTGTCTCACACAACTGTAGCGAGAGCAATTCAAAGGTACGCGGAAACAGGAGAACATTCCAGACGGGCCGGTCAAGGTAGATCTCGTGTTACCTCTGCTATACAGGATCGCTTTTTAAGAGTAAATGCTGTAAGACAACGATTTATAACTGCAACACATTTAAGAGCACAACTTCAAGACGCAGGTGGTCCACTCATATGCGTTCAAACTGTACGCCTACGACTGAGGGAGGCAAATTTAAGACCCAGGATAGCTGCTCGAGGACCCGCATTAACAGTAGATCATCGAAGAGCCAGATTGAATTTTGCCAATGAGCATGTTAATTGGATGGAAGCAGATTGGGAACGTATTCTTTGGACTGATGAGTCAAGGTTCAGTTTGTATAATTGTGACAGACGTAATCGCGTCTACCGAAGACCCGATGAGCGATACAATCAATGCAATTTTTTGCACACAACTTTATATTGAGGTGGATCCGTCATGGTGTGGGGCGGAATATCTTTGACTGGGCGAACGGACTTGGTAACTGTGAATGGAAGTCTCAATTCTGACAGATACATCACAGACATTCTTGAAGCACATGTTTTGCCTTATGCCCCCTATATAGGACCCAATTTTTTACTTATGCAAGACAATGCGCGTGCCCACACGAGTCTTATCGTGAGAAATTATCTTGAAGAAGTAGGAATTGATCACATAGACTGGCCAGCCTGTAGCCCCGACCTTAACCCCATTGAACATGTTTGGGATTTTATCGGTCGGCGGTTACGAAGTGAGGGACGACAACCCCAAAATTTACAAGAATTGGAAGGACGCCTAGTCGAATTATGGAATGGCCTAGATCAGAACCTAATCAGAACTTTGTTTTAAGTATGAACCAAAGATGTCGGGAGGTCATTCGGAAGGGAAGGAAACACCAGATACTAATTCTCTATTTACTTTTGTTTTGTTTCCTGTTATTCGTTGTTTTATTGATTAAAGCAATCCATTTTTCTATGTAGGTTTTTTGAGTTTTTGTCCTTTTAAGACCTTTTTCTCTTCTAAAACACCTTGCATCTCTCAATAAATTATAAGATATCAAGGAAAACAGAACGCAAAATGAGGCATTGAACCAGTATAATGAGTAATAAATAATGAGCACTTGACAAAAAAGAAAGTTAATAAATTTAATAAAAATCACGTCAACTCAAAAATTGGATATTTTATGAAGTAACAGAGATAAACAAATGAATAAAAAAAAGAAAATTTAGGAAAAACATGAGGTTTTAAATTGGCTATAATTGCAATACCTTGCAATACCTTGTATAGCCCACAGGACGTTTTGAAATTTCGGAAAAAAACATAACATTTTTATAGCACCTGGTATAATATCAAAATCATTCGTTTTACCAAAACAACTAAGACAGTGATATTCCTAAGAGAAAAACCTACAATTTTAAAAAAAAATCGACCAAAACGAACAAAAATTGTCGAAAATACATAACGTCAAATTTGAGTTAACTTTTGGGTTGTGCGTTAAATAAGTAAGTGCGCAGTGTATATATATATATATATATATATATATATATATATATATATATATATATATATATATATATATATATATATATATATATATATATATATATATATACACACATTTTTGTAAACAATATTGTATAAATTTCGCAGTAAAGTGCATGAGGATGTCAAAAAATTTTGCCTCTTGGATGACTAGGCGATTGATGTAATTTCACTATAAATATCTAGCTGGAATTTTGATGTTGCACCGTGTAGGTACTGATTGAGTATCGACCGCACCTACAAATTTTAAAATACTGCCTCGGCGTTCAGTAGCAGCGCAACTTACAAGAAGATGGCATCTGCGTGTACAGTTATATCAACTGACTTATGTATCCTCCTCTGGTGGCTACTCTTCTTCGGCAGCAAAATGCATGCAATGGGAGAGTTTACACACAAAAGACGTTTAATGGTAATTGAAAGAGGTCATTGATTCCTCGGGTTCCGATTATTTCTTTGGCGGTACACCTTAATATAGATACGTTAATCTCTAATAATCTCTCATATTATACGTGTTTATTATTGACGATATTAAACATATTATGTTTATGTATAAGATACATTTAGGCATGCTGTTTCAATTATCATTTTAGATAACTATATTTTTGTTGCGATCATTGTTTTTTAATATAAACCTGTTTTTATTGACTGGAATAGAAACATGAAAAGGGGTGTTCGCTCGCAAAATGTCATGGAAATGGAAACACAGGTTTTTCGCACATATCTGCCAAACCGTGTAACTCATGTCAATTTCTGTTATAAAAATGTAGGTATTAAATTTATGACATTTTTTTTATATAGCTGTTTCCTCTCAGACAACTTTTGCTGAGATACAAACACTTGATATGGAGGTTTTGAAAAATAAATAAAAATACGCTTTTCATTGACAATATGGCTTTATCTGGTTATCTGGGATATCTGGTTATCCCTCGCTTGCACACTACTGCTTGGTCTGCTTGACTGTTTTGATAGTTTTGGTCATTCATTAATTCCTCTACCTACGGTGTACTGATGATTAGAGCCAGCAGCTCGAAACTAGTCTACACCTGGTGGAGGTATTGGTAAATGACCATGGCTATCTTATCGGATTTGCAGGTGTAATTCAATGCAGGAAGGAATATCCATTCTCTGAGTAGTTGTTACCTGTAAATCCATTCAATATGGCTTTATCGACATATTTTTTTTCTATTCTACTCCTTTCCACACTATCGTTGAGGTGCATATAGAAGGTGAATATAGAAGGTGCATTTTTGATGTGGTTTCCCCAGGAGGCTTAATCCACAATTTATTGCCAAAATAGCATCTGGTTTTCTTAAACGGGCCAGGTCTTTGAAGATCTCCATTTTCGCTTTCTTTGTCCATGGTGGTATCACTTATGTCAAGCTCCGGGTTCAACTTGATCCTCATTCCGGAATCTTCTGGTACGTTATCGCTAAAATGCTTATTTTTACAGAAGGGTAGAGGAGTTTAACTTGTTCTCCAGAGAAGCCTTTGCTTCGGCTGTTTTTACATTACTAAATGTAATAATATCCTCATAAAGTTTTTATAGTCTTCTGATATGTTTTATCTCTTTCTAATAAATAATGGAATACTTCTTAGGTTTGCCTGTGAATCTGGAAAATGATATGCAGTTTTTTTTTATTCTATAGTATTCATTAATGGGAAAGTATGCCACACACAACATTAACATATTCACTTGCTTTAACTCACCCGGCTTAGAAGAATCATGTATGAATTGGTTGAATTTGTAGATGAAAAATGTTGTTTCATCTCTCAGCATGAGTTCTGAGTTTCCACTGATACGCAATCTTTTTTGTAATATGCTGGCCACCAACTCTTGAGGTCGAGTAAATTTAGTAGTTTACCGCTTACACCTTAAGTTACTGTGACTTAAGATTGTTTAAGTTATCCATTTGAATGTGTATAATATGTGAGTTTCTACCATAGTTACCATATGCAATGTTTTAGCAATAAACAACGAAGAAAAGTCAAAAAATCGGTTGTGTGTATTCAAGTCGAAGGTGTTTAAGAAATAACTGATTCTGCTATAATTCGCCAGTAACAATTTTTCAAGAAAATTGATTTAGCTGATGCCAGCAGTTGGGAGATTTACAGTTATTACAGTTAGGGCATCTAGTGGAGAGTTTTACGATTATTCTTTTTGGTCATCTAATTTCTCGGTTAGGAGGCCACCAAGATTATCCAGCCTTCTCGCCAAAAGTTCCATATATTCTTGTACGGAATAGAATTATTCGAGCTTGATTTGCTGTTTTGTTGTCACCAGGGATGTTATTTATGTAATCAGTTGCAAGAATGCAAGATTATTCAGTTTGTAATTCCTGGAGGTGCCCGACGTGGAAGTTTTTCATACACGAATGCGAGCCTAACGAAATTACAACATTTCATGTGCGATAAAAACGATATGACAAGTTACACATATATATTGTTCCCTACAATTTTCTTTCTAATATTCAAAATGATTTAGTAAATGAGTGATTTAGTAAATGAGTGGAAATTCCAAGGAAACTGTTTTAATAAATACCATGGTATACCCATAGGTACTAAATAAAATATCACAAGATACAAGCTACATCTCCAAGACAATGCAGCTTCTTTTTGCTCCGTCTTCTTGTTCGATGCGATCTGGGTCCACGTAGACGGTATATTACGTATTAATGCAGCATCTACGATCCTACATTATATTTAAATATGTACCTGTACAGACATTACTTTTGCTTTCATTTGATATGTGCACCTGTCCGAATTGTCGGGCAAATTATGCAAGCGCATCTTATTGTTTGTGTGGGCTTTGAATAAAAGCGATGAATGGGGCTGTTGGAATCTTTAACAGACGTCGAAGATTGTTTAATAAACATCCAATCGGATCTGCAGTATCGGTACAGACAAAGCGAAATAAATGCAGCAGCACAGTCAAGTGTTCATATACCTACCTATCATAGTAGTTGCGGTAGCAACTACTATGATAGGTACTTTCTTCAGCAATTCCGTCTGCAATCGACTGGTAACAGGGCGACATGCGACATTGCGATTTTTCTTGCTTTACTTGGACCGCCACGGATGACAACAAGTTGACTAACCACAAAAACATAATTATTTGAAAATAATTAAGAACGAAATTTTTTTTTAGAATTGTTCGCCTTTGTATGAAAAGTGTGCCAATTATTACTCTAGATGCATAGAAGAAATCACAGGTCAGTAACGTTAGACTTCACAGGGGTCCCAAAATACCCAATTTTTTTAAATTATTTTCTTTTTGCATAGCCCCACATGAAAATGTTTATTTGGTCATCTTAGATAGGTACACATAATGACCCTTATGGTCAAATACTGGCAAGTCTGCTCTAGCTTCTAGTTGAGCTCTTACATACCCATCTTGATGTTGATCTTGATGAAATTTTTTTTTAGAAAAACGCCGCGTGGACGTTGAGCGTTGTAACTAGATTAAATACATCTAACATTTTCTTATTATCTAGACTTAGCTATTCCATAGATGAGTGTCCAGTGACACAGTCCGCATAACACTAATCACTTGGTTCGCGTTATAGACATATTTTGCTTAGAATTCTAGGCACTTTCACTGTCACTACATCAAATCGAACGGTTTTAGTCTCTTTAGCCGTTGAACAAGTCGTTGTTGTCGAGTACGAGTAGTGATATCACTTCGACGTTTTCGTGGTTTTCTGTCATCTTCTGATGTTTGCCTGCAAACCTCTCAATCTCATCGTCAACCATAGGCATATTCAGGCCGAGATGGATGTCTTCATTGCGAATGTACCACGGCGCTTTGACGATGCTTCAAAGTACTTTATTAGTAAATACTTTATGGAACATTTGAATTAGGGACTTTAATGATGGATTTCTTAGTGCATCCCCAGAGTTGGATTGCGTAAGTCCATATGGGCTTCAAAATTTGTACTGACAACTACTGAAATTTTTATTGTGTACTGACAACTCGGAACGACGTCCAAGGAGCCAATACATTTGTCTGAATTTGAGGTTTAATTGCTCACGTTTCTTCTTCACTTGAGTTTTCCCTTCGAGGTTTTGCATCTAAAGTAATGTCTAGATACTTTGATTCGTGGGATTGTTTGCTGGTGAAGTCTGTGGCTGACTGAATGTCTTGGTCAATAGCGAGCAGAGTTGTGTCGTCGGTGAATGTTGCCGTAACTACTCTGTCGCTTTGTGGGATATCGTTGGTGTACAGCAGGTATACAATAGGTCCAAGGACACTGCCCTGAGGCAATCGAGCTCAATTTTTTTTAGGTCTGAATATTCTTCTCCATATTTAACTCCGACCTGACGGTCAGTGATGTATGAACGAAGAATTTGTCTCATTTTCAGTGGCAAATATTTTTGTAGCTTGTATTCCAGGCCCTGATGCCAGACTCGGTCGAATGCTTGGGTCACATCTAGGAATATCGTTGCGCAGACCTTTTTTTCTTCTAGTGGTCTCAATTACATCGGTAATTCGATGCACTTCATCCATGGTTGAATGCTTATTTTTTTCCTTTTATAATATTTTGCAAATCACTATCACTCTCATGGGCGGCTCTGGTATGGGACAGGATTGCCAGTCTATTCAATTTGTATAATGCTCTGCATTAAAATATATACTAGGTACTTTGAAAATTCTACTTATATTTCTTACTCGTTTTCTAGCATTCTGAATCCTCTGAACAGCTAGTTCTCTATAAAATAATAATTTCACGTGAGTCAACTTACATCGATATGCTGGCATGTCCAGCATATTTTCGGGCTGTGCAAAATACCCGTTGTTTGCAAAAACTGTCCACTATTTGTTTTACTTCACCTGGAAACTCTCTTGAAGCTTTTACGGCCTTCCAAAAACGTACTGCCCCGTGTATATTAATAGCGTTTTAGTTTTAACCTGAAACCAAGTTGGAGGAAATAAGGGATCAAGGAAATAAGGGATCAATTTAATTGATATTTTAAATACAATGAGCGTTGTCTTTAAGCATTATATTAAATGTTTTGTCAATTAATAATTAAATCAAGTCTTTAAACAAAATTAATTACCTACCAATAAATTAATTATACGCAAACAATTTACTCATTTTAACAATTTACTCATTTTAACAATTTACTCTTTTTAACACTAATAAATATTAACTCACATCTAAAAAATCATTGTACTGTTGAATAAAAATAAATGTCCTTATGTTTAAATATAATTGATTTACAATTATTAAACTAACATTATATTGGTTAAATGAAAAAAAATGCATAATAGGAAAAAAATCAGCATTATTTTAAATAATATTGTACTAGAATTATTATATTTCCAATATTTTAATTTCATTACCCACAGTATATACAATTTGTTCTCAGCTAAAAGTTTTATGAGCAACTGAAGAAATATTTTAGTTCTAATATTATTAAATGCGCATTAAAAATGGTGAAATGTTCACTACACCATCTCGATTCGTTGGATGTATCAACGTAGTCAGTATACCGTACCTTCGAAACTAAAGGAGCATAATAAATTATAAAAGGCATGTGTACTATAGTACACTAATGAAATAATAAGTATTGTCTAACTGTTCTTTGTGGCATTTTCTTTTATATTTTTGAGTTTCTTCCCAGTATTATACTGGTCATGTTAGGTTAGGTCAGGTTAGGCTAGGTTAGGTTAAAATACCTTTGTTTTTTGATATGTTTGTATTGTCTTTATTTGGTTATTCGCCTACAATACGTATTTTTTTTTAACTAAGGTGAAAGTACGCTTACATATTTTATATATTATGTTGGTATATTAACCTAATTTTTACAGACAGTATAGCGATTGATTTAGGTACTTAATAATTGACAATAACCTATATTTTAGTTAGAGGTGCCGCGAGAGGAGATACGGCCGTGTCTCGTCTCGTCTCGAAATTTCGAGATAAAATTTTCCGAGACGAGACGAGACAGGGTCGAGACGAGACGAGACAAGGTCTTATCTCGTCTCGTCTCGTTTTGTCTCGATTGGAAAAAAATGTATTAGAACCCTGCATTTGGGGGGGGGGTCCGGCCCCTTTCTCCTCTACAAATATTTTTTTACGTACGTCTAAGGTCTTTAAACTACGTTCGTTTGATAGCATATTTAATTTGCAAACTTTTATGTTACTTGGAATTTTTTTATTTAAAGCTGAATTTTTTAGATATTTTACATTTTCTTAGTCAATGTCAGCAGTTTTTGCCGTAAATCAACACAAAATAGCCTTCAAATTAAATTCCTCAAATTAATTAAATATTTTGTAAACAATCGTCGAGGTGACTGCAAAATCTTCCGCCAAAAAAAGAAAATTTTCAGTTTCAAAATCAATGAACATTTCTTTGGAGGTTCCAAAGAAAAGAAGTTGCTTCTTTGATGTAAATAAAAGTAAAGAAGTTATTGCACCCACTCCCAAAAAATATTTCAAGTAATTTATCCACACATTTCAAAGATGGCAAGAGACCTATTAAGTATTACCGCAACAAGTGTTCCTTCAGAACGTCTTTTTTTCAAAAGCTGGATTAGTAGTCACTAAACTTCGGAATCGACTTAATGCGGAGTCAGCTCGTTCATTATTATGTCTGAATTCATGGTACACTTGTACCTTAAAAGATAAGCTGAACATTGATTAGTGAAACTTACCTATACCTATACTTACCCTATGCTGTGATGTGATAAGTCGTGTAATGTGACCTAAATATTCTCACATTTCTCACTAAAATGTTATATTTATCTTATGTATCTTTAGTTTAAAGTGTAATGATTCAAGATTTTTTTTAGTTACCTCTTTTTACCTATTATGTGATATTCACATTTACAACGTTAATGTTATATTTATTTTCAATTTAGAGTTTTTCATTTATTTTGTTTATTATAGAATACATTTATTTGGATTGTTTTTTACTGTTTATTCTCTCTAATGTATGCATGTATGTACTCTGAAACACCATGCAGTTTTTTAATAAAGATTTTATATTTTAATTTATGTTTTATTTTAACAATTTATAGGCACGTATTACAAGCTCATACGCTATGATGCTGTTTTTTGTTAGTTTGGAAGTCAAAAAATAATTACTAAAATTTAAATGCTATTATTATCATTATTTTGAAGCGTTTTAAGTCATTAAAATATTTCGAGATGTCTCGTCTCGTCTCGTCTTGTCTCGAAGGGTTTTATCTCGTCTCGTCTCGTCTCGAAATTCGAGACAAAACGCTCTCGAGACGAGACAAAAATGCTTCGAGACGAGACGTCTCGTGTCTCGTGTCTCGCGGCACCTCTAAGTTTAGTGCTCGAATAATAATGCCAAAAAAGGCTTCTTTTAATGCGCAAAAATTAAATATATTGTGCACAACCATTTAAGGTACTTTCACCTTAAATGGTTACATGTTTTATATATTATATTGGTATATTAAGGTAATTTCTACAGATAGTATAGCGATTGATTTCGATACTTAATAATTGAGAATAATCGATATTTTAGTGCACGAATAATAATGCTAAAAAAGGCTTATTTTAACGCGCAAAAATTAAATAGATTTTGCACAACCATTTATTATAATAATGCGAGTTTTCATCTTATTCATTTAAAATATATAAGTTTATTTTTTGCAAGGTATTGATGCTTTAATGCGCCAAATAATAATTTTTATGCTAAAGTATTTACAATAATGCGCGCTTAAATCATACCCTAAACATAATAATCTCCCATCATCCCCATGCAGAAATTAATCAGTACTTATTTATATTGTAGGTACATTCATTATAAAACAAATAACTCTTGTAAGTGTTATTATTATTTATTAATAAATAACTAGATATATTTTTAGTTAATTAAAAAAATATTTATTACAAAAATTAATTAGCTGATCAAAAGTGACATATTATTATGTATTTTTCTCTTATAATGTCTAATTGATGTACTGAAAAAAATACTCAACTGATGCCTATACTGCAATTCAATTTTGGATACCCTGTATCATTTTAATAATTTTCACATACTTTTTTTCTCGCTCGAAGAAACTTTCAGTTCCTGGGCAGCTTCTCAGAATCGGTTCAGTATTTTTTGAGATACATCAATTCGAAAATTGAATAGAAAAATCGTTTTTTCCGTTCTTGACAAGTTAATTAGTTTATGCTACAAGTATTTTTTAAATTAAACTTGAAAAATATATCTAGTCATTTATTAATCATAATAACACTTTTGTTATTTTGTCGTAGGGCAAATGAATGTACCTACAATATAAATAAATATTTGCATTGCAATGCATTTGCCTGCATTTTTTACTAAATAAATTCAGTTATTTAGTTCCCACCGTTTTTAGTACAGTATATTGATTGTACATCGGTAATATTATTATATGTATGAAATATTCCACTCTAGCAATTGGCTTTATATTTTTTATTTTTTATATTTATATATAATTGGATTTATAGGAAAATATCAGCCGAGGACAAAAATAAATTAGTAAACCGCTACCTTAGATTACATTATGTACAGTTAAGAATCTACATTTTAGTCGAGTCTAATATGTGAAGACCTGCTGGCGAAGCGTCCCTATAGTTTTTCTTTCTAAATATTTTGTGTTTGGAATGCGAAACCAATGAGAAAGTAGGCCCAGACCTTGAATGCTGTATTATCATATCGTGGATTGTAATAAGTAGGATATATCTGTTGATCTCTGAAAATGGTCAGATGTATGCGAATTATGATTGAGAGGCGAGGGAAAAAGCATTTGGTGTATTATATGAATTACACAAGGTCCGGTAGCAGAAAGTGGTATCAAATTTCAAACGGTAAAATGTGACACAAAGCTATAACCTTATGAATTAAAAAAAAATCCACTAAGAAATATGAAGAATTTTATTCCTCAAATCAGATAACATTAATGGGCAAATTAATTTATGAATATTTTTAATTTAACAAATGCCCTACTTAGTTAATATTTGAGGTGTAGACAACTTAAAGAGGGCAAATTTTATTGGAACGTCTATGGATTTAGTTAGGTTATTTACGTATGTTATTTAGTTACGTTATGGTGTTTAGGATATAAAACATGCATAATTGTGCCTATTCTACAAAATTTTATTATTAAAAACATGCGTATGCGATTACACAAATTAAAGGTGCTTTTTTCTCTGTAGAATGGAGACCTTTCAAGAGACAGCTATGCAGATGTTAAGAGAATTCCGAGCCCTTTTACAGCATTCTCCAGTACCGCTGCCCTGCAATAGGTTTTTGCAATTACTGGCCCTAAATATGTTCGCAATTGAGAGCACTCAGCTAAGGGGTAAGTTGTTTTTCCATATTTACTCCTTTAATTTGCGAGAGTAGTAATCGCACTAGAAGCTTGTTGTTTGTAATTTCATGTGAACGATTCCTTTCAGGAAATTTTCACGTTTCCAACTTCATTCGCGAATAACTACAGTCAGCTGCACAAAAACGGCCTACATAACTTTTTTATTTATTCATTTACAAATATATATATATATATATATATATATATATATATATATATATATATATATATATATATATATATATATATATATATATATATATATATATATATATATATTGCGAAAATCTGGACATATATACTTCTAAGTGGTTCGTTTTCCATATATATGTCCAGATATAGGTACAACTGGTAAGTGTGCCTTCCTTAGTATTCATCTATTTACTTATTTCTCTCTGTAATGAATTGCTACAAACCCAAGAGATTTCTTTACGCAAAACAAATATGAATAGCAAAGAACTTAAAACCTAATATATATATATATATATATATATATATATATATATATATATATATATATATATATATATATATATATATATATTAGCTTTGAAATTCTTTGCTATTCATATTTATTTTGTGAAAAGTAATCTTGGGTTTGTAGCATTTCATTACATAGAAATAAGCAAATAGACGAATAAGAAAGAAAACACACTTACCAGTGCTATATCTGGACACACGTACGGAAATGAACCACTATACACACGAAAACGAACCACTTAGAAGTTGTACAAGTTTTTTCACCTTTCTTGAGGATCTTCAGAGTAGTATACGATTTATTTCATTGATCATTCATACTTGAATTTAAAATACCAATACTCCAACACTTGCAGTGACGTTTTATGACATTAGTTTTTGACGGAACTCATTCTTATGTATTTGTTTGTTCTATTTTTGTTTTGTTTTGTTTTGTTTATTTTTTGTGTATTCTAAGAATGAGTTCCGTCAAAAACTATATACTATATATATATATATATATATATATATATATATATATATATATATATATATATATATATATATATATATATATATATATATATATATATATATATATATATATATATATATATATATATATATATATATATTGTGTGTGTATACTTAATTTTAAAAATATGAGGAGCGATCAATATGTCTTACGGCCATATGTAATATATTGTTAAAAACCTTACTGTCGAAAGCGATCACATATCGTTGAGTTATGTCAGTGACTTCTTATTGTAATACAAAAGAGAATATTATGGGCCATTTCATTAGATTCTTATAAGTCAAAACAAATATGTTTATTTGCTTATTGCTACAAAAAAATAAATATGTATTTATTTTGCAATTTGAACACTCATTTGACATTGAGGGACGTTACACAGCCTGGATTTAAGTTGGCAGCATCATTTGTCAACCTAAGTAGCCCATGCCCACCGTTGTACGCTTAGTTTTGTGGTTATGTTTTGTGCGTTCTCTGCGAATTGTATTTTGCTTTTTTTCTGTACATTATTGTAAAAAAAAAGGGAGCCAGGATTTCCTAAAGGAAGTGCAGAAAATCTGCCGAAAGTAAAATTTAGCATGGTGGACGCTTTACATGTCAAATTTAGATTATTTATCAGTAGAAGTCAAACGTCAACAAATTCAATTTCATCGTCCACTGTCAAAAAGTAGGGAAACAATTTTGGAATATATTACTAATACACCATTGTGTCATGTTCAAGGTCGTAGGCTGTGTGACGTCACTAAGGAAGGATACGTGACGTAACG